>OX465051.1:1534862-1711919 GCA_949841015.1 Aplysina aerophoba
GTGTGTGTGTGTGTGTCTGTGTGTGTGTGTGTGTGTGTGTGTGTGTGTGTGTGTGTGTGTGTGTGTGTGTGTGTATACATGCATACATGCGAGGGTCTACTTCAGCCCCTGTGTACTGCTCTGGAGATTACAAGCAGTTGTCAAACGTATAGTAGGAACCCATTTCTTCTCTCTTTCCTTTCCCTTCTCTCCTCCTTTCTCATTACTGTACTCTCCCCATCTGCATATCCTCCCCCTCCCCTCCCTCCCTCTCTCTGCCACTTGCTCTCAAATTCTACCACTCTCTTCCCTCTCCCCTTCCTTCACTCACTCACTCACACCTGTTTCTCTATCAGAGATGTTGCATCCAGGCTGCTTGGAGCTGTGAGGGCCAACCCCAAATCCAGTCTCACCCATCTTGACCTATCCTACAATCGCCTTGACGACCAGTGCATGGAGTCTCTCTGTCAGGCCCTCTCACACCTCCCGCACGGCCTTACCACCTTGGAACTCAGCGACTGTGGAATCACGCTCAAAGGTGAGTGGTGCATTGGGCGGATGTACAAACAAATGTAGCCCTGCACCCAGTCTATACTACAGCCCTACTTTCGTTAAGGGAATAAGTAGAATGAAACTCGGAATGGAAATGGGGCTGGGTTTGAATGGGGTCACGTATGTATGTAGTAGTAGTTGCATTAGAAGTCATGTTTGAGGACTAGTAATCTAACGAAATGACAGAATGTTTTGAATTATAAAGGCGAGTATCAACCCGTTGGCAGTATCGGCTAATTGTGTCCCTTGCTATCTCTTCCAATCAATGGCCCAACTCTATTAAGACATTACCACGCAGGCTCTTATCGGTTGGGACACAGCCAGCCACCTCAGGTGACTGCTTGGTGGTTGTTCAATAGTGAAGGTCTCACCAGTCACTAAGCTTGCTGCTTGTACGTGTGTGTGTGTGCGTGCGTGTGTGTGCGTGTGCGTGTGTGTGTGTGCATAATGTGTGTGTGTGTGTGTGTACCTGTTGTACATTCGTAACATAGGTGCAACAATGCTAGCCACCAGTTTGAAGGAGAACAAGACCATGGCAACATCCCTCTCAACACTGGACCTGTCAGGGAACATGCTTGGACCGGATGCGCAAGCAGCTCTCAGCTTCCTCGCCGAGCCCAACGGTGTAGCCACACTGAAGCTGGCCCGCTGTAGCATCGTGTTTGACTTGGTGAGCTGCTTCTCTGCCAACACACACACATGCGTACATACACACATACTGTATGCACACACACATCAATTTCACTCTCTTATTTACCTCCCCTCCCCCTCCCCCTCCCCCTCCCCCTCCTCCCTCTCCCCCTCTAGCTGTTTCCTGCCCTGTTCCGAGGGTGCTGTCAGTGCCTGCAGACTCTGGATGTCTCGGAGAACAACAAAGTGACAAAGTACTTTAGACCATGCACGCATGGTACGCACACACCACACACAACACATGCACAACACACAGCACACCACACATACACACATGCACACACAGCACACACAACACATGCACATACACATGCCAACACACACAACACATAACACACACACGCACACAGCACACACGCACACACACACACAGCACACACGCACACACAGCACACACACACACGCACACACACACAGCACACACACACACAGCACACACACACACACACGCACACAGCACACACACACACACACACACGCACACACACACAGCACACACACACACAGCACACACGCACACAGCACACAGCACACACGCACACACACACACGCACACACACACACACGCACCCACAGCACACACACGCACACACAGCACACACACACACACACACACACAGCACACACACACACGCACACACACACGCACACGCACACACACACAGCACACACACACACACAGCACACACGCACACACACACATGCACACACACACACACACACACACAGCACACACGCACACACACACATGCACACACACGCACACGCACACACACAGCACACGCACGCACACACACACACACACACAGCACACACACACACACACACAGCACACACACACACACACAGCACACGCACACACACACACACACACACACACAGCACACACACACACACACACACACACACACAGCACACATACACACACACAGCACACACACACTACCTACTATTCTGACTGTCCATCTGTGTCTCCTGTACTCTTCTTCCATGTACGTAGGAAGGGCAAGGGCTCGGGAAAAGTTCAGAAGATCAAGCAGGTGAATAGCTCATCTTGTGCACACAGCTGTACGTATGCACTGTGCAGTGTAGATCGGTATTGAACCCTTGTTTCTTCACTCTTCATTTCTGTCCAGTTCTTTGGTTCGGCAATCTCCATTCAGTCCGTCCACATGAGTCACGCGGGTACCACGCCAGACATCCTTCGGTAAGTAAGTGTATTAAGAGGTTTGTTTGCTGTGTTTCTGGTGTGTTGTACATACTTACGTACATACATACAGAATGTGGTGTGTGTGTTTCTGTATTAATGTGGGTTTTTACAACCATGAGATGTTTGGCAAGAATTGTCCAATCATGTGTCTGTAGAGATGTTTTGGAGGGACTGAAAGACAACCCCAACCTTAGTGGAGTTTCATTGGATGTCAGCTACAATGAGGTGTGTCAGTGTGTCTGTTTGTACGTGCGTCTGTATGTGTATGTGTGTGTATGCAAGTGTATTTGTATATCTACTCATTCTTCACAACCTCCTTCCACCTGCAGCTGGGTCAAGGGTCTCTGAAAGAGGTTGCAGCTCTCCTTCCTGATGTTCCCTGCTTGTGTGACCTCAATATTGCATACAATGGTGAGACACTTGTGGGAATTATATAAATGTCAGTACAGTGTGCCAGTACCCAATGTGCTGTTGTGTATGAGACTCATGTAAGACATATACCCGTGAGTACAGTATGTCTGCCAGATGTTCTGGCGTATCTTTGGATGTCAAGCTACAATGAGGCGTGTCTGTGTGTCTGTGTGTCTGCGTGTCTGTTTATACGTGTGTCTATATGTGTATGACTCATGCCAAAATTTTGCAAGGTTTAATGTTTACAATTTTTTGTGATTCGGCCAATTCACAAAACTTTCATTTTGCAAAATGTTCTCCCCTAAACGAGACAAGGCTGCTTTTGAACAAAATCACATTTTTAACCACAAAATCTTTTGATTTTAAATTATGTATGTTGTAAAGGCAACCAGGTGGAGAGGGTCTAGCGTGCTGGACTTGTGTTCATACCAGGTGGGGAGGGTCTAGCGTGCTGGACTTGTGTTCACACGAGGTGGAGAGGGTCTAGCGTGCTGGACTTGTGTTCATACCAGGTGGGGAGGGTCTAGCGTGCTGGACTTGTGTTCACACGAGGTGGGGAGGGTCTAGCGTGCTGGACTTGTGTTCACACCAGTGGGAGGCTGTGAATCTTGTGTAAAACAGACCCCACCTGTCCGTCGGCCATTTTATTGGTTACATCCTATAATTGACAAATGGATGGGTGGACTCCGGTTCACTACATAGAGACAGGCTTGTACTGTACATTGGTTCAAGGTTATTGTATGTGCGTAAGGAATGTGGAGGAGGGGGAGGGAGGGGGTGGGTGATTTGTTGTCATTACACGTAGCAGGGGTTGTTTGGAATTTCCATCCTGTACAATGTGGTTAATCATTTTTGTTGAATGTGTCACTGTTTCTCTGTGTACATGTGTGTGTGTGTGTGTGTGTGTGTGTGTGTGTGTGTGTGTGTGTGTGTGTGTGTGTGTGTGTGTGTGTGTGTGTGTGTGTGTGTGTGTGTGTGTGTGTGTGTGTGTGTGTGTGTGTGTGTGTGTGTGTGTGTGCACGCAGGTTTGGATGGTGGCACACCCCTCCTGGTGGGCGCCATTGGCTCCAGTAGCGTCAGAAAGCTGCACCTTGGAGGGAACTTTGGGAAGTCCAAGTGAGTGGACATATTAGGTGTACGTATGTCTGCTGAGACAGTGTGTAGAATAAAGGAGATGTGACTGAGAGTACCTCTCATCGTGTGTGCAGTCTCACCCCCCACCCCCTCCATGCCTGCGTCCTCTGTGCACCCACTGTCCCACAGGAACCCTCAGGAGGAACTGGGTGCTCTGTGCAGCATGTTGGGCAGCAAGAGCTGTCCTCTGCAGCACCTCAGCCTCGCAGACTCCCGACTGAAGGACCACATGATCCCTGTGCTGGAGGCCTTTCTCACCAACCGTACTGTGGTGGAGCTGGACGTAAGGTGAGGAGGAGGGGCTAATGGGGGCGGAGCAGGGGGTGGAGTCTGATGAGGATGGATAGGAAGTGAGATGGGTGGATTGCAAAAGGGGCCAACGTTGTAGAGATCTGTAGAGGCTAATGAAGATACATAGGTTACGGAGGTGTTTGTGAAGAAGTACATACTACATGTGTTTCTTGTTCTCTTGTGTGCAGTGGTAATGACATGAGCGATCGAGGTGCTCGGGCACTGGCCCGCACTCTCATGTACAACACCAGACTGAGGTGTGAAGATCAACCTGTGTGTATTTGTTCGTGCATGTGTGTGTGTGTGTGTGTGTGTGTGTTCAATTGTCAATTGTTCAATTGTGTATGAAAGCGAGTCGGTCACAGCGGCATTGTTTAAGCTGCTCAACTCCACTTCACCTACACATCCTTAGGACCGTGGTGTGGGACGATAATGGCACCACACTGGAAGGTCTAAAGAGTGTCACTGCAGCAGTCAAATAGTGAGTGCACACGCTGAGGTGACAGTCACTTGAGTTGCACTCATTGACCTCATCAGCGATGAGTGTCTGATCCATGGGGGACGCAGCCATGTGTCTCTGCCTCCTCTCCACCCGTTCTGTCGTCCCTCTGTCACCCGTAGCAACCACACAATGCGCTCCATGCCTGCTCCAATGAAGGATGCTCTGAAGATCTCAAAGGACAAGAAAACAGAGAAGAGCTTGGAGGAGGTGCTACAAGAGGTGAGCATGACTTCAGAGCTAGTTCACAGTATGTGCAACTGATATGTTATCTGAGAATGCTGGCTTGCTGTGCATGTGCTGAAGTAAGCACTAGCAGCAATACTTAGCCACATTCTCACAAAAGGAGGAAGCTTACAGCCCCTCTCCCCCACACACCTTCCTGTACTGTGCAATGTAAAATGATATGCATTCTGTATCTGCACTTTTATGAATGTAGATATGGTACCCCCTCCTCCTTCACTCTCTTCTGTGCACCCTCTCCCTCTTGTCCCTCCCCTCTCTGATCCTTTCCCTCCCCTCTTCGACCCCTCCCTTCCCCTATCCCTCCCTTCTCTCTCCCCCTCCCTTCCCCTATCCCTCCCCTCCCTTCTCACTCCCCTCCCTTCCCCTACCCTTCCCTCCCTTCTCTCTCCCCCTCCCTTCTCACTCCCCTCCCTTCCCCTCTCCCTCCCTTCCCTTCTCTCTCCCCCCTTCCTTCCCCTCTCCCCCCTCCCTCCCTCCCATCCCCTCTCTCCCCTCTACCCTGCCCTTCTCCTTTCTCTCCTTCATCCACCCCTCCCTTGCCTCTTCCTTCCTCCTCTCCTTTCCCCCCACTTCGCTCTCCTCTCCTCCTTTGCCCAGCTCCAAGGCTACCTCTACCGAAACCACTCCCCCGAGCGGTTGCTGGTAGAGTCAGCAGCTCGCAGGCAGAAACTGATTCTGCTCCTCACAGCACAACAGACAGTGAGCGAAACTGGAAGAGGGTGGTTGTTTTACGCACTAAACTTTATGTTGAGAATGGGGTGGTTCTCTAAGTACCAGCTTTTGACTGTTAGCAATCAGCAAGATTGCTAACAGTTGAAAGCTGGTATCTAGAGTACCACCCTTTTCTCATGCCTGAACCAGCTGACAAACCCCCACTACACTTTCTGCTTCCATGATGGTGACAGTTGGATGGAGCCCTTGTGTTCTGTCACTGTAACATTAATCGTACCGATAGCGAATTGATGAGCAACAGCACAACTGTTGATATTACTCACTAGTGGGACGCTTTGACCCTGAGGTCTTTGTCAACTGCTTACAAGATGAGTAAGCAATTGACAAAGACCTGTCAGTTTAACACGACTACGAGACTCTACAGCGTCAACATTATGTAGTTATGTACAAGTACTGTATGCTCATTAGAGGCTGCTACTGTATGCATGTTACTGGGATGAGTCGCCAGTGAGTGGATGTCTGTGTAACATTGTACTTGGACCATGTCGTCCTTGCAGGAACTTGACCGCAGTATTGTGGACCTCGACGACATTCTGTCTGTAATTCCTGAAAATGAGGAGACTGCACCCCTCACCGAGCAGGCAGTGAGGCTTCGTGACGAGGCACACAAAGTGGTGCAGGTGAGTGAGGGTGCTATGAATGGCCTGAGTGAGAGTGACAGAAGAAGTCTGTCTTTTCTGATAAAAGGAATGCGTTCCTCCTTGTCTCCCAATATGTTTGTTTCCTTCACCTTTCCTTCCTCCCCTCCCCTCCTCCTCCCTCCATTCTCTCTCTCTCCCCTCTCTCTCTTCCCTCTCTGTTCCCTCCCCTCCTCTCCCTCTCTCTCTCCCACTCTCCTCCCCTCCACAGCTTGCTTCTCGGCTGTACTCCCAGGATGCCGAGGCTCAGCAGACAGAAGCAGTCATTAACCAGCTCTGCCAGGTGGTAGCCACACTCCAGACCGAATTGTTTAGAGAACATGTTCAGGTGAGGTTACCACACATTTGTTCCCCATCCAATCCGCATACCTGTGTGCGTATTCCCAGCCAAGTAGCCCACATCTGATACACACTGTATGTACCGTGGGAGAGGGCTGTGTATGTGGTCCTACTGACTCACCTGCCCCACCCTTGCACTGTTGCAAACCCCCACACGTGTTACCTTACCCCAACACCAACCCACACAGCCTTGAGCACTTGCTCAGCTGCAAAGTCTGTCTGAATTGTGTGCCCTATAAAGACAGTATTCACATGTATTCCCCCCCGTGTGGCAATCTCTTTGTCCACTGCTCACATTGTGACTACCAATAAGTGAGCATGCAGTTTCTCCTTCAAAACTGGTGTACGTATAAAATTTTGAACAGTAAAGGGTTCTTCTATACCAGCTAGAAAATGGACTGAAGAAGACCAGAGCATTCTGGTCAAAACATTGGCAAGGTTTTCAGCCCGTTTCTTGTTGGTATACGTAGAAGGAGCCTTTACCGTTCATGCAACAGTCAGCTGAGAAGCCCCCACTTCTTTGATCCATTTCATTGTCTTCTCTTTTCATTTGTGATACACAGGAGAGCTCTGAGCACATGGTACTGGAGACTAGCAAGTCCTTTCCAGCCCTTCTTGGTGATCCAGAGGCTCAGCGGCAGTTGGAGGGATTTGTGGTAGCAGGGATGCCAGCGGGCTTCCTGGAGGCAGAGATTGTCAACCGAGCCGGCCCCGAGGTGGCTAACAAGATTAGGTATGTGTGTATGCCCGTTACTGCTTTGTGGGTGGGTCCTGCCGACTACTTCTGCATGTGTAAGTACGTACAGTGCCTGTGTGTGTGTGTGTGTCATGTGTGTGTGTGTGTGTGTGTGTGTGTGTGTGTGTGCGTGCGTGCGTGTGCGTGTGTGCATGCGTGCATGCCTGTGCCTGTATGGATATGTGTACGTGTAGGTGTGAATGCAGTGTGTGTGTGTGCGTGCGTGTAAGTGTGCTGCAGAGCACTGGGGTGGCCTGTGTGTAGGTATAGCCTGTACAGTATGGGCACATCATGTGCTTAGACTGTGTGTGCAAGACGTTGAATGCTGGTGCTGCAGAATTGTGCACAGCAGAGGGGACTACAGGGCACTAATACAAGTTGTTCAGAATTTATAATTGTAATTTCCCTGAAGAGGGCCCTGGATAGTTCTGAAACATCAGATTTGACCCCAAGATTGCTCCATTCACTTTCCTGGCCAGTGTAGTTACTACAAGGATCCTCTATATATCTCAGTAATAAAAGTTGCATAACATTGTCAGACTGATGGGGAGGCGGGGTACGTATGTACGTATGTACTGTACGAAGCTTTCCTTGTTGTCCCTTGCTTTGCAGCCAGTATAACTTGACTGTGTCCACAAAAGTGTCCAAACATCTGGTGGAGACCATGCTGAAGGCACTGGCAGAGATCACAAAGAAACTGGTGGGTGTGGATGTGGGTGGGGTCAGTTGGCTGGGTGGGTGGGGCAGATGGAAGGTGGACGGGTACAAGTATGGGCTGCCGATGCCTCCAGAGTGCAGTGGAGCTGTATGGAGCACTCACTGTCTTCTGAATGTACGTATCACATAGCACATATGCTGCAATACAACTGTAGTTGATTTCAGAATATGGACTTTGTATGATGAGCCGTCAGTGGAGTATGTACGTATGTGTGTCTGTGCAGTGAAGATGGTTGTGGAGTGTGCCACGAGCCTTTTTTGTCTTTTCTCTGTAGCAAGTACACCAGCCTGCCCCTCGAGAAACAGCCACACCAGTGGAGGTGGGTGCAGCTAGCCTGTTTACATGTACACTGTATAGGTACGTATCATGTGCAGTGTGCCTTTCTATGCAGTGCTTGTACATATGCACGGCATCAGTGTTCGGCTGTTGGTGACTGTGACACATGTGTGCTACTCCCCATCGTCCGTATAGGGCAGCGGCAGTGCCACACTGAAGAAGCGGCACTTTTCATTCACTGCTCAAGTGAAGCCCAGCAAATACGCTGAGAAGTTCAAGAGCAGTGAAGCAGAAGAAGGTGAGAGATGTTGAATGAGTATGCTTTGCGTAGAGGTGAGCCATTGTGTGTGCTGTACAAGTCTCCACTACCGCCGTCCTCCTCGGACTGCAACGAAATACTGCTTTTAACAGCACAGGAAGCTTGACTTCAAGCACAGTGGCCCTGTGTGTAGCTTATACAGTTTGAAGCGTGTATGTACATACTGTACGTATTAAGTATTGTACGTACTCAGTTCATATTTTCACGTTTGGTCTCATTCACTCACACTTCAGTTGACTTTGGTGTTGTGGACAAATTGGAACTTGGTCCCAAGTTGGAACATGTGACTAAGTCACGCCCCAAGCCTGTTGGGCGAAGGCGTCCCAGTCGGAAACCAGTGATGACAGATGATGTGGATGGGAGAGCCAGCCATCCCCTAATGTCTAGCCTAGCCACAGTCAGCAATGGAGAGACAACGAAGGCTGTGGCGGAGAGTTCCCACGTCAGCCATGCCAAGAAAGAAGAGCCAGATGGGAGGAGCTCTCCTAAAGGAAGCAAGTCACCCAAGAAACAAGCTCAGTCCCTTTATGTACCGAGCAAGCACCAGACGTAAGTACCCCACTCCTTTGGTGCACGTGGTTAGCAGCCGATTAGCCGGTGACTCAGTAGGGTGCATCCTCCATAAGCTGGTATGTTGAACAGCAGACGAGCGGGGAAATGATGTAGTAGAGTGTTGTGTTATGGTGGTGAAGGTAAGGAGTTGTATTGAGCAAACTTGCAGAAAAAGGAACAATTTGTTAGATTTGACCTTTGGGCGTCTTGTTAGTCCTGAAATTGGGGAAGGCTAAGTCATACTTATGTTGGCATGCCAGTGGCATGTGATGTGTGGGGTTGTGTAGGGTTTTCCCCTGATGGTCGTACAAGTCTGCATGTTCTCTTCTGTGCAGGGAGGAGGAGGAGTCGGGGAGGTCCACTCCTGAAGGGAAAAGGAAGAGTGCCTTGTGAGTTCTCTCAAGTTCATTGAGCCTGATGTGTTTGTCTACAGTACAGTGTACTGTGACTTGTGTCTGCAGTGTGTAATGTAATGTTCTTACTTGTTGCATTATGTGCAAAAAGTGTTAGCCATTTGAAATGCTTAACCTTAGACCAAATGCCTAAACACCAAGGCTGAAAACCACACTGCAGTTTTGCACCACTGGGAAAGGGAACTATTGCTGGCATTTTTGAGTGTATATTTCGTGACAAAATGACATGCACACAACTATAGTGGTGGCGTAATACCCACGGATGTTTGGTTTGTGTTGTCTCTACTGTATAGAGCAGCCTCCACTGGTAGCTGAGGTGTAGTTTGTGGTGCCTCTACTGTACATCATAATGAGATTTGTATATGCTGTGCTTTGTAGAATTACGATGTTTTCAAAGAAGAAGGACCCTCAGACTCCGAAGAAGGGCTCAGGGAAAGAGAAAGGGGACAAAGAACAGACGCAATCTCCTTCCTCCTCACCAGTGCCACCAGTAAAGGAACAGATGGAAGTGGCGCCAAAGCCTGAATTGAAGTCTCCGCCACCAGAAGAGAAGAATGCAGAAAGTGAGTTGAAATGCAAGCAATGCCTTGTTACACTAAATGGAGCTAGGATGAAGCTTTGGAGCTTCACTAATATTCTTCTTTAAGCTTGAAGTTCCTTTTTCTACCCAAAAATTTTAGGCGTTAAGTCTCTTACGCATTGACACTTCTTTAGAAGTTGACCCATCCTTATCAATGCCAACCTGACATCATACGTATATAGCCTTAGACACCGACTGGCCGACATTTAACTAATGTAGCCCCCAAACCGTTCTCTAGTCCAATCGGTTACCTTAGTTTGTCTTCTTGACAATGTCCGTGTCTGTAGTAACAAGTTTATCCTACTAAAATGGCTGGGAAGAAGTGCTTCTGCATCGGCAAGGCGGAGTTTGGCATTGGTCCCTAGACTTGCGTAGCCAGACAGTCTGGCTATGCAAGACTAGCGCCAGCACAAGTTATGCGCTCAGGCCCGTCCAACATCAGCGAATAGCAGCACTGGGAAAAGATCGTGGTTTGAACTTGAACCTGTGGCACTCCGATTACACATTTTCTTAAGATTCAGCGTGCGCAAGAACCAGAGTTGCTTGAATTATCTGAAAAAGACCTTGAAGCATTACTGAGGGAGTTCTGACACCATTATCTAGTTTATTCATTACTATGCCTATGTCATGTATAAATGTATGCATGTTTATGTATACGCATATGTACGTACAGCTGCTGCTTTAGTGAAATACGTAGATCACAGGCGAGAATGGAGTGAGTCGCTATAAACCACTGGGGTCACGCTATAAACCACTAAGCGCGAACACCGCGTGTCACAATTAGGTCATGGCGCAAAGTATGGCTGGATGTCTTCGAGAACCAAATTCATCAAATAGACACTCGTTACCATGACAATGGGATTTATCAGCTGTTAAACCAGCTAATAGCTGACTGAGAAAGCCTTCCGTGGCCAAAACATTCTGCAGCCTTCTGATGCTGTAACATTCAGTCTCTTCTAATAATGGATGGTACATTGCTTGCTCAAGTTTGTCCAGCCAGCTCAAGTATGAGATGATGTTTCCAGTACATAGTATGTGCATACATACGTTATATATATACATATATACATACGTACGTACATATGCTGTTGTGCATAGTTACTGTTTGTGTGGCTTTGTGCCCCTACATGCTTGTGGTGTACGTATGTATGTGCCTTTACCCCTCTACTGGACTCACACTGGTTCATCTGCAGAATCATCCCCGCCCGTTCCCACTGAGAAGAAGCCGTTAGTGCCTCCAGGTGGCATTGGCTTAGGCAGCAATGTGATTGCACAGATGAAGCGAAGGCATACTCATGGGAAGGATCTGGAGAGTGACAAGGAAAGGAAGGAGCAAACAAAGGCCAAGAGTGGCAGTGAACATGTAGAGGCTGCATCTCCACCGAAGGGTGATATCCCGCAACCAGCAAAGGAGGAGGTCGAAGGTAGGTGGAGCCAGTATGATAGCTCTAATGGGTTTGGGTCAGCGGTACACAACCTACTGTTTGTTAACTGGCTAGCATTGTGACTGCACGGACCTAGCTCCCACACTCTGTGTGTGACCCACAATAGAAATGATGCAATCATGAATGAGCTAAGTATGGTATTCTCGAGAATTAGTATTTACCAGTACTTGTACAAATCTGAAGAGCTACATACAATTTATTTGAATTTGTAGATTGCTTTCCAGGTGATTACTTGCATTGGGCATTGTGTGAATTATGTTTTACAGAACATGTATTCCAGCTTATTATCTAAGTGCATGTGCAGTGTGCTGTAGTACGTACGTACCTTGATTGTGATGTAGCTCCTGTGTTCTTGTCGCCCTTGTGTCTCTAGCTATTGAACCGAAGTTGGACAAAGACGGAGGTGCTAAAGAAACAGTGGCTGATGCTCCAAAAGAGCCAGCTGATGCTCAGAAGAAGGCAGCTTCCCAGGAACAAGTGAAAGAGGACACACTGAAGAAGGCAGAACCAAGTGAGCCACCAAAGTCTGAAGAAACAACAGAGAAGAAGAAGGAAGATGTTGCAGCAAAAGTAGAACAAACAAAGGAAGATCTGCCAAAGAAAGAGCCACCAAAAGAAGAGCCACCTAAAGAAGAGCCACCTAAAGAAGAGCCACCAAAAGAAGAGCCACTAAAGGAAGAAGCTCCAAAGGAGGAACTGCTAAAGGTAGAACCGACAAAGGAGGAACCTCCAAAGGAAGACCTGCCAAAGGAAGAAAAGCCAAAGGAAGAGCCACCAAAAGAACTGCCGAAGGAAGAACTACCGAAAGTAGAAGAATCAGTGAAGAAAGAAGAATCACTGGAAAAGAAAGAATCAGTGGCAGTAGACAGACCAGTGAAGGAAAAGGAAATGATGGAGCAAGAAGAAATGCAACAGAAGGAAAAGACCACAAAGGAAACTGAGCAGGAAGGAGCATTGCAGAAAGAAGAAACAGCACCACAGAAGGTGGAAGAAGAGGAAGCACCACAGACAGACAAAACGCCACAAGATGAACTTCAGGAGGGGCCATCAGAAAAGGCAGAAGTCAGAAATCTGAAAGAACCACCTAAGGCAGCAGGAATACCGAGTGAAGAGTCGAGCAAACCTCTAGAGAAGACAGAAGCTCACAATGAAGAGCCTGAGAAGCCGTTGAAGGAAGAAGAACCAAAAGAACCTACCAAAGAGCCGAAGAAACCAGCATCCAAGTATGTGCTGAAGAAGCGCCAGGAGGAGCCACCAAAAGTGTTGGATCCAAAAGAGCCACCGAAGAAAATTGAGCCAAAAGAGGCATCAAAGAAGGAAGAGCCAAAGAAACCTCCGGAAAAGATTGAGCCAAAAGTGGCATCGAAGAAGGAAGAGCCAAAGAAACCTCCAGAAAAGATTGAGCCAAAAGTGGCATCGAAGAAGGAAGAGCCAAAGAAACCTCTGGAGAAGATTGAGCCAAAAGTGGCATCGAAGAAGGAAGAGCCGAAGGAACCTCCGGAAAAGACTGAGCCAAAAGTGGCATCGAAGAAGGAAGAGCCGAAGAAACCTCCGGAAAAGACTGAGCCAAAAGTGGCATCGAAGAAGGAAGAGCCGAAGGAACCTCCGGAAAAGACTGAGCCAAAAGTGGCATCGAAGAAGGAAGAGCCAAAGGAACCTCCGAAAAAGACTGAGCCAAAAGAGGCATTGAAGAAGGAAGAGCCGAAGGAACCTCCGAAAGTGACTGAGCCAAAAGTGGCATCAAAGAAGGAAGAGCCAGAGGAACCTCCAAAAACACCTGAGTCAACAGAGCCAGCAAAGAAATTTGAACCAAAGGAATCGGTAAAGAAAGCAGAGCCAAAAGAAACTCCAAAGAAAGAAGTAAAAGAGCCGCCACCAAAGCAGTGGGAAAGAGGACAACGGCTGTCAGTTGGGAAGGTAGACAACAGCGAACTAATGCAAATTCTCAAGAGACGGCAGAAGTGGGAGGGAGAAGATGGTGCCAAAGAGGTACGTACAGTGCACACAGTCACAGTACTGCATAGGGAAGTGCTTTTCAAAAAAATTGATGCTGTGTTTACTTAGCACTGGGTTACTAGGCTTGTAAGTGCTTGTAACTAAGCACTGGAACAGACTTGCATGAAATCAGTGAATGCAGTAAATGCATAGATTCTATTGTATAACAGAGATGTGCACCCTCTCCTTGCACCATTTCTCCTTGCACCTTCTTCTTCTCGATCCACTGTACCATTTGGTTTCTCTGCCAATCTTGTCTGTACAGTCTGAGAAGGCATCCCCTCCTGCAGTCGCTCCACCTCAACCGGACAAGAAGGAACCACCTCCCTCACTAAAGCCGAAACCAAAGCCACAGGGCAGTGAGACTCTGCCTCCAACCAAGCCGTCCCCTCCCATCGCACAGAAACCCTTGTTTGACAGACGGGCTCAATCGCTATCAGGCCCCAAAGAGGTATGCTACCAATGACAGGGTGTAATGGTGCCGCACTCCTGAGCAGAACATCAGTGTACCGTACTGCATTGAACTGCATTCATGTGCTGTCGTAATAGCATTATGTGTTGGGATAGGGCTAGCCTTTTAATGTACGTATGTATGTGTGATTTGCTGTTTTCTGTGTGTGTGTGCGTGCGTGTGTACGTGCATGTGTTTGTGTGTACGTGCACGTGCATGTGTGTGTGCGTGTGTGCGTGCGTGTGTGCATGTGTGTGTGTTTGTGCATGTGTGCGTGTGTGTGCGTGTGTGTGCATGTGTGGGTGTGGGTGCATACGTATGTGCATGTGTGTGTTCATCCATGCGTCGTCCACCTGTCTGTCCATCACCAAGGGTACCAAGATTTCTACATCTCCGCCAACGCCAGCCAAAAAGCCTCCACCTCCTGCCTTGCCTAAACCTGCAGCCAAGCCTGGCAGCCAGAAGTAGTCATGGACACTGAAGAGTAGTTTATGTTGTCGAGTGTGCTTTTCTACATAACAGTAAATGTTATAATTCGTAGACTGTTATAGGGGATTCTATTTGGCATGTTCTGTGTATCAAGCTGTTAGCTTGCATTCATTACCTTTGTATTGAATAGAATGACAAGGTTTGTGTTACAATGAATATTGTTGCTTTTATGTGTTATTATGATTTATACTTTGTAGTTCTTTGGATAATGTTATGCTAAATAGTATTGTGTTCTTTGACTATAATCTCAAGTTCATTAAGTGCATGAAGTTGATCAAGTATAATTAATGATCATGTAGTGTGATAAACGTTTAATAATTGGCCACAAAAATGTGAATGCAGATTGGAAGTATTCTGTTTTATACAAATTATATACAGCTATATATGTATATATCTATATCTATATATATTATTTATATAGTTATATATGCATATGCAGTTGGATCATGTCAGGAATGAGACTGTGAGGGAAAGGCTGAGACTAGAACCGGTACTGAAGAAGGTGGAGAGGAGGAGAGAATGCTGGAAGAAAAATGTGGAGAGCAGAAAGGGAAGTGTGGTGGCGAAAGTCCTGGCAGGCGAAGGAGTGGGAAAGAGACCTAGAGGGCGGCCTAGGAAGAGATGGAGAGATCCCTTCTGAATACTGATATAAATATGATATGAACTAGATGGACGGTGTAACTGTGCAATATCTATGATGGCAAGTACTTAGCTACTCCCTATGAGCACTAGAATCATTGTACGTAGTTACCACCACCACACCCATTTAAATTGACTCTCTTTAAATTGCACACTTGTACATTATGGGCAACCACCACTGGTGGGGATTTTGATGTCCAATTGAGTATTGGTTGATTGATTGATATATTATGCATACAAGATCTGTTTAAAATATATGTAAAATGAAGTTCTTGATAATGGTCAAAATTATTCTTAGTATGCATATTATACACATTATTCCTAGTCTGCATTATTATACATCCAGGGCCCATGTGCTTCTGGTATACCTGATCATGGCCAATGCGTCAGCTACCCATTAACGTGTAACGATAAAAACACATGCTGTGATAAGCAGTTTCCCACTACAACCCACCACGGGAATTAATGGGAAATATTTTACTGTGGTGGAGGGGCTCGCACGCCAGACTAACCTTAGTCTGGCGTGCGAGCCCCTTTCCCTCGATTGCGCAAATTCCTCTCGGGGAAAAAGGTCTGGTTGCCAGGCCAGACTAGACTAACCCGCAGACGCCATTTACTTTAATTAATGCCACTTTCCCTCGATGCTCGAGTTCGATCGAGGAGACCTAGCTACAAACAATGGCCGTTGCCGCTCCCGGTCTCAGTGAGCCCTCTTCCGAGGTAACCCTCTCCATCAGCTGCCGAAACCTACTGGACAAGGACGTCTTCTCCAAGTCAGATCCCATTGTAGTCGTGTACGACAGCCCTGCTGCCGAAGGGCAGGGCAAGTGGACGGAGGTCAGTCACGAAGCTACTTTACCACTAGAAAGGACTACTCCATCATGGCATGGCTGCGTGGTGTGGAGAGTGTGTGATTGCAATCCCCTCTCGCCCCATATATTTCACCCTGATCTGCTTTGTTCCACTTCCTGTCTTTCCTCCCTCTGGTAACTCCTCCCCATCTTCCCCACCCTTACTTTCGCTCCTTTCACCCCGTCTCGCCGTCCACTTCTCTCCACCCCCTTCTGCTTCCTACCTTTCTCCTCCTCTCTCTCCTTCCTTTTCCTTTCGCACGCCTCTGCTTCCAATCCTACCACTCCTCTCTCTCCTTCCCTTTATTCTCTTCTCCCTCCCTCCCTCCCAAGTAGCTTGCCCGCACAGAACACATCAAGAACAGCCTAGACCCTGACTTTGTTACCCCTATCCAACTAACCTACCGATTTGAGGAGGTCCAGAGACTCAAGTTCAAGGTGTATGACATTGACAATGCCACCTCCACCTTGGATGATGATGACTTCTTGGGGGAACACGAATGCACTCTGGGGCAGGTCAGCATGCGTGTGTCAATTGGGTCCTATTTCTATGCACATTGCATGAGGGGTACCTTGTAAAGGGCTCTTCCAATGCAAAAGTGTAAGCACGCACAAAATTTAATCTTTGATTCGTTTCATTCTAACACAAAACCTTTGTAGCCAGCTGCTGAGCACTTCTGAATGGGATGAATACAATTCATTGAAACTTCATTGTTGTGGTATATGTAACGTTTGAGCTCTGAATGTGTAAGGCTGATGACACTACCCTCCACCTGAGGACCCTCCCATGTGTATTCACAATACAATACATGCTCCATGGGTTACTTGTGCACATCATGTGTACACAGACCCTCCCCCATCCCCCACTGAATGCTTTAAATTCTTTCACTAGCGTATACTAAATTTTAGCTGCAGATGCATGGAATGTTGTCACTGTAGGTCTTCCTACTGCACTTTCTCTAATTACAGTCATGTGTTGATGCTGCAGCACCCGATGGCTAGTGGGTACACTAGGCGATGAGTTCAGCCATTGCGTTGATCTATCTCAAATTAGCTAGCGTCATCAATCTGTTGTTGCCCTAACTACTCTGATGGTGGTTTGTTTGAAAAATAGTTCAGACCGTTAATTCTGCCAGCGTCTGTCTGTCTGTCTGTCTGTCTGTCTGTCTGTCTGTCTGTCTGACTGACTGTCTGTCTGACTGACTGTCTGTTTTCATCTGAATGCGTAGATTGTCAGTGCAGGCACCTACAAGCAACCACTTACCTTGGGGGCGAAGGCTCCGAAAGGGAAAGCAGGCACCATCATGGTGAGCTGAGCTAGGGCATGTACGTAGGTGTGGTGTGGGTATAGACATGGGTGTGGGTGTGGGTGTGCACATGTGTACACATATGCAGCAACGGTGTGATTGTGCATATGGACATATTTGTGCAGGCGTGTCAATCATTATGGTGTTTGTGTGCTTATGTATCGACGGCAGTAGTGATGTTGAGCATTCCACGTAGCACAGTATATTGTAGTTGTACGATGTGAAAGGCTCAACACCACTACTGCCTTTTAAAGTCCTAGTCATGAGCCTCTACCACAGCATCTTATGTATCGATATTTGTGTGTGTGTGTGTGTGTGTGTGTGTGTGTTGTGTGTGTGTGTGTGTGTGTGTGTGTGTGTGTGTGTGTGTGTGTGTGTGTGTGTGTGTGTGTGTGTGTGTGTGTGTGTGTGTGTGTGCTCGTGTGTGTGTGTGTGTGTGTGTGTGTGTGTGTGTGTGTGTGTGTGTGTGTGTGTGTGTGTGTGTGTGTGTGTGTGTGTGTGTGTGTGTGTGTGTGTGTGTGTGTGTGTGTGTGTGTGTGTGTGTGTGTGTGTGTGTGTGTGTGTGTGTGTGTGTGTGTGTGTGTGTGTATGTGTGTGTGTAGCACACACTATTAATTCCAATGCCCCCAGTCCCCAGCACAATGGCTCAATTAGGTGAAGTGGTCCTCTGCTAGAGGTATAGCACAGCTGCCCGACTTTCCCCGTGCGCAGGTGAGAGCTGAGGAGATCGGGCACAGCAAGAAGGTGCTTAAGCTGACTTGCAATGGGGTCGGTCTGGACAAGAAGGATCTCTTTGGTAAGTCAGACCCCTACCTGGAGCTAGCCAGGGAGAACCCGGATGGATCCTACACCAAAGTCCGCAAGACTAACGTGAGGGCTAGTCTGCGTGTGGCAAGTGTGTGTGTAGCCCCTGCTAAATGCAACCTTCCTCCACTGTCTCCTCTCAAGTCCTTTCTTCAGCCTTGTCTCGTCTTCCATCAATCATCTATCAAGTTATATATGTGTGCAGATACATGACAGATACAACGTGAACATCCCAACCACTGTAAATCGTTGCTTGGACGCAGGTCATCAAGAACACCCTCAACCCCTTCTGGCCTCCTTTGGAAGTCAAGGCTAGCATTCTTGGAGGCACTGATGAGTCACGTCGCATCAAGGTGACCTGCTATGATTGGGACGCAGATGGGAGTCACGATCTGATTGGTGAGTTCTTCACCTCCCTGAGTGAGCTGGGGTCAGGCCAGGCCAAGCTGAGCTGGGACCTCGTCAATGAGAAGAAGAAGGCGAAGAAGAAAGGCTACAAGAACTCGGGTGTGGTGCATTGCACAGTGGAGGTGAGCGAGATACCCTGCTTGTCAGCTCGTCACCAGCAAGTGTGTTATGTGCGTATAATATACCGCATGTCTTTCTCTGACACATGCAGTGTAGGATAAACTGACACTTCCCACTAGTGGCATGTTATGTACTACGTACTTTTGGTGTTGCTTAGCTTCTTTTACATTAACACACTTTTGTTAATGTAAATTGAGCATTACTTGACGGTCATTTGTTTATACCACATGTGCATACAATGCCTCATGCTGTCCGTACGTACAGTGCATAGGGTGGGGCTCTGGTGGAGCTCAATTAATATTAATGAAATGGCCATATCAACGGTGATTGAAGACAAAGAATCGTGGCTGGATCAGTAGTTCACGTAGTTGAAACACCGCGTTAGTTGAAGAGCGGTAGAGCCATGAGTTCAGGTGCCAGGTCTCGGTTCTTTTTCTACAGTCGCCATTCCCTTTTCAAGCTGTGAAGCTAGCAACTTGTACTAATGAACTGCTGACTCACTATTGGCTCATTCTGGCCTTTTTGTACTTCCCTTCTGCAGGTCTTTGAGGAGCACTCCTTCTTTGATTACATTGTGGGAGGTTGCCAGTTGAACTTCACTGTCGGGATTGACTTCACTGGGTCCAACGGGAAGCCGTCCCTCCCCTCATCCCTCCACTACCTGGACCCTCACTCTCCCTTCCCTAGCAACCAGTACACAGAGGCTCTGACAGCAGTGGGGTGCATCATTCAGGATTATGACACGTTAGTGAACCGTGTATGTATGTACGTATGTTTGTAGCTCAGTTGGGAAAGGAAGAATCACTGCAAAAGGGAGTACAATGTTAGTTAGTCTGTTTCTATTGAAGTACGTACTATCTTTCAATGTTCTAGTGACAAGCAGTTCCCTGTCCTTGGGTTTGGAGCCAAGCTGCCGGGCCATTCTAATGTTAGTTCAGCAGGTAATGCTGGTCCCTCAGCCGATTGTCTTCACATGTAGTCTCCTCTTCACAACCTCTCCCCCAGGCATCACATGAGTTTGCTTTGAACGGAAATCCCGAGAACCCGTACTGCTTTGGTGGGTGTAGTACATAGTACAATATTACATGCGTATGTGTTGTGTGTACTGGGCTGGCCTTTCTAATCAGATGCTAGTGAACTGCCATTCAAGTGGGAGACAACACCATGGGTAGGGAGAGACAGCCAGACTAACAGCAATGCCACAAAAGTAGCCCTTAATTTGCCTTCTCATTTGCTATAATGTGCACGTCTGTATGTGCACTATGCTGCTACATATACCATGTATGTGCTAATAATTATGACATTTTGTAGTGTATGTTGTGGAGTAGTACTGTGTGTGTGTGCGTTCGTGCGTGCGTGGGTGTGCGCAACAAACTGTATTATTACATGTGCATGCATACTGTTGCATTATTTTGCTACCTTTTGTATCTCTGTAGCATTACCTGTTAGTCGGTCACTAAGTGTGCCACTCTCTCATTTCAGGCATCCAAGGAGTGCTGGATGCTTACAGGCTTGCACTCACCAATGTTCAGCTGTGGGGACCCACCAATGCAGCCCCCATTATCAACCACGTGGCCAGGTTTGCAGAGCAGGCTGACAAGGACCCCAATGCACAAGTGAGTTACTGTAGCATGCTCGAGTAGATGCTGCACCCCAGTTTAGTGGCTGCCCTTGAATTGACGCCACACTCGATGAAGGGAGAAGCAAAACTGTAGCCGCCCTCGAACAGACACCGCATCTTTCCAGACCAGAAAATAAATGTAGCCACGGTTTCCATTCAAACAAATTCAGTAGTAATGCATTGTGCAGTGGAGGGAACCTCATGGACACCTCTCTCTCTCTCTCTCTCTCTTGTGCTACTCCTCAGAACTACTTCGTCCTGCTGATGTTGACGGATGGTGCGCTGACAGACATGGGCAACACTAAGGCAGCCATCATCAAAGCATCGCGGCTGCCCATGTCTCTCATCATTGTTGGAGTGGGAGACGCAGACTTTGCGGCTATGGATGACCTGGACTGCGACAAGGGACTGTGAGCATGTCAACTCTGCTCTTTATTTTGTATAGACTTACATTCACTATAATTATGCAATCACCTCTGTGGGAAAAGAGTGCCTACACATTTCTACTTTTAGACTGAGTCACAGTGGGGCAACAGCTGTCAGAGACATTGTCCAGTTTGTACCCTACAGGCAGTACAAACACGTGAGCTGCAACTACACCATAGTGTGCATACTATTTGCAGTGGTACTGATAGTTTGATACAGTGTCGTTTGATTGACTATAACACATTCACCCATACCTTGTTTGATTCTTCCTCCGCTTGTGCTCTCTCTCCTCCAGTCCTCCAAAGAGGCTTTGGCTCGAGCAGTACTCGCTGAAGTGCCCCAACAGGTGGTCCAGTATTTTAAGTGGAAGGGGATCACCCCTAGACCAAGACCTGCAGTATAGTTGTTTTTATATGAGGCCTAGTTGTTACAGTGGGCTGCAGCAGCTGTACACTAGTTTACCCTGTGTTTTAGATAGAAAACAGGTAGTACCATAATTGGGTGAAAATGGCAAGAAATGTCAAACAATGGTAGTTTTGTAAAAAATTGAGATTAATGAACTTTTGGATTTTTGAATTTTAGAATCACAATACCTCTTGATATAATAATAGAGGCACAGCCATTGATACCATTGCATACTCTACACAACGTACTAGCTATGTAGCTCGCAACATATATGCATGCATGCATACGTGCATAAACAGTTACATTTCGCTATAGCTAGTATACAAATAATTATGATCGATCTGCTGCGATGACGTCACTTTTTGCGAACAGCGGAATATGGCTGCCTACTGGAAATTTGTGCTACTGTTGTTGCTCGTGTGTGCGTGGGTGGGCTCGCTTTTATTCGGTAGTTCCCTCCATAGATATAGGGTCTAGTATCTATGTTTACTCATATTCAATAACATTATCTACCAAACCCCAACCTAACAACCAATACTCATTGTCAACCATGCAGTACATACTGTGTATAATAATATTGATTTGCTCCCGGTGACCGTAAAGGAGAGAAGAAGCCTTTGTTTCACAGCTGAGTCGGAAGTGGTTCTCACGTTGAGCTCATCGAATCCACGCCACAGATACTGTACACGATCCTTAGCCTACGGTCCAACTACACACCACAGCACCATTCAGGAAGATGGTTGCAGCATTCTTGTAGTGGTACAATAGCTATGTTCTAATGCGCTATGAACTGTGGTATAGACCTCATGGGGTGACACCATGGGTTATGCTTTATAAAGTATGGCAAAATGTGCTAAGTTATAGTGTTTAAGTCTATTAATGAGCACACTCTCTCTTGCAGGTTGAAGTTTGCGAATGGGACATTTACAAATAACACAGGTGTACAGATCCGCGTGCCTGGGTTTGGCAACACCTCCACTGTGGAGTACCTTGATCCTGGACTCAAACCGGTTGGGAAATACTTGGCACCCTTTGTGGAGTTCTTTGTGAAACTGGGTTATGTGAGGGGCAAGAGCATCCGGGCTGTCCCGTACGACTGGAGGCTCTCCCCCAGTTAGTGGTTGTTGAGTGTAACTAAGGGGATGTAGCAGAGGGAGGAAGGAAGGAAGGGAAGAGTGTGAAAGAAAGAGGGATGGATCGGCGGGAGAGGGGGTGCTGTGGGAGAGAGAGGAAGAAGATGGAGGGTGACAGCAAGGGAGAGAGAAAGGGAGAAACAAAGAGAGAATGAGATAGCATATCTAGGCATTGTTAAAAAATTCTCTTTATTACCTTGCAGAATTTCTTGAATATCATGGCTACTTCAATGCCGTGAAAACACTGATTGAGGATACCTATGCCATCAATGGCAACACTCCAGTGTCTATAGTGACCCACAGCTACGGAGGACCGGTGTCCCTCTACTTCCTGACTCAGGTGTGAAGGGCTACATACAGGCTAACACACACACACACACATGCACGCACGCACGCACGCACGCACGCACACGAGCACACACACACACACACACACACACACACACAAGCACACACACACACACACACACACACACACACACACACACACACACACACACACACACACAAACACACACACACACACGCACGCACGCACGAACGCACGCACACACACGAGCACACACACACACACACACACACACACACGAGCACACACACACACACACACACACACACACACACACACACACACACACACACACACACACACACACAAACACACACACACACACACAAACACACACACACACAAACACCAGTATACGTACGATGAGAAGGCTGAAAGCCAACCACAATAAGAAATTTTATGCCCTTGTGGCCTGCATGTGTCCAGGTGGTGGACCAGCAGTGGAAGGACAAGTTCATCCATGCCTATATCCCCCTGGCTGGGGTGTGGAAGGGTACAGCCAGTTTGGTGCACCTCATGGCCTCAGGAGACAACCAAGGCATCTTCACCCTCCTCCCTGTCTGGTTGCGGTCTGAGCAGCGGAGCTTCCCTGCCCCCGCTTTCCTTCTCCCCCCGCCCTCTCCCAACACCTGGTCACCCACTGACTACTTCATTGTCTCTCCCAAGGGCAACTTCTCTGCATATAATTATGAAGCCCTCTTCAAGAGTCTAAATTGGGCTCAGGGCTATGACATATACAAGACTGTCTCCAAGCTGCTCGTTGACCTCCCGGCACCCCAAGTGCCCATATACTGCTTCTATGGGACTGGTTTACTGACACCTGTGCAGTTTGTCTACACCGACGACTATCCAGACTACTTTGATCATGTGAAGTTTGGAGATGGTGATGGCACTGTCAGTGTACGCAGTTCACGAGCTTGCCTGCAGTGGAAGTCCAAACAAACCCAGCCCTTCCTGCATAAGGAGTTCCCTAGTGTTGTGCACATTACCTTTGAGCGGGATCCATCTGTGATGGAAGCCATCAGGGAAGTGGTCTTTATGCATAATGGAACACTGACTCTGTGGAACATATATATATCATTAGATGGATATGGCAAGGATTGGGCGCATACACATGAGGCAGTGCTAGTTGGTGTATGAATAGCTAGCTATGTTGTGCAGCCAATTTGAGCATAATTATATATATATATCGGGGGGGGGGGGGGGTTGGCGTGTTGATTAGAGAGGAGGTGCTAAAAGAGTATGCAGTGGAGGTCTTAGACTCAGATGTGGAGGGTGTTCTATGGCTTAGAATGAACAAGGCACAGGAAGAGGAGTCTCTGGTGCTAGCAGTATGCTACATCCCACCAGAGTCGTCAAGTCGGGAGATCGGGATGGAAGAGATCTTGCAATCCCTGGGAGAACAGGTAGCCAAGTTTCGCTCGCAGGGTCCAATGATAATATGTGGTGACTTTAATGCAAGGTGTGGCAGGCTAGATGTGGAGTGTGAGGGGATGCCAAATAGGAAGGTAATTGATGGGGTTAAGAACAGTCAGGGTGAAGTGTTTGTGGATTTTCTAAGGAGTGTGAATGTGGGGGTGGTGAATGGCAGAAAGGGAAAGGACGCTTTCACCTGTGTGTCCAACAAGGGGTGCTCAGTGGTAGATTACTGTGTGGTGGGGGCAGAGAACTTCAGCCTCATTAACAACTTTAGAGTGATAACTATGACAGAGTGTATGGATGAAATGCAATGTAGGGGAGAAGTCACCAGAGTTCCAGACCATTCTCTGGTCCAGTGGGAGGTATCAGGTGGTTGGGCGGTAGACAAGATCCCGGAAGAGAGAAGCCAACATGTGAATAGAATGAGAAAGAGGGTCCCAGAAAGCTATCTAGAGAAGGAGGTGGAGAGAGTGATATTATTGACAAGAAGGGTAATGGAAGCTGGAGCAGATCAAAAAGTGATTGATGGTGTGTATGAGGAGCTAGTGGAAGTGATGAAGCAGGCCTTGGTGGAAGTACCGAGAAGGAAGGTTGAGGTGGGACAACCGTGGTTCTCAAGGGAGCTGGTGAGGTTGAGGAAAGAATTTCATAGAATGGAAAGAGAATGGTTGGATTGTGATGATCAGGGGATGAGGAGACAGAAGAGGACAGAGTATGTCAAGATAAGGAAGATATACAAGGTGGCGGTTAGCAAGGCCAAAAGAAAGTTTAATGAAAGGAAGTATGATGAACTTGATGGGTTGCTGAGGAATCCCAGAAGGTGGTGGAGGGAGGTGCAGAAGATGGGGGTTAGGAGTAGGGGTGAGAAGAGGGACGACATTACCAAGGTCTACAATGAGGTTGGCGAGGTAACAGAGGGTGAAGAAGCAGTAGGGGTGTGGAAGAGACATTTCGAGCGTGTGTTAAATGAAGGTTGGGTGGCTGAAGGTGATGATGGGGATGAGGGGCCAAAGGAAATGGTAGCAAAAGATCCTTGTGAACTGGTTAATGCAGATATTACAAAAGAAGAGGTGGTGCTAGCTCTGGGCAGACTGAAACGAAAGGCAGCCCCAGGCAGGGATGGTCTAAGTGCAGAAATGGTGTGTTGCGATGTCCTTGTGGACTTCTGGTTCTGTTTGTTCAATTGGTGCTGGAGAAATGGAATGGTACCCTCTGAGTGGAGGAAGAATGTGATTGTGCCCGTACCCAAGAAGAGGAGAAAGGGTACTTGCAAGATGGATGACTTCAGGGGTATAGCGCTGGGGTCAGTGGTGTATAAAGTAATGTGCAGTATTGTACAACAAAGAATGACACAAATGGTGGAAGAGAAGCAACTGCTGGCTGAAGAGCAGGGAGGATTTAGGAAAGGTAGGGGGTGCAGAGACCAAGTACTGACCCTGATGCTGCAGGGGCAGATTAAGGCCATGTCAAAGAGAGGTATGTTTGCGGCCTTCATTGATTTTAGAAAAGCATACGATAGAGTTGATAGGGCTAAATTGTGGCAATGTTTGGAAGGGATGGGATTCAGTGGTCGAGTCACTGATTTTATAAGAGCTACATATAAGGACTTGAGTGGTGAAGTAAAGGTGGGTGAAATGCTGAGTGAACCATTTGGAATGACATGTGGTTTACGCCAAGGTTGTGTCCTCTCACCCCTGCTCTTCTCCTTATACATCAACTCACTGGTGGAGAAGTTGAAGGCGGCAGGTGTTGGGGTGGAATGCAGGGGGCGGCTAGTATCAGCACTGTTGTATGCAGATGATGCTGTGCTATTTGCTGAAGATGAAGAGGGAATGAGAGTGAGTTTAGGAGTGTTATCCGAGTGGTGCAAACAGTGGGCAGTGGAAATCAATGTGGATAAATGTGGGGTTATGCACATGAGAAGGAGGGGAGTTAAGAGGACGGGGGAAAAGTTTCATGTGGATAGCAAGAGGATTGAAGTAGTGGAGGAATATAAGTACCTAGGATGTGTGATAAATGAGCAGTTGGGAAGTCGGAGAATGGTGGAAGAAAGAGCAAAGGCTGGAGCTAGAGCACTGAGTGAATGGCTGAGGAAATGTAGAGTTGCCGTGGGAGAGGTGAGGGGAGAGACATTTGTAAAGTTAATGGAGATGTTAGTTGGATCGGTACTTATGTATGGGGCAGAAGTTTGGGGAGGCGGAGGACAACTTGGACCGGTGGAGGGGGTGCAGATGCGAGCCGCCAGGATCTTCCTGGGGGTAGGGAGACTGCACCCACTTGTGTCCTTGCAGTATGGGGGAAGTGAGGAACGTCTTGATGGATGTAGTGTGGAGAGAGGTAAGGGGTGAGTGGAAGAAGGAGGCACAGAGGCGCCCTAAGCTGGAAATAATAGGGAGGTTGATAGAAAAGGAATGTGAGGGGCGTTGTATGATGGTGAAGTGTAAGAGGAGGAGGAGGTGGTTGATGAAACTGAGAGGAGGAACAGCAGAATTGGGGGTTGAGACTGGAAGATGGCATGGTGTGAGAAGAGAAGAGAGAATATGCAAGAATTGTAGAAGTGGAGAGGTGGAGGATGTTAAACATGTGGTGATGAGATGCACATATGTGGAAGAGGAAAGGGAAAAGTTGGAGGAGTTGATGAATGGGAGGGTGGAAGGATGGCAGGGTATGGATGACAATGTTAGAGTGATGGTTATAATGGACAGAGCGTGCAGAGATGAAGCTGTTGGAAGAGCAGTAGAGAGAATATGGCTGAGGCGTTTTACAACACATGGGTCCCATCCCTAAACCCCAATCCCTAACCCATATTAGCTGCTAGGCTGTTACTGACATATATACCATCAAGGTTTGACAGCAAGGGTCTTGACTCGACCTGCCAGCCATAGATACCATCAGGGTTGGCAGCAACGGTCATGACTCGAACCTGCCAGCCATAGACACCATCTGGGTTGGCGGTAAGGGTCATGACCCGAACTGGCCAGCCATAGTTACCATCAGGGTTGGCAGCAAGGGTCGTGACCTGAACCTGCCAGCCATAGTTTCCATCAGCGTTGGCAGCAAGGGTCATGACTCGAACCTGCCAGCCATGGACACCATCTGGGTTGGCGGTAAGGGTCATGACCCGAACCTGCCAGCCATAGTTACCATCAGGGCTGACAGCAAGGGTCGTGACCCGAACCTGCCAGCCATAGTTTCCATCAGCGTTGGCAGCAAGGGTTTTGACTCAAACTTGCTAGCCATAGATACCATCAGGTTGGCAGCAAGGGTCATGACTCAAACCTGCCAGCCATAGTTACCATCAGGGTTGGCAGCAAGGGTCATGACTCAAACCTGCCAGCCATAGTTACCATCAAGGCTGGCAGTAAGGGTCATGACTTGAACCTGCCAACCATAGTGACCATCAGCACTGGCAGCAGGGACATGATTGATACAGCATGCAGAGAGGAACGAAGCGGTTGGAAGGGCACTGAAGAGAATGTTATTAAAACCCACACCTCAAGTCATTGATTCTTTGTTATTCTGCTATTTTGACATTATATATATATATGTATATATCAGTGCTGCATGGGGCAGTGATGCCCTAGTGTGCCTTTGTACATGATGCACTTAAATGATGATATGATATGATATGATATGATATGATATGATATGATATATATATATAATATAGTTATACCACCACACAGTGCAAGTTGCCCGAGTGTCAGTGCAGTGTTTGTGCCAGTGGCTGCGTGATAAAGCACAACCAGCACAAGTGCAAAGGGTGATAACACCATGTGTGCAAGTGGACTATACCTATCTGCTCTAGTGACTGTCGAGTGCAAAAGCACCACTAGTGCAAGTTGCAACTGGTGATGACCACCACGTGTGATAGAAGGGAAACACAACAAGCGCAATGTGCAAAGGTCAGGATGCAAGGTGCAAAGGTCAGGATACAAGGTGCAAGTCAGGGCCTTGCAGCATGAGCGCTAGTCGATATGGGAAGCTGCTACAACATGCAGCTACAACCACAACCACCACCGACCAGATTAGTCAGGCGTAGCCGACCCTTCCTCACACACGTGTGTGTGTGAGGAAGGGTCGGCTACGCCTGACTACGACCAGATCAGGACCAGCACAGCATGATGCAGCAATCAATGCAACTTGCGTAAGGACTAGGTTTGTAGGGGAAATGAATAGGTTGCACTATGCAGAGGACTGCCACACACCAGGCTTGCGTGTGCTAGGTTGTCTTAGATTTGGCTGTTTCGCTGAATGCTTGCCGATTACAGAAACGAAACTTTTAAATTACCCCGCACTAACCTACGCATGCGCAAATACGTGCACCAGGAGCGAGGGCTACTGTCTAATTGCCTATACCACGTGGTGGGCCACGCCTTGTACAGCGTCACACAGGTACACAGCTTCTGGCTTACTTTTGCACAGTTTTCAATCATGTCGTCGACCTCCGATGGAGAGAAAGCCAAAGACGAAGATGAGGACAAAAAAGACTCTGAAGTAGTCTTCAAAGCAGTGTCTTCCTTGGAGAGAGCGAAGGTAGATCTACCTACAGCAAAACCCCTTCAAGCCTCCAAGGAAGAGGTTACATCGCAGACGCATAGTAAGTTCTCAATATTCTTACAAACGAGTAGATAGCAGCTTACCAGGATCATACCAACATTTAGGGTTGGAGTTTGTGGAGATAGCTAGATTGCTCTCCGGTTGTAGCTAGGCGCTATCTGTTGACGTTGCCAGTGCGAAAAACAGAGAAACCCAGCTGAGCTATGTTTGTGTTGCGAATGATCGTGCTTGGGAGGCCGGGGAAAACATCCTGTTGATGTTTCAAACAAACTCTCCGCTATACGCCAAGTTCGTTGCTTGATTTAACGTGCTTTAGATAGCTATAACCATAGATAGTAGAGAACAGGGATTGGCAACTCTCATGTACTGTTGTATTATTTTATACTGTGTTTACTGGTTATGCATCCGGGTTAGAACTGACACCTTGCTAAGTGTTATAATGTGATTTTTGGCGCGACCTTTGAAAGAGAGATTTGGAGAAGAAGAGAAGAGTTGTGGAAGAACAAACCACCAGAGGAAGGTCACAAACCACTGCACACCCACAAAAAGATAGCTCAAGGTCCCTTAACCCTTTATTTCCGGATGACGTGTTTAGACGTCATGAAATAGCTTGTGCGTAATTCCGGATGACGTCTGTAGACGTCATGGCCGAAGGCTCGCATTAAACGTTGCGTTTCTCTCGCTACTAGTCTTGCACAGAAACGCTGCTTTAACGAATATGCGGCAGTGACTGAGCTATCACCAGGAAGGTTATTTCATCTTCTAGTTCTTCCCACGGGTCGCAGTCGAGCGCCGAAATTTGCAGCTAATACGAAGACATAATTCGGTCGCCAATATTAGCGACTATAGCAGTCAGTGAGAGTTAAGTACAATGACGAAGAGTCAAAAAGCGGCAAACCTTCTTACTGGGTGACAGCGATAGACTGAGAAGTCCTTACCTTCAGCGTTGTGCCGCACACTCAAGCGTCAACTTCATTTCCGTCTTCTCCACCGAACAGGCCGTCTTTATCCTGTGCGAGGTAAGCGGCGAAGGGCAAGAACGACCTGCAGTTCTTCTGGGACACAGCTGTACACGATAAAATCCTTACTGCTACCGTTTCGTCCGAAAGAAAGCACTAGAAGTTACGCTACGAGCCCACTTTGTACATTTTTGGGCGCCGCCATTTTATCTCGCATTTAGGGGTTTGGCGGGAATTATAAACTCCGGAACAAATGGGTTAAGGGCTATAGAGTGGATAGGTGTTGAAAAAAACGGACACATACACACATAAAGGCACTGCAAGGCTCAATTATTGATCATTTTACCTTGTAATAGGACTTTCTGTACCTCTACTGCCAATGACATTGCATGTATGCTCAAAGGGCTTAAAGAACAATACTGTGCAGTCCCTGTAGCATGCCTTTAGACCGGTTTTGAAGAGATTTCTCTTAAATCTGGGGTGCTGTCAGGCCTCATAGTGTACAACTGCTGATTATTAGTGTGGTGTAGTTCTGTACCTTTCCTGGTTGTGAGAGGGCATTTCAGCTGATCTTTTTGACTTAGACCAATCCTATAGTGATTGGTGTATGCCTTCCAACTCATATCTTGATTATGCTAAGTATCCTGAGCAAGGTACATAGGTAGACAAAATGACCAATTTTGCATTTCAATGCATTCGTACAAAGCAACGAAATGTCAGACCAGCTCAGGAAACGCCTAATCACACGATCCACATCGTAGTCTTTCGTTCTGAATACTCATTTCCAGTGTCCCAAAGACTCTGAAAGCGTCCGTTAGCACGTTAGGATCGTCTTTAGCATCTTGGCAGCGGCGGCGACGCCATTTTCATTGCGGCAAGCAAAGGTCATCCTAACGCGGATGTAGGTGTTAACAAGGTGTGAAATTGGGAGTTGCCAATCCCTGTTCTCTACTATCTATGCTATTACTATGCGAATATTCACTAGGAACCGTACGGAGTATTGCCACCCTGGTATTACGTAGCTAGCTATACTTTTAACTACAAGGGTGTGTGTTGTAGATGCCCTTTCTAATTCACTGTTCTGGGAATGAGCACTTGATGTTGATGTGCCTACTGAACACTGATAACAGCTGTGTGGCTGTGCTAGTGTATCAGTCTATCCATGTCTGTTGTTGATTACTGGCATGCATTGGTACTCCTACATGACTAGATACGTATTCATAGAATATTGCACTTATATAGATATGAACATATTTGGCAGGTGCACAGAATGTGTGGGGCATGGTGATGTAACAGTCATGTTTTCTTAGTAGTTTTATCACATGCTCCTACGCTATCATGGGATTCATGGCAGAAGCCCATATTGAATATAAATGGAAGGGGTACCTATTCTGGTAATAGCTGTGTGGTTGTGCTAGTGTCAGTAATTGCTCGATGTTTGACAGAAGAGGGATACTCGGTTACCAAAGTAGGTGTGGCAAAGTACCTTTGTTGCTACAAGAAAACTGACATTATTTCTCGCAAGCCAGGAACGAGTAGGGCATCAAAAGGTACAGCTGGCATACGTGACACCATCAAGAAGTAAATGGAGAAAGCTGGAAAACCACTGGGAAGGAGCTGGTCAAGATTCTGAAAGCAGAGGGGTTTAAAGCATCAGTATCAAGTGTACTATATTGGAGGAAGGATCTTGGTTGGACATCGAAAGGAATGAGCTACTGCCAAATGATTCGTGATGTGAATAAGGAGAAGAGGCTGAAGTTTGCACAGTAAAATAAGGAAATGACTTTTGATGATGTCATGTATACTGATGAAACAACGGTGCAAATCGAAACCCACAGACTGAGTGTAGTTACAAAAAAGGGTGCAAACCTAACTACTAACCAAAGCTGAAGCACCCACTCGAGGTCCATGTTTGGGTGGGCATCAGCCAGTGTGGAAAAGCAGCCTTGTGCATTTTTGAGAGGGCCCATACGTTTTCCACAAAACGAGCATGCGCGTACATGTATGTTGTCATTTGTACGCCCGTAGCATGAGTGCGCCATAAATTGCAAACTATTTCATGTCTTCGTTGTTGACAGTTAAGGTGTGCCAAGCTTGTGTATCGATATTCCCTCTGAGTGTGATTGGCTTCAGTGCATTCCCTCCGAGTGTTGCTGCCTTGTTCCTTCCTTTCCTGCTGTTTCTTATTGTTCTGGTGCTATTGTATCTCCTGCAGTAGTCGCCTACAGTAGTCACCAGATTGTGTGAAGTGAAGAATTCTCTGCTAGCACTGCTTGAGGAAGAGTTTCATCCAAATCACCCGCTGCTTCGGCGAGAAGGCCACATAACAATGAAAGTTGGCATCTACAAGTTTATTCGTCGCACTTTCTGAATAGGGAAATCGTCAAGTAGCACAATCTTAGATACATCGTCTTAGGAAGAATGCGCAAGCAGTTTGCACTCCTTGTGGCACAATTTGTGCACATTAGCGCAATCCGCAGGTGTTTCTTGAATGTACAGAGTTCGTACATGTTAGAACCAGTGCGTAATGAAAAGAACATCTGTATGCGTATCTATACTAAAGCCGTATGTAATTCAATGAACGCCTGTTGTGTGGTAGCATTTTTCTAAGAGGTACCGTATTCACAGCTGTTGCTGATGTCCTGCAGTGGATTCTACTCCAACGCGGCCTGTGGGACCTGCTCCACTACCTGGATGACTTTCTTTGTGTAGCCTCCGGGGACTCAAACAATTTGCAGGCTAAACTTTTGTGTTTTTTTGCGGTTTGAGTAGCCATCCACGAATTATTCAATCTGTGAATATTTGGTTGAAAAGTGTGGCATAGCTGTTGAAAAATGGACGAGTGTTGTCTTTCAAGGTTTGTGATGTCTCTGGGTACAAGTAGGACCAGTGCTTTGTTGCGTATATGAAATTGGGCTTGATTGGCCAGGCTTGATTGGCTTGGTAGCTGACACTTCGCAGGTACATGAAGAAATACTCGAGTGGAATGGGGAAAGGACACATATGCGCTCAAACTATTCGCAGCTAAACTTTCGCGGATAAAGGATTGCCAATTTGTTTTTTGTTTTTTGCGTTTTTTGTTTTTTGCGTTTTTTTTGTGCATTGCGCTTCACCTCCTTGGACCATAACAGCCCCGAAGATGCGGGGCTATTACCGAGAAACCCGCAACCCTAATAAGTAGTCGTAACAGATAATTAGTATCACTTAATTTTGGGCAAGCTAATTAATAGACAATAGGGTAATGGAACTAGTCAGGATAGTTGGTATTAGAAAGCAGGAAGGTGATGTTCAACAAAGCTGTAGCTGGGGAAGGCAACGCTGACTAGTGGCAGTGGGCGTGGCCAGAGTCATGTGAGGTCACGTGAAGCAGCCCGCAACCTGTGGCATCCGTAGACCTACCCGGTCCTGTTACCCATACCAAGTTAACCTCCCTTACGAGGTGACCCGTAGGACAGATGGGCACTAAATAGGTATAGCTATGGGCTATAACTGACGCAGGGAGGGTTAACATGGCAGAATCCCACAATGAATATAAACGAAAGGGCTAGCTCTTCTGTCTTTGTGTGGATATGTACTCCAGACCATGGCAATGCATGTGATTGTGCAAGACGTCCGTGACTGAAATGTGTAATATTGCACGACTCGTGCACAACCACCCTATAGGAAGACAAGTGATTCACATTGAGATATGTTAGCATGCAGCTTGAAGGAGTTTACCCTGCATGCATGCCATTTTGCAGGACTATGCTCATGCATAATGTGATGTTTCTGCAGTAGATGTAACATGTATAGGGACAAATTATAGGTATATACTGTTCTGTATCACACTTATATATAATGTTTACATACAGTAATGACGGTTGTATATGCATTACAATGAAATCAATTACAACATGTATGAATGTTTGGCAAGGCTGTAACTGGTGGTGTTGGTCACTCATTGTGTGGATGAAATGTTAGAATGATGATATCAAGTATTTAATCAGAGCAGATATGAAGACTCAGTAACAATTAAGTTCATTGCAGGATGTTTGGCCATATCCTGTGTCTACTGTGTACAAAACTGCTGCATGTTATTTATCCTGCTATGTATCATAATTACTAGGCAGATGCTTACAGCATCGTGGGGGCGAGCCTGAGCGAGATAAAGGTGCCGATGGCATGCAGCTATTTGCGTTGGACTGCATAGCATACATTGTAGATGCTGATACGGACCGAGTGTTTGCTTGTATGAATGATATGTAGAGGCTAAGGCTGATTCTAATGGAAGTTGGATGTTAATTGAGCACTGGTACGAATCACATGATCTTGTCGTAAGCCAGGTGAAGAGCGATTCTCAGAACCCTCAGCAGCGGTTGTGTTGCTGAGCGTTCTTCTTAGTGGCGTTCCTGTGGGCATTGTATAAAGGAGTGATCTGCTGACTACTTCGCTTAGGGTCCTGTGAAATTCTCGAACGTGGAGGAAGATTAGTTGGCGCTATTCCTTCGTACGATGCCTGTATTCTTGCCTGGCTGAGAGGTTGGAGCGTACGCTTCGTTTCGGACCACTTCCTTCTCGTTTGACGCTGTCCGCAGCGAGTATTTGAGGCGCACGCAACGACTACGCAAAGGGCGGCCATCTTGTCCATTTTGCACCCGGCATAAATTGGTCCCGTGGCCTAAGACGACGTACGGCACATATATATATATATATACACATACAGACAGCGGTGGTGTACTTCACGTAAGTGTGGGGCTCGCTCAGGCTCGCCCCAATTATGCTTTAGCTGAGGTAATCTATAGTGTTCCATATGTGTACCTTGTGATGCTTTTGATATGATCTATTTTGATGTGATACTTAGAGATCAACCTAGACTATTTGGGACATTCATCTGCATGTAGGTTTATGCATCAAAGAAAGTGAGAAAGTGTGGAAAAGGAGCCTACCTTGCAACTGTCGGAATGTAACACAGCCATCCTGTGACTGGGTCACATGTGTGCACCTTGAAGACAACACACCCGACATTTGCCAGCCATTTTTCCTGGTATATGGCCTTGACAAAGGGTCATCTCTGACAGTAGTGATGTCAAAAGCATGGAAGAACCATAAGTGGATTCGTGGGTTTATCTTAGTGAACCACTCCAACAGTATAACCCTCCCAGATGGATTTTGGGATTCTGATGAATGCAACCAGCTCCCTTTGTATGTTGTGAGCCAGGCAAATGGTCAGGTCCTTTTGAATCTGTTACAGAGGCTAAATGTAGGGGAGATGTGTATGTCAATACGGTTTGAGACCAGTGTTGATGATTCATTTTTGGCAGCTGCGAAGGGTGAGCATATACATACACTTGTGACTATGTAGTGCATGATAATTCCATTACACATTGTCGTCTACTATAAAAATTCTTCAAATTGGAAAGATGTACAGATGGCCTAAAAAGTACAGAAACAGGGGTATGTCACTACAATACAAAATGGCCATAGGCCACAAGTGTCAGACTATTGCACCAATCCCTACAACTGACACAGCATTAGCATTAGAACTAACCTAACACAGTAACCTCTGCACCAAATGGTTAAGACTAGACCACTATATGTACCAGTGTTTAACCAAGATTTGTAGTACACCTTTTGTGCAGTACAGCCCTGCATATACAGCTATTTGAATTGCCAGATATAGGGCAATGACAAATTACTGAGACATCTTGTGACTGTTTCCTTATGAAAAATGTATGATATCATTATCAAACACTTGTTAAAGCCTTATGCCAGTCTTGCATACACTATGAAACGTTCGGCGCAGTATGAGGCTGTTTTCTTAAAGTTAGTGACTTCATTAGTAAATGATGGATTGTGCAAAGCACTGTCTTCGAGAGCCACTAAGCCTTGATGCTGAATATTATCTCTTTGGCTGCCAGTTCTGTGAAAAAATACAATGAGTACATTGATACCGATACCCCTCTTCGTTCTTGAGTTACAGCTGGCGAATAAGAAGAGGAAAAAGAAAAAGGAAACCAGTGGTTTTGAAACTTGGTTGTTTGCTGTAGGGATACAGTCGCTTGCCTTCAAGGTTAGTTTACAGTAAAGATATTCAGCTCTATGTAACCTTCTTTCGAAACCGGCAGAATCTTGGAGAAGCAATTAGGTGATTAGCTGGTGATGAAGTGACCTAGCCATTATTAAAGTGACTGCTGTGGTTTTAGTTCATTAATAGTAATATCTGTACCCAATTCACTTTGCACGTAATGAACCTTGTCTTGTGAGCATGTGTACATGCATGCATGTGCAAGTGTATTTGTGCATATATATATATGTGTGTATTTGTGTACATACGTAATTTTGTTGTTTTGATATACATGCTTTAGGTAATACCCCCATGATATTTGCTGCAGATTCTGATGCGTTGCAGTCAAGCATAGGTGAAGTTTCCTCTTTCATATCACTGGAAAACTATCTGGAGGAGGTGACGAGAGTCAAACCTGTTGTAGCCATAACTGAAGTACTTTCACAACTTCAGAAGAGGGAAAGAGATGTAAGTTGTAGGTTTATATGTAAAATGTAATGCATGACTGATTATCATTTGCCTCTGTATAGGAGTTCCTAATTAAGGATGAAACAGTGACTCAATTCATATGTGATAAAGTCCGAAGGATTATGGATGGTGACTTTGTTCGGGACTTCTTATTGCACATGTCAATTGCCTACAGGATGCTGAGGTTTGTGCAAAATTTACTTGTATATGCCCCATATTAGCACTCTCACTTGATTATGCACTTTTCACCCAAACACGTTTTATCACTAATCCATTGCTTGTACTTGCTTATCACTTGCAGATATATTATATAATACTAGCAGAGTAGGCTGCCTTTGGCGGCCTTCTCAGTTACGGCGTTCCTTTGGCAGCAATCCTTCGACAGCACTCCTGTGTGTGGCACTCTGACGACTGTGCTTTGATGGCACCACTGTTGTTGGTTAGCTAGATTCTCAGTTCTTTCTTGGCGACATACAAATGAGACCATCAGGGGAATATGTAGCACCGTAGCAAGCTAAGCTGTGTCTGGCAGTGTGACTGCACAATTTTCCGGAAGCTCTCTAAAGTTGGTCAGCATTTACAGACTGCCAGACTTAGGAAGTAGCTAGCTAGCTACCAACGCACCTTGAGTGTGACATGTATGAAGTGATTCTGAACTATCCACCCTTGCCTTTGTTCTGCTTTGCACAGATACGAATCGGCATGTCTATGTACACTTTTCGTCGCGGGTTTGTATACTTTCTCCGTAAAACCAAAATGGGGAACAGCCGTTTTGTGTTTTTTGCCACGCACTCCTCGGCTGTAGCTTATTTGCGCACATCGATCCACCTAGGACATTCTACCATAGATGCTCCAGGTGCCTGGGAAGTTCGGTGGCGATTCAGCAACAGGTGCATGAGGAGATCGTGACAACCGTTTTGAACTCCTATTTATATATATAGTTGTGTATTTAAGGAACTTTTTTCTGTTGACTCTCTTGTGTGTGTGATTGAGATGGATTGCATGAATTCCTTACCAAAAGTAACTGTTGCTGGCTTCACTGCTTGGAAGATAGCATATGCATAGAGCACACACATACATAGCAAATATAGAAGAGCTACCACCATTCACCTCAGGTTTGTGTGTTCGTGCAATGTGCTAGTCATCCACTGAGCCTACTACCGCACCTCACATAGTACGAACTTTAAGGTGTGGGTCCTCAGTGGTCACAGCAATCATGGCTAGCACATAAGGCAATGGGATGCGAAAAGTGATGACCAGGATTGAACCTCACATGACTGAACTCAATGCATGTTAGAGCGTACGCATAAAGGTTCTAAATCTGAAGACGGTTGCATGCAGTTTCTTTCTTCCTATCACTATGGACTACTTTTAGGCTGTGAAGTTAGCAACACTTCACAACTTACAGAAAACTCACACTAATTTCTTTATCTACTTCTCAAGCCAGCTGCTGCATTTGCTATAGCATAGGAAGATTGGATTGAACATGATACAATGTAGTAAATCAATTGGAGTATCAAATGCACTCATGATCCCTTGGGTGCCTTTCACATTTATGACTCATACAACTAACTGCCTACACTCCAACTTCTACCTTATCTTTCTTTCTCCATATATTGTAGTGATAAAAACCATCTATACTGTGAGGACCAATACAGTGAATTCATTGCAGAGTTTCTAGGAAGAAGCGAACAGTGTCTAAGTAAACAAGATGAATCTCAATTGTTTATGGTGGTCAGACACTTCCAGGCTAGGTAAGGCATTGCAAGCTAGTGTATTCTTATACCCTATATGTGTGCTGAGTCACACTCTGAATTCATGGATTGTGCAGCAAGGATAGGGGATTTGATTTTGGAGTAGTTTACTATTGTAACAACCTGAAGGTGCTTCCTCTGTAATCTGAATCAATCAATCAACATCATAAGAACGTTAAAATCTCCAGTCCTAGGGGTCGTTCTGTATATACAATAGGACAGAAAGGTGTTCTAAGTTTACGTGTTCAAGAATCCCACTCTAAAGTACTCTACATCCGATCTCCTCTTCATTGCTGGCGCCATCACATCGGTAGGTTGCCAAATCATGGCAGGATCCCCAACGCGAGCGATCTATATATCAGCCGCCATTTTTCAGGAGTTCAGAGTCAGGAGTTATACTTGTCAGAATCACCTGCCCAATCCCCCAGATAGTGTAGTTTCAGATTACAGAGGAATGAATATACCTAGCCATACAGAGATATATAAAGTAACCTGAAGGTGACGTTATACCTGTGTGTGTTCTTTATATAGTACCTATGCCTCCTTCGGTATTCTGTAGAGTGATCCACAAGAGTATAAAGGTGGCTTTTTGTTTTTAGCTTATTCTTACTTCTTTTACAGATATTCTAGATACTGTGTATATTAAATCTAATCCACATACGTACCTCATACATGGTAGTGCTATTTATAGTGTGGTATTTCTGAGACAGAGGTTTGCTTCTCATTTTCTATGTAATAATAGACACATTACAGTAGCAGATATTGGCAATGGGAGCATGTCGTTCTTTGACATGATCTGTGAAGCCAGTCAGAAACTACTGATTTTCACAAGGAAAATTCATCCAGGGGGGCACTATGGACTGAAGATGCTGTGGAGTGAGTTGTGGGAGTAAGGGGTATGGGGGATTACTAGAAGTGTTACACGACAGTCTTTCCCTTGATCCATTTAGTACAACCTATATTTTGGATGTGTCTTATCCTATATATATAATGGAGCTATGTGTTCGCCGTAATCTTGACTGCATTCTGTATTCTTCGAGCCGTTTCATATGCTTGGGATGTTCCGTACTCTATGACCCATCTAGGGCAATGAGCCCTTGACATGGCCGCTTCCTTGTGTTAACTCTTCAGCCTGCTTGCTTTTGTTTTGACTGGATTGAAAACATAGTGGAGTGTGCTGCAGGGGAAAACCAGGAAGGGAGAGAATGATTTGTAGTAGCCATTTTATTTCTGCACCCTTTCGAAGAATCTTTGCATAGTTTAGTAGTCTGTTTTGTATTTTTAGATCCGTTCCGTATTCTTAGCACTGTTCTGTATTTTCAGGGCCGTTTCATATTATACTTCGATGTGTGTTTATACATTGTATGTCAAAGCTAAATCCATCTTTCTGATATTGCTCAAACATCAATCTATATTATATTTTCATAGAGCCTGGATCCACTTGTGCAAACTCCTTGCAACATGCATGCACACGACGTGAAACATGGCATTGCAGGGTTCTGTGCAGGGAGTAGACGTTACAGGTTGAAGATGATTCGCTGCACCCAAGAAGATTGCTAACCCTTACAGAAATAGATGGCCTGATACTTTTATGGATGTTAACTTATAATATGAGTTTCCTGCCTTTTTGATTTGTAGTATATAGATAGACAAGCTGTGTAGTTAGCGAACTTGTACAAGTAACACACCAGCTTGCATAACACTTACTGACAATGTATAGAGAATAGGAATGGTGCACCATCATCCACCTCTGGCTCGTGGGCCCATGCACATGCACATGCTAGCTCCCCGCCAAGCATACCATCACACAGATCCTCAAAGCATGGGTTCTAAGTGGTCGTAGCATTGCAGCCCGCCCGTGACATATATGGCGATTGGGGATAAACAATCTTGGCCACATCGGTGACTTGCATGGCTGAAGCTCTGCGTTAAAGCATAGGCCATGAGTTCAGGCACCGAATCATGCTTCTTTTATTCCAGTCGCCACTTTCAAGCTGTGTAGTTAGCAAACTTGTACAAGTAACACACCAGCTTGCATAACACTTACCGACAATATAGCAAGCACTAAAGTATAACTATGGTAGCTGTGGGAATTATGTGTCCATGCGAAGTTCGTACTTTGCGAACTTCAAACGAAGTTGGCTGGAAGTTCGTTTGAAGTTGGGCCGAAGTTCGTTCAAAGTTGAGGCAAAGTTCGTTTGAAGTTGGGCCGAAGTTCGTACAAAGTGGACTATTTCGTTCGAAGTAAAGCCGAACTTCGAACGAAATAGCTCCGAACTTCGTACGAAGTAGCCTCAAACTTTGAATGAAGTTTTCCAGCGAAGTTCGCTTCGAAAAGGAAACATATTTTCTGCGCCTACCGTAAATCAATGGACATACAGCCACATGTTCACCTTCAATGGCAACATAATGTGCATTACCAAGTAAATGTATAAAAAAATTCTATTGTGACAGTCTGCCAGTTGAAATGATAAATAAGGGGTGTCTTGCCATGATTTAGGCTGCAGTTTGCAGTATGTATTTGCTTTTCAGTACAAATGTAGGATGGCAATGGTACTTTGCTTTGTGCGTATCTTTGATGGTACCACTGTTGTTGGCTAGATTCTCAGTTCTTCTTGGTAGCTAGCTATAGCTAGCTATTGGCCACATACAAATAAGGCCTTCAGGGGAATATGTAGCACCATAGCAAGCTGGTTGGCAGTTTGACTTGGGCATACCACTGCGCAATTTTTCTGGAAGCTCTCTAAGCCTGGTCAGTGCCACACACTGCCACACTTTGGGAGTCTAGTTAGCTAGCTAGCTACCAACGCATCGTGGATAGATGTGTGCATGTCCATACATTTTGGTGTACAGTTAACTTGTGTGTGATGTTTGTGTGACATGTATGAAGTGAACTATTCACCCTGAACTGGAGCTAGAAATGTTTTTGTCGTCTCTTTCGCAAGTGCGAATTGCCTTTATCCACATACACTCATCGTCGCAGATACTTCCTTGTAAAATCTAAATGGTGGAGAGCCATTTTGTGGATTTTCGCCGCGTGCTTCTCGGCTGTAGCTTATTTGCAACATTGATCCCCCAGGACACTTTACAGTAGATGCTCCAGGTACCTGGGAGGTTTGGTGGCAATTCAGCAATGGGTGCTTGAGTGGATTGCAAACATTCGTTTTGAACTCCTCTTTATATATAGACTAGCAGAGAAGCCCACCTTCGGCGAGCTTCTCTGCTACAGCGCGCTGTCGACGGCGTTTTGGCGAAAGTGTTTTGTGGTAAAAGGAGTCTAGGCAAGAGCCAGAAGTGGAAAGGAGATAAGTAAAAATGGTGGTCAGCCGCGAAGGAAAAACTGGAAATGTCCTGATATCTCCGTGAAAACACTAAGACGGGTGACTTCAATCCCGGAGGACACTTTCTGGGTCGTTCTTCGTAATTCCTGAGCATTTGGCATCAATCCGTGCCGTAGTTTTGACGTTTACTGCAAACGAACAAGCAATTTCTCAATTATATATATAGATATAGCAAATGGTTAAAGACCAGCCTTGTTCTGTGTGTAGTAAGTGTATCATGCAGTCTTGTTGCTTTGCTAGGGATACAGTGTTTAACGTTTATTGTATTTGTATCATTTTTAGTTTACTTGGATCTGGCATTCAGTTCTCCAAGAATTGCATTTGATTGGAGAAGAGACTTCATTGAAAAAGAGGTTATTGTGACACTCATGCATATGTGCATGTTAGCATACACTGAACACTTATTTGCCTTGGAATAGTACTCTATATACTATTTCATTCTTGCAGCAATATTTGCATATTGCTACACTTGTCTTTGTGCCAAAGCAACAATAACTGGCCCACTTCTTTGATGTTATTGCAGTTGCCACCATTGTACCTGCTGGCTGGTTTCTGAAATGGCTTGTCGCATGATAGTTGCAGAAGTATATAGTCTCTTTGAGTCTTATAATTGTCTCCACAAAGTGGCTGGAAATAATGTTGAAGCTCCAAAGCAAATGAATTGACCACCATCACAGTTATGCTAGCATACAGATAATATGGCGGACATTTCACGGACTATGTTTTGCGTTAAAATGGTACCCATTAAGGTAACAAAGAATTTCCACTGCAAAGTTTTTACATTTCGGGAATTGTACTATTGTAAGATTCTAGACTTAGTGCCTTAACTAAGTACCATGGGAGTGTTACTGAGTTGTGCTTGCAGTGTGTGACTAATACAGGCTGACTTTGCATGAACTGACTACGAACACATGCTAAGCGCATGTTGCACATTCACCTATAGTCCCTTATAATGTATGCCTATTGTATATCTCATGTAGAGCATCAAGAAGGACATGGTCACTCAAGATGAATTGGACTGGTTGAATGGGGCCATTCAGGTTGGCCTCAAAGTGAAATTGAGCCAAGAACAAATGAGGTTTTCTGGCAAGAATCTGGTAGACTTGTTGGTGCATAAGGCTAGGTGGTACCAATTTGTTGATCTCAGGTAAGTTCATCTGTACATACGTATGCTCATTTCTCATAATCTTACAGTCTAAGGCCAGTACACATTGGGATAACCTTTTACCCAGTCCCTATTTCCATTCCAACACTGTTTGGAGGGAGATAGAAAACCCTGATCCTAGGCATTGGGCCTGGTGACAGTAGGGATTTAAGCTGTTGACTTCTGCACAAAGTGGTGCAGAACCAATCAGATTCAGTAGCAGATCAGCTCGGCACCGTGGAAGACGATTTCCAGTAAAGGGATGTACAAATGCAGGGGATCATCACAATGTACAGAGGCGTTTTGACACAAGTGCCGATACCTCCATGATAAATACTTCAGGAATTGACACCTTAAGACATCATAGTCACATGGATTATGTCTTATATAGATCAAGCTCAAACTGACGGTCAGTAGGATCCTTTTGAAGTTTCGTCTTTCTGTTCCAGTATTATCAAGAGTGGATATGTAAGAGATACGAAGATGCAATTTTGTATCAATTCCGGCAACAGTATTTTTGTATTTTTGTAAAATGATGCAGTAACATGTCATGCTTCGGCATTTGCTGTGCTATTATTCTGATGTAATGGTGATGGCTACAAAGCTACTTAGTAAACATGGTGGAATGTAGTACAGGGACATGTACTGAAGATCTTTGTGGCAGTGTGAGCCTAATACTTGCTGCATAGACACTGTGAGAGCATAGTTGAGCCGTGGATGGCAGTGATGCTCCAAAGTGGCCCTAATCCACGTTATACTACGCTATACATCAACATCTTCATGGACAACATTGTGAGGGAGGCAAAGCAGAGGTTTGATGGAGGGGTGGAGATGGAAACAGGCACAATACAGCTTATCTTGTTTGCCGATGACCTAATGTTAGTTACAGAAAGGGACAAGGATGCAGAAAGAAATGTGAAAGTGCTGGATGAAGTGATGACGAAATGGAAAATGACAATCAACTGGAGGAAGACAAAGGCAATGGTGGTGAAGAGGGGAGGAGGCACATGCAACATCACAGTGAATGGGGTGGAGATAGAAAATGTGAAGACGATGAAATACCTGGGAGCCATGTTGGAAGAGGAGGGATCATGTGAAGCAGAGGTAGACCACAGAATAGGTACAACATCCAAAGTGATTGGAGCATTGAGAGAAGAGGTAATCAATCGAAGAGAACTAAGTAAGTCGACAAAACTGAGAGTGATCAATGCCACCGTGATGCCAACTCTTCTGTATGCATGTGAGACATGGACCCTGCTGGAGAGACACAAGAGCAAAGTGCAAGCCTTTGAAATGAGATGCCTGAGGAGAGTGGAAGGAGTGACTATACTGGACAAAGTGAGGAATGTGGACATCAGATCGAGATTGGGGCAGGTGTCAGTAGTATCGAGAGTGGAGAAGAAAAAGACAGAGTGGTTGAGGAAAATAGAAGAAATGTCAGATGACAGGATGGTAAAGAAAGTGTTTGTGGAGAATGTGCCTGGTAGACGTCCAAGGGGAAGACCAAGAAAAAGATGGACCGATGATCTGAAAGTAAATTGAACAGTTAAGTAGTGAACTACCTAGTATGGCATAACATGAACTACTATTTTCTACTAAGAACTGTTCTTTTGTAACTTTTAAGATAATATTCCCAGCGACCTCCAGCATTGGAGACAAAGCTGTGTATGACTGATTGATCCTTCCCCTTGGGCATTGCAGGCTGTTTTAGACACCGTTGCAATTCCCAAATAGCAAATAAAAAAGCTGCTCATTGCCTATGCCAGTAGTCCTGAACAGGCAACTGAGTTAGTTTTTTATACCTGAAGTTTGAACTTTCCACTGTAACGTACTAGTTACAAAATAAAAATGGCCAAAAAGTGGCCGTTATGTCCTTCTTACACTGCACCCCATCAGTCAGCTTCTTGGTCCTATGTACTCTGTATGCATACATTGTGTGAAACCAACATGATTCTGCGGCCTAAAGTGCTGCAAGAGCCTCTGATTCAATGCATTTGCAATGACTGCATTGGAAACTCAGCACCGTTGATACAGGAAGGATGGCGCTCTTCCACATTCTCAAAAAGGCTCACAAATGGCCTACTGCAATAAACCTATTGTGCAATTGCGACTGGTAAACAGTTTATTGGGGATGAAGGGTTGAACATAATTCATCATTGTACGTAGGAATATGGATTAAAAGCATTATAATGCCCATATGTGACGTGTTACTACATCATTTTGAAAAATGCTGTTATTTGTGCGATGATACATTGTTGTGTATAAAATATGCAAATTCATCGTTTTCACTATTTCCATTTTGTTATGATATCTGTGTGAAACAAGTAACCCAAACCTTAGCTTATCTGTTGCCCTATTTTCACCAGCTTATACCAAGCAGCAGGTTTCAACCAGACAATGCGATCGTACTTGATTAGATTCTTCTCCACAATCCACTTGGGAACTCCAACTGAGCACAACCGTAGTGACAAACGAGCATACACTGATACTACAGATGATACGAGGCTTGTACCCTCCTCACATGTATTATGTTAATATTCTGAATATTATTGTAACGAGTAAGCATTAACTGATATCCGCAAACAGTTAACTGTTAACCGTAAACGGTTAAAGGTAACTCTTTGGTGTACAGAATTCAGTTACCATTTATATACGGTACATGACAAAAGTTACTTACGCGGATTTGTGAATTTCTGCAGTAGTCCATGACGGATTATCACGGATGGCAATAATCGTAACCTCAGAAGACTATTGTGTGCAGATCTTCTGCGGATTTCGCACTGATTACTCGCGGACTCTTTGTAGCGAAGGAAGTAAGTAGCGGCAACTGTCACTTTTGGCTCTCCTCTACCTCGTTTTCGTCAGAGATGGAGCAATTGGAAGGACTCCTCCATTGGAATCGAACGTACATAAGGTATTGGTAGGGGTTTTTGAACACATCGCCCTTTTCGGAACTTCTATAGTACCTTGCACATTGCATTTAAAACAGGAGTGCCCCAATGCGTATATACGCAGTACAAGTAATCAATAGTGTGCACAAGAGCAATAGACAAGCTAAAACAAAGAGCACTTCTATCAGTAAATGTTTTCTCTATCTGTAGGCACGGCACGCTTGGTTTTTCGGCAAACCTCATCCATTGAATTTCACATGTGGGACATGTCCGTTTGAAGCCAGACTGTTATTTTGGGACTGACCTCTGTGGTTTGCTACATTTTTCGTGTTTCCGTGGAAACGCGCATGACTGCGCTGATGTACGCATGACTCGACAATCAAATGGTGTCATAATGAAGCACTCGACGCGAAAATCCACACTATTTGAGCCGATAATCGTTCCACGAAACATCATCGCACTGTGTACAGGAGGTAGCGCCGACGTTTCCCGGAGCATGGAGGCCATTTTGTTCGAAACAGGGCCATGTCACGAGAACGTCATGTGATCTGCTCCCAGCGAAGAGCTAAATGGAGGTGCATTTACAAAATCGTTGTTTGGTAATTTTCGAGAGGGTTTTCAGTCAAGATGAACACTTAAATAGTTTGATAAGAGATGTCTCTAGCCTTTCCCTTGTCATAATAATATGCAGTATTCCTATCCAGAGTTATTCGTCTCGAAATTTGCATTGCCAATCAGTATTAGTAGTTTTCTTGCTGTAACTTCTCAACGGAGCTCTATAACAACTTGTGACACATTAAAAAGTTAGGCACTCTGATTTTGCAGTGATTGATGCCATTCTTGTCTGTCTGAACCTTTCCGAAAATTACCACACGGGCATTTACTACTATTCTACTTGCTTCATTTGCACTGACATTTCTCGACAGAGCAAATTATTATTACCACAAATCATATGCCGGGTTACAGAGGGTGTCTTTGTCTTCTGTTTGGTACTAGTCTTGCACTGATCCAACGAAGCCTGCAGGAGAAACAAGCAAAAATACAAAGGTAATAATCAGCTGCGTGCAGAAGCCATATTGCTTCAATTGGACATGTCCCACATACGTTCTCATTTCTTTCTCTGCTAAGGACGCGGTTTTAAGGCGCTGGAGGGGGTAGTGCTGCAAGCACACTTCTTGTATGCTTCTGACTTTCAGGCTATTGAAAGCCCTCTTTCCACAAATGCCCCTGCAGTTGCTTCCAAGTCTTTCTTGAGGCGAGAACACCTTTAAGACAAGTCGGCCAGCCAAGTTTCTTTGAGAGCGGCAGGCATTTAAGCACTGAAGGATGTCTTCTTGGGTGATGTTACTGCTGCCCACATTAGATGTCGTCGGAAGGTCGCTAAGAACCCTGTGAGACTCTGCTGCTGGTGACATGAATGAAACACAAGATGCTTGCAATTCCCGTCCTTGCCAATGACCAGGTGTTGGTGCAGATGACTGTGCAGCAGGGTGTGTGTAGATTGATAAGGCCGCCGTGGAGTTTCTGGACATCTCACTTCTTTTAAGTCTTTTAGCTTGTCTTCTAAATTGTCGATCTTTTCCTGGAGCGAGTGAAGTTTGCACACCAGTCTTGCCTCCACCCCCGACACTGTGTCTGCTAGGCTGTCCAGCTTGTCGGCTCTGTTGGCTATAGCCATCTCTTGTTGTTGCTGGCTGGCTCCTTCTCGCTGCTGATCGTTCTTTTGAAGTTCTTGGGTCTCTCCTTGCTGTGCCACTTCGAGGTCAAACTGGTCCTCTTCAGTGGCTGCTGTTTGCGTTGAGCGATGGAGGACAGATGTCCGCGAGCATCATCAAGCACTTCTGCACAGTAAGTTTTATTTCCTTTGCCCCACACTACTTGGACCTGATCTCCGACAGAAATGATTCCGTTCTTCACCGCACTTCTCTTCACAACAGATGTTGTACCTTTGGATCTACCATCAGTCCATCTCACGACGATCTTCTCCATCTTCTTTACGTACGTATAGACACAACTGCAAACCAATGTTGGTATACTTTCAGTCGCGTTCTGCTGATTTTTATTATTATTACGTGTGGAGGGAGACTGACTGGTACAGTAGGTATGTGCAAAAGTCGGACCGAGTTGTACGTAGGTACATGTGAAAGTTGACCAAGTTGTATGCGTGTATTTAATTGGCAGAACATAAGAGTTCAGTTATGTACTGGTAGTTCTTGGCAATGCCTTTGAGTGATTTCAAGCAACACAGAATTTTGTCTTTTGGGACACAGTCAGGTGGTACCAGAAGTGCAACAGAGATCCAAAGAATTTTGGCCAAGGAAGGGACATGTACTACCCATCAGACAATCACAAAGACTATTGCAAGATGGCAAGCAACTGGGTCTGTACAAGACTATCCATGGAGTGGTAGACCACAACAGGTACCAGACACTCATTATCATCAAGTGGACCAAACGCTGACAGAAAATGATGAGCTCACATCATCAGATCTGAGGGAAGGACTGGCCAAGGAGTTTGGAGCAGAAAATGTCCAGTACAGTGAAAGAACAATAGCCAGAGTTCAGAATGAACTGGAATGGACATTTACCACTGCATGATACTGTCAGGCTATTCGAGAAAACAACAAACTAAAGAGACTCGACCAACTGTAACCGACCAAGAAGCGGGGAGGGGAACAGTTTGATGATGTCATCTTACAGATGAGTCCACTATACAGTTAGAGTCCCATAGGAGGAAGTGTTTGGAAAGGCCAAAGCTCCTCGCAAGCTCAAGTATAGACACAAGCACCTTCCGAAAATTTGTGTGGGCAGGAATCTCTAAATGCAGAGCCACTCAGTTGATAATGTTCAGCGGCACCATGAATGCCACGATTTACGGAGACATTCTTTCTCTATCTCTTGTCCCCTTCATTAAGCAGAAGTTCCTCGATGGTCACCACCTTTATCAAGACAACGACCCAAAACATACCAGCAAATACATTCAAACATACTTTGAGCACAACAGAGTCAATTGGTGGAAAAGCCCTGAAGAGAGTCCCGACCTCAATCTAATCGAGAAGGTGTGGGGGTCAGTGAAGAATTATTTACAAGACAAGGTCAAACCCAAGAACATGGATTAGCTAAAGCAAGGGATCAAGGCATACTGGAGCACACTGACACTAGAGGTCTGCACTAAGTACATCAACCATCTTCAAAAGGTTTTGCCTGATGTAGTGAAAGAAGATGGACGACCTTCTGGTCAGTGATCTTATGCTAACCCATGAGCCATGTTTGTGGACGCGGCATATTGTTTGTAATCACTGTGATTGTCTTTCTGGTGTATTGCTACTGCCATTCAATGATCTCTGTGTGCTCTGTTAGTGTAATTCGATCCCTATAATATCACTTGACCTTTGCGCCTGGTTAAACAAACACTGCGGTTAACCGCAAAAAAGTTAGCGGGTGACGTACTTCTGCATGAGCCGCCAATGGATTCCGCGTATTCCACTGAAGGTATCCGCGGATAGAATTGAAGGTGACTGCGGATAACCCATGCAGAGCGTCCGCAGAAAATGGTAAGTAACTTCTCAGGTGCATTAATTAAGGACTGGCACGCAGCTGCAGCACTTCCTATGGCATGATTATGCTAATTGTTTACATAATGGACCCCTTACGTGAACGAAATAATGTCAACTTCCTGTCCACGTGACTACGTATGGAGGTTGATCGCCACGCAGCTTCCCGCCTTTATCCGGTCACATGACTTTTACCTGTGCAAAAATGGCGCGAACAAGCTTGTACCAGAAGTGAATGCTAACGCTCATTAAAGAAATGTCCATGGCTTCTATCATAGCTACTGCAGGACAAAACAACTTGTTTTCAAAACTTTGGCTTATGTACTTGTCTGTACAAGCTTTAATACCTCTGGAGACGGTTTTTGTAGTCCAATTTATAGTTCTGCTTCGGAGGTTTGTGGCTCTTTATTGGCAGGGGAGCGGCCTAGACGTGACTTTGAAGAGATCAATGATATAATGCAGTAGGTACAAAAATTTCATTCATTCCATATCATCTACATGGGCGTATAAACAGTTTCTGCCTTAGAAGTGTGTTCACTCCCGCTGAGCTTTTCAGAGGGATTCCGCGATCTTTCACTCATCTGTCACCAGTTCTGTAATGTTTAGACATCCACTGCAGAGATTGTTCACACTTGCAGTTTATCCTGCATTAAAAGAGTAAAGCAACATTATAATTTACCTACAAAGATTGTGCAACTACGTGGTGCCTGTCCTTAACGCACCTGAGTTGTGTCATGTACCGTAGCATTACATTTTTTCATGATGGGTACAGTACTATGGTAGGTTGGTCCATAAACCTCTATGTAAGATTGATTTGTGATACTTATCGTGGTGCCAATATTCAGTGCAACAATACTGAATATCAGCTATGGACCCCCTCATAGCATTTTTCTATATAACACATTGTAACAAATATGGTAGTTCTTAAATGTTCACACCTGATTGTATGCAACCTTGATCAGCATATTGTACTGTATCCCATACATACATTACAAATGCATGCTCATATGCTCCTCCCTCTGCTTGATTGCAGAGCTTTTTTGAAGATGTTTCATGGAACACTCTTTCGGAACATGGAGCAAGTGCTGTTGTTTATTGAGTATTCCCACTCAGCTTGCCTCAAGTTAAATGATTGGAAGAAGAGAAGCATATCGAAACTAGGCACTGACAGAAAATGCTTAAATGTGATTCTATCAGAGGTATTGGTTTTCAGTTGCACTACCGTGGCAGTGTTGCATAATATGCAGTCATGTATGCTTTGAACTGCACACATGATTTTCGGTTTTCATTTACAGGGCGTAGAATTTATTTCTCATGCTGTTTGCCTTTATGGAAAGACAGCCATTGAGGATCAGAAGGAGGAACGTCTCCTCAAGGCCTGTACTACATGGTGGGGAAGCATACTGGAGCATGCATTACCTCATTCTAATGAGACATGTTCTGCAGTTGAACTCCTAAGTAAAAACTTGAAGGGAGATGAACAACTGTCAAGGCTTTTGAGTGGCTTGAATCAAGAGGTTTGTGTGAATGTGGTAGTATAGGTATATATTTGTAGCCTACATAGCAGTCATTGTCAGTGCCCGACCAAGCGTCTTGCACAAGCTGATCACACAGTTGACATACACAACCTGTTGATCATATCAGGCACTGCCAGGCCTCCCCTATATATGCATAAAATAAAATCTACATTTGACGTACGTAGCATGGCACATGTTACATATGTGTACTCTGTGCAATTTTCACACCACCTTGCAGTTTCTCAACAAATTTGGAGGGAAGATGAAATCTTTATGTCTTGAGAAATTTGTTGAATACTACTGCTCCTTGTCCATCATCCCCAGTGAGGTACATACCTACACATATTACCACCAGTGACCTAGTTTAATATTATGCTAAAACTGGACTGCAATAATAAAATGGTTGTCTGTTATTATATATATAGAGTGTCAAAGTGTACCTGGACAGTTACCCTTGTCAAGGCATGTTGGATGTGGTCTTTGAACGGCTACTGGAGCACTTCTTTAAAGAGTGAGATACTGCTCCCAGAATTTCTGGTAATGTAAGTACATTTCCATATGCTTTATATATTTTGCAGTGGGCTAAGATGTGAATTGGAGTACCATGAGATGTTCCAGAAATACATTATGGCTTCTAGCAAACATTATAGACCACCCTCCAGCTTTCTCGATTACGTTCTGTCTCTAAAGACTGAGCATCTTCTAGCTGATTCTAGTCTTGATGAGAAGCAGACTGCAAGTATGATGACACTGCGAAGTAATTTTCGGCAACAAATTATGGCCTTTGTTCAGGAGCATAAGTTGTCAGAAGAAGCCTGCACGTGTATTGGGAATGTTCTGGTATGTGCAGCTCATATGTGCATGTACTTGCATGTATAATAGTACGCGCTACTGGCAATGTTAAAAATTTGCAATGAGAATGAGAAGAAATTTAAGGATGCCCAAAAAATCAAATTAACAAGTGGTGTCAAAACTCAGTAATCTTTGATCTATCTAATTTCTTTGGTGATCAGCATTCCTAAATCCCTTGTACAGTAGTTAAGCTGTTACAGACACATGCAGAATCATTCAGCATTTTTACACTCCAACTGAGCAAGTGTTTTGTCAGTTAGGGATCCACTAGGCACGTATGCATCATATTAGAGAGGTTGAACATATGTTTGAATGCTCAGCACATGTGCAAGCAATTAACGTACAATCCTATTAGAGTGACGTAGCTAGCTGCTAGGGGTTTAGAAATGCTGATCTCCAAAGAAATGAGATGGGTCAAAGTACTAAGTTGCCACTTGTTTCTGTACTTGCTTGGGCATTTCCTAAATCTCTTCCCATTTTCATTGCAACTTTTTAATGGTAGGTTGTTTACTTTTTTGATATGCATATTGATTAGGAAGGGTTTATCTTAGCTTTGCCTAGCTGTACTAAAAGTTAGTGATTAGCTATTGAGACACTGGTTTAGCTAATTAGCTGCAATACATCGTAATGTGGTGCTGTGTACGTCCATATATCATAGAAGAACCGCCGTTGTCAGTATCTATGCTGAATAGGATATCATGTAGTCCCATGTAGCCAGCCAGCTTTCGGCTGTTCCAGAGAACGTGGCTGGGCTGCATGACTTGAGACGTACAGGTATGCAACAAAATAGGAACATTGGGGCTTTCGTTGCCATCGATGCTGTGGGAAACAGATTGCCACTGACACTCATTTCTTAGAGGTTCAGATACATCTGCACATCCTTGTGCATAACTGGTACCCATAGGATTTCTGTGTCAAATGTTAGAAACATGCAAAAAGTCAGTGGCAATAATATATAATAATAGTGAGTGTCGCCAGTAGAAATCGCAGATTAGCGCATATCACCGTTATTGGAAAATGGCGTCCGTAAATTGGCCACATTCCAAGGAGTGAAAAGTGGCATTGAACAATATAGCACCGGACTTTAAGTAGTTTCAAAGAATAAGTGCATGCCTTTCACATTATTTGAAGAACAGCGCACACGTCTTAATAGTCAAAGCCCCACTTGCTTCGCTTCTTTTTAACTGCACTCACTATTCGATGCTTCGATTCTTCGCCAACGGAATCAGCTGTATGAACTCCCCGACATGTTGTTCTACGATATTCTTTGTAATATCCACAGCCTCACCATTTGTACTTACCCGAAAGGCAAAAAAACGGCTTTTTCATGTTGACGGTATTATGCAAGCCGCCATTTTTCCTATACTACGTGTATAAAGAGTGGGTCACTTTAAACCATGATTTCTCTCTGAAAGAAGGTATTACATTCAACTTGAAACTTGCTGAATGTATGCAGAAGACCTGCGGCAACCTAAATCCACGATTACCTAAAAATCGGTCTAATGCGCTAACCTGTGATTTCTACTGGCGACTCTCACAATAATATTGAAAGATGAAAATGGGGTAATGGTGGCTATGCCGCTTTTCCCTTGCACACACTCTAGGTTGCGGAAAAGCACTGTGTCATACCAACCACCTTGAAAAAAGGCTATTTCTGGTCTTACATGTTCATCTTTGCCACCGTTTTACTATAGTGTCGCTGACACAGGCTAATACATTAGATAGGAGCCGCCGATTAGACACTCATATGTAACAGTCATGTATACATATAAACATCATGGTTCAATGTTTGCGATTGGTAGAACGTAGCAGAACTAACTGCACTGCATTGGCACTTGCTGAAGTGGGCCAGGACAGTTGGTACAGTGAGTATAAGGCTTAGCCAAGCTAACTGTTTCCAAAGAGACTGGTGACTGAGTAAAGTGTGAAAATTGTTGCATAACAAAGGCATTATTACAGAATGAATGAATGAATTGCTCTGATGGCATGATCTTCTGTGCTGGAGGTATCCCTTACAACACCACATGCAAGCATTAGCAGCAATAAAGAGGGTGCAAAAATACAGCACAGAAATTGTATTTAACATGCATTGGGTTCCTAATTGAAATTATCTGTCCAGCGCTTCTGTAGTCTTCCTCTAGGCCTCCTGCCAATCACCTACTCACTGTAGACATGATTCACCAGTCTTCCTTCATCCTTGTCATCTACTTTCACCTTCCATGCTCTCTGTTTCATTCTCACTACTGACATGACTGCTTCCTGCTTCAAACTTTGCCTAATGTCTACATTCCTCACTCTATCTACGTAGCTTTGTCAGTCTCTCCACTCTCTTTAAATGGACACTCCAGGTCAAACATGAATCTACCTTAGTTCATACAACTTCGCATGCTGATTTCAGAAGTGCTATCAGATTTTGCATGTATTGTTTAGTTTGCGAGAAATAGTGGCTAAATTTGGTAACAATAGGCTGAAATCTGCCATGTTGATATGACACGAAATGGTGCGTTGTGACGTCAAAGAGTGAAGAGACTGTGAGCGAGGTATACGTGTATAAAAGCATTTCAGCTGAATTTGACGATGATGGCGACAGCTGATGCGGATACTGATAGCACGGAGGACCCTTCATCGTCTACCGATTCTGAGTTTGAGGAATATGCAACAACACCAGCCGGACGGAACGTAATACAGCCATATCGGTTCGAGCCCACTGTTGAAAGAGATGAGGACAGCGCTTCTGAGAACGTCTCACGAGATGATGACAGCGGTGCTGAGAACGTCTCATGTCTTGAAAACATAGACTGGTAAGCGTGTACAACGTAATGAGTCAGATTATTGGCTTGTATATTTCCCAATGGTGCAAATATGGCTAGATGATTCTTTAATCCCTTCATAGGTGCGTATGTGGCAACTGCACCATAATGGATAGAGCTGAGGAGTGTCTTTGTTGCCATGAAATTGCGAACTGTAATGAATAGAATCAGTGATGCAGTCAATGTGGCTAACCACTGATCACCCTGGTTTTGATGGAGTTTGCCTCAATCAATGGGTTCTGGAGACTACGTGGTACAACTATCGGCAACAATATGACGAAGGATTTGATGGACCAGAACATAAAAGAAATAGGCATGTTGCATACAGGCAACTGGTTATGTGGTGTTGGGGGAAACTAGGGAGGCATATTAGAGTTGTTCTGCCATCTTGTGCAGTAAGCTGTGTTAGAGCCCACTTTCCTCCTCCCGGGCCAGAAGAGGATCACCAGTTCTGATAATTGAAACTCTACACTGTACCGCAACGATAACATTGATAATGATAATTGATAATGAATTTAAGTCTAATAATTAATGACTTCTAATTTAATAATTAAGTGAATACATGATGTATATATCTGCGGCAATTATGCATTAACAGTTATTTACTGTTTTTAAACCGGCTGATATGCTGGTCCACCACTGCCTTCTTGTCCGGCTTTGGTTTTGATGCAATGTTCTTGGCAGAAGGAGCAGCAACACTAGGTAAATTTTGTATGCCATGCGTATGTGCTTTCTTGACATCCTTCATCAAGTGATATGACTTCTTCTCCCTAATGGGCTTAGCCACCCAACAACTCTGGCCCTTGGGAAAGACCAGATTATGCCTTGGCTCCCCTTCATTGCACCCAGGTTGACCACAGATTATTGCCGACCAGTATTGTGGTTGTGGTCTAGTACTGCAAGCTGTGTTCTGGCAATCATCCCCTTGTAACTGAAATGCTGCTTTTGGGCAGTACTTCAGCATCATAGAGTGGTGGATCTCTAGTCCCCCAGTGTGATGGAACTCAGTGACCAACATCGTGTCTTTGAGTAGCTTTGGGGTGAACACCACCTTCTCTAGGGCAATGTGAGCATCTGAGCCAGGTGTTAGCCACTGAGTAGCTCACTGTTGTGCCGTGTGGTGCTCACAATGTGTGAACAACTTTGCATTATCCCAGGAGTGCTTGTTGGAAATATGGTGGACTATTGATGTTCACTTTTCCTTTAGCTTATCATAATTCCCATGGCACGTCGATACGCTCCACCAGAAATGGTTGGAGATGGACTGTATCCAAGGAAGCAAGTCTTGACATTCTTCTTCTTGGCCTTCAGTGTCAGCTTCTTCACGATCCACTTTGCCAGATGCCATACTGGTGCTTAACCCTGGATACTTCTTCCTCATTTCAGACGTGATAGTTATGGTACCTGACACAAGTTACTTACGTGGTTCCGAAGTTTTCTGCAGTTTTCCCGTGCATCAAGACATCTGCGGCGCGACCGCACCCCTTCTGCGTACTACCCGCGCGGATTCCGTGGAAGACTTTGCAACGGGTTTGCGCACTTCAGACTGCGTTGATTCCAGACGATTTGAGGTTGTTGGGAAATTCGTTCGGATTTTGGAGCATTAAGAGACAGTTTGTTGAAGACAATTTTTAATCTCAATCTAACGTTTGAGACAAAGAATCGTCTTCGACAGACCGCGTTTCTTAATGCTTCCAATTTCCCAACGACCTTAGAACGTACAGGCAGGCGAGTGGAGACAGCTAACACAATGAATTCATCGCTACGTACACAATCATTCTGAACGACTTGCTAGCTATTCTCGACAGAAACAATTGAGAAGCCAATAGCAACGGAACATAGGGTACGATATCTATTATCGGCCACAATGTATTATCGGACACTGAATCTTCTCGACTGCCGAACGAATCAGCTCACTTTTAGCACGAATTTGTAGTACGGATAACACTAAGACGGATTATAGCAAAACTAGAAAGAACCCCCTTCTTCCTTCCCTGGTGAAAGGGATCAAAACACGCACTGATCAATTATCAGCGGTCTTTGACATGAACAGGATCAGCTGGGGGAAGAGTCAAGCTGAAAGTCCGGACCTTAACCCTACTGAGAAGGTTTGGGGTTCCATGAAGACATACCTGAGGGACAAACATAAACCAAGAAACCTTGAGGAACTCAAAGAAGGGATAAGAGCCTACTGGAAGAAGCTGACCCCTGAAGTGTGCACTCGGTACATTGATCACTTGCAGAAGGTGATGCCTGTAGTTGTTGCAGAACAGGGAGCACCTTCAGGACACTGAAAGATTTTTGCCTTACTGCATGCTTGTGAACAGTTGTCATTCATTGGATTTGACCTCTTGTGCAAGGTTGAACAAACGTACTGTGGTGGGTTTGCTCCACACCTTGTGTTAGGGTGGGGCTAAGTACTTTGTCTGCGCTGTCTAAATAAACATTGCGGTTTTCACACCTACGTATAAGCTGGAAGTACGTAGATGTACATGCGATCTGCAGCGCGGAAGTTCGCGGGAAGCCTTCGAGCGTTCCGCAGTCGGCTGTTGATAATCCGCATTATACCGCGCGGTATTCTGCGGAAAGTCTACTCAGCAATTCCACACAAAAACGTAAATAACTAGTGTCGGGTACCGTACATGCCTATCTGTGGTTAAACACCACACCTGGACATTGTTTGCCAGCACACTGTCCAGTGCCCTTCTGCATCCCTCTGCTTCCATTGCATTTGACGAAGTAACTTCTGTTACTTGAACAGCACTAAAAGCTGGGATCTTGCCAGTGCTTTCATCAAGCAAGGTGTACGTGCCATACTTGGCAGAGTGTCCAGGGCTATCACACCTACCATCACCCAGAGATCAACAGAGCCAACTTGGTGCAGGGCGTCGATCACTGAAGCCTGGTTAATTTTCCAGGCTTGCACAACAATAGGAAATAACACCTTTTTCTGTAACACATAAAAGAGAGACTTGCCAATGAAGCTCAGTCTTAAGAGCCTGGCCATTCCACTGGCATGCTCATATGTGTTGCCACTAAATAGTATGGCTGCAGCAATCAAAAGATTCCCTTCTGGTCGTCCGTTAACGCAGGGTTGTGATTGCCAACTGTGCTTGTGACCATTCAGGAGATTAAATTTACAACAACCATGCTGCCAACAGTTCTTTTGGATGCTGAGTTGACTGGGCCTTTACACCATGGACACAAGCAGCAGCAAAGCAGTTGGTCCAGTTGCTCCTCATATACAATAAACTTTCTCTCCGAATCAGGTAGCTGAGCGACTTCATTTTCACTGCCAGTTTCTTTTTGTCAGTAAGTGTTTTGCAAGCTGGTGGTGTGTAACATGTCCAAGTTTATCAACTACACAGCTTTGAAAGTAGCGACTGGAGAAAAAGAACCACGACCTGGGGCCTGAACTCATAGCCTACACCCTAATGCGGAGCTTCAGCCATGCAAGCCACCGGTGTGGCCACGATTCTTCGTCCCCAATCGCCATATATATACGGTCATGGGTGGGCCGCAATGCTGCGACCACTTAGAACCCATGCCTTAAGGATCTGTGCGATGGTATGCTCAACGGGCAGCTAGCATGTGTATGTGCATGAGCCCGTGAGCCAGAGGTGGATGATGGTGCACCGTTCCTAATCTCTATACATTGTCAGTAAGTGTTTTGCAAGCTGGTGGTGTGTAACATGTCCAAGTTTATCAACTACACAGCTTTGAAAGTAGCGACTGGAGAAAAAGAACCACGACCTGGGGCCTGAACTCATAGCCTACACCCTAACGCGGAGCTTCAGCCATGCAAGCCACCGGTGTGGCCACGATTCTTCGTCCCCAATCGCCATATATATACGGTCATGGGTGGGCCGCAATGCTGCGACCACTTAGAACCCATGCCTTAAGGATCTGTGCGATGGTATGCTCAACGGGCAGCTAGCATGTGTATGTGCATGAGCCCGTGAGCCAGAGGTGGATGATGGTGCACCGTTCCTACATTGTCAGTAAGTGTTTTGCAAGCTGGTGGTGTGTAACATGTCCAAGTTTATCAACTACACAGCTTTGAAAGTAGCGACTGGAGAAAAAGAACCACGACCTGGGGCCTGAACTCATAGCCTACACCCTAACGCGGAGCTTCAGCCATGCAAGCCACCGGTGTGGCCACGATTCTTCGTCCCCAATCGCCATATATATACGGTCATGGGTGGGCCGCAATGCTGCGACCACTTAGAACCCATGCCTTAAGGATCTGTGCGATGGTATGCTCAACGGGCAGCTAGCATGTGTATGTGCATGAGCCCGTGAGCCAGAGGTGGATGATGGTGCACCGTTCCTAATCTCTATACATTGTCAGTGAGTATTCCTCTTCCTCCATTTCCCTGTCACTACAATCCACTGAAGACAGACTTTTGTAGGAGAATCGAGTACATCTTGATCAGTAATGACTTCATAGAGACCGTGGTCATTTTCTGTCTGAGTTTCCGCAGTACGACATGCTTTGACAACCAAATTACATTGAACACCGATATCGATGCTATTCCTCGGTTCAGTGCACTCCATGGCTATTTCAGAATCGGTGCTTGTGGAGGAAGGACCACCAACTACATTCTCTTGTTCAGTTGACCTAATTTCCTCCAGTATGTGCATTATATATTTATTAACATAATGTTAAAAAAGGAGGCCAAATATAAGTTCACTCTATAAGCAATACCTGCATGCACTTGTGGTGGTTACCCCTGCAACTTGCGCATGATTGTCTAATACACAAGTAGCCGGCTATATAGCTATCTCTGTATTCATAGATAGCCATATTGAGGCTACAGCTATATCTATTTACGCATGATCCGGTAAAGCAGGTACATATCTATATACTCTTGAATCAGCTAGCTAAGAATATAATAGCTCGCCTGCTGCTCTGCTCGCTTCAGACTTCGACTCTTGCTTGTGAGTCAAGGTTTCCGGGGCACCACATATAACGGTGACTGCGGAAATGTGGTTGGCACAGCGTTTAGCTTCAGTCTTCGACGATTATTGTGCCCACAGAGCTATTCAGCAAGGTCTGTCACAAAGCTTTCGGGTGAGAAGTGAGCCGAGCACACAAAGGAGTACTTAGAAGGACACGGATTCGCGCGCGGAATCTGCGTGAGCCACACAGCTTTTCGACGCTTGTCTTGTGGGAGTCGATGATAAGAAACTCCAGTCGTCTTCTTTGAATGATTAGTACATCCAGGGACCATACATACAGTGCGGCATTTCAACGACTGTTAACAGACTAGCAATCTGCAGCTGGACGCAAATGGATCTTAGTACAAGAGACAGACCTTTGTCACATTCGCACGTACGCATTGCACAGCAGTCACTCGTGGGTTTCACTCAATGACGTCACGTGCCACACCCACTACTTCGCAATAAACAACATATCTAATAATATTTCATAAACTAAAACACGTATGAGAAAACGGACAGCACTGCTGAAATCAGCATGCACAGTTCTATAAACTGAATTAAATTCATGTTTGGCCTGGAGTGTCCCTTTGAGAACCTCATTTGGATATCTGAATAACTTTTGAATATACCAGATATAGAACATTTGTGAGCTGATTTGCGAAAAGGGACCATTTGGGGCTATGTAAACGTGTAAACGGAGGTAGACATGCGCAAAATTGACATTTCATGCAAATGAGGATTGTTGCATCATTAGAACCTGTGATGTATCCCTTACCTTCTGGCCAAGTTTGAAACCCGTAGTCCTTTCCTGTGTCTCAAACGAGGAACGAACCTGGTGGTCACGTTGTTGGTGTACAGACTATACTGAAAGTGTAACACAGAGAAAGCCCAAAGTTAAGTATATTCATTACCTGTTAAGTGTATTCATAATCTTCATGACCAGACTATGATCGCACTGAAAGAAGTTGCAGGCTAAGCTCGCAACTGACTTCTGCTTTGTTGTATAACATTTGTGTTCGTTGTACTATCTCTCAGTTCGAGCGCTGCAACCCCTGTAGCCTTTCACGATGTCTGCAAGTGCTATATAGATGCAGCAAAAGTGGCCAATACCCTGTTGGGCTGTAGCAGAGATGATCAGCAGGCCCTTCTGGAAGTCATAGCTGATGAAGACAGAGAATCTGACAGCGATAAAGAATTTCTTTGAGGATCAGCATTCCTAAATCCCTTGCAGAGTGGTCCTAAGTGCGCTCCATGGGATTTAGGACTTTTAAACCTCCAAGAAATCTGATGAGTCAGAAGTACTGATATGCCACCACTTCTTTCTATGCTTTTTGGACATTCCTAAATCCCTTGGAAGTTTTAATGAATTTTTTACTAATGCTAGTTTGTTTACTTTTTAGTTATGCATACTGATTTGGTAGGGTCTGTCTTTGTTTTGTGTAGTAGTTAGCCATTATAGCTAGTTAGGTAATTTATTCGAAAACATTCCTACTAATTGGCTATGCAGAATTTAGCTATGAGGTGCTGCATATGTAGATACGATGTAGAAAATGTTTATTATCAGCGACTATGCTGCGTAGAATACATTAAAGTCCCTTGGTAAGCAGGCCATTTCCGCTGTTCTTGAGAATGTGAAGCGTGATAGATCGCGTCGGGTGACTTGTCCTCAGCCTGACAGCCCACCGATCGACCAACGATGGCGCAGCCGAACAAGAACGGAAGAAGAATGTCTAGGATAGCGACTTGGAACGTCAGATCGATTAGAAATAAGGAGAACGAAATGATACGGGAGATGGAGCGATACAACATAGATGTCCTTGGGCTCAGCGAGACGAAGGCGAGAGGTAACGGCATGAAAGTAGTAGACGGCGCTAGCTATGTGTACTCTGGGGTTGCAGAAGGTAGGGCCAAGCGAGGTGTAGCTATCATTATCGCAGAAAGATGGGCTGATTGTCTGAAGAGTTGGAGGTGCGTGAGCGAAAGGTGCGTAACGGTGAGATTGAACGTAGCGGGAGTATGGATGACGCTGATACAGGTATACGCCCCCACGGATGACGCTGACAGCCAAGCCAAAGATGAGTTCTATGAAGAGGTGCAGGATACAATGAACAGAGTCCCAAGAGGTGATAGAGTTATTGTGATGGGAGATTTCAATGCTAGGGTAGGTAAAAATGCTGAGGTGTGGAAAGGAGTGATTGGAGTACATGGTGAGGATGTAGAGAACGACAGTGGCAGAAGGCTTCTTGGCTTCAGTGCTGAAAATGATCTGCAGATAATGAACACGCATTTTGAGCACAAGAGAATACACAAGTACACATGGCAGTGCCCGGGGAGAGGTTTACAGTCCATCATAGACTACTTCCTAGTGAGAAGCGATCAAAGAAGACATGTCCACGATGTGAGAGTAATCAGAGGAGCAGAAATTGAGAGTGATCACTATCTGGTGCTAGCGAAAGTGAACATTGCCAAGCAAATGCCAAAGAAAACTGGAGGAGGAAAAAGTCAACTGAGGAGTGAAAGACTGCAGACAAGGGAAGGAAGACTGAAGTTTCAGGACAGACTGAGAGCCAAACTAAACCTGGTAGAATGCAGCGGAGGAGATGATATAGAGAGAATGTGGGAGGATTTCAAGGGAGGTATCTTGGGGACAGCTGAAGTAGTATGTGGGAGAAGGAAGTGGCAGATGGGGAAAAAGAAAACGGGATGGTGGAGCAAGGAAGTTGAAGCAGCCATCAGGAAGAAGAAGATAACATACAAGATGTGGCTTCAATTGAAAACCGATGAGGCAAGAGATGTGTACCTCGGAGCAAAGAGAGAAGCCAGACAAGTAGTGAGGAAAGCCAAGAATGATGAATGGATCAGAATGGGAGAGTGCCTACAGCAGGATTTTGTAAAGAACCAAAGAAGCTTTTGGAGGAAGATTAGAACTGCAACGAAGGGGAGTGACGAAGTTGGAAGAGTTTGTGATGAAAATGGGCAAGTGTTATGTGAGGAGGACGAAGTGAGAGCCAGATGGAAAGAGTATTTCGAGTCATTGCTCCAGACAGATGTGCAGCCACAGCAAGGAGAGAGCAGAGAAGTACCGGGAGAGGAAGGTGAGAGGGAGGAGAGTGTAGAGGAGATTACCTTAGAGGAGATACGAAGAAACATTGGTAGACTAAAGAATAGAAAAGCTCCAGGGGTGTGTGGGATAAGTGGCGAAATGCTGAAGGCAGGGGGAGACATTGTAGTGGAATGGATGCACAAAATCGTGAATACAGCGTGGAGAAGTGGCAAAGTGCCTGGTGATTGGAGGAAAGCACTAGTGATCCCAGTACACAAGAAGGGAAGCAAACTGATATGTAAGAACTATCGAGGGATCAGCCTGCTGAGCATACCCGGAAAGGTGTATGCTAAGATACTGGACCAGAAGATGAGAGACATCACGGTAGGAAAGATATTGGAAGAACAGGGCGCATTCCGAAAAGAGAGAAGCTGTACAGATCAACTCTTTACTGTCAGAATGTTGAGCCAAAAGATTATTGAGAAGAACAAAAGTATGATAATGGTATGTGTGGACCTGGAAAAAGCGTATGATAATGTGATTAGGGAGCTGATGTGGCAAGTGATGGATGAGTATGGAATCAGAGGAAGTTTGGCAAAGGCAGTAAAATCAATGTACGTGAACTGCGAGGCATGTGTGAATATAAAAGAAGGCAATTCGGAGTGGTTCCCGGTAAAGAAAGGTGTGAGGCAAGGATGTGTGATGTCCCCGTGGCTCTTCAATGTGTACATGGATCGCATAGTGAGAGAGGCGAAGGAGCGGTTTAGTGGAGGAGTCAAACTGGAAGAAAGTAACGTGCAGTTCCTCCTATTTGCGGATGACCTAATACTAGTAGCTGAGAGAGAGGAGAATGTGGAGAATAACCTCAACATCTTGGATGAGGTGATGGCAAAGTGGAGTATGAAGGTGAACTGGGGAAAGACAAAGGCATTGGTGGTGAAGAGAGGAGGAGGCTCATGTAATGTGTCCGTGAAGGGTGAAATGGTTGAGGAGGTGAAAGTGATGAAGTATCTGGGTGCTCTGTTCAATGAGGAAGGGACATGTGAAGATGAAATTGAAAGTAGAATCGGGGCGACAGGGAGAACCATTGGGGCAGTTAGGCAGGAGGTTGTGGATCGTAGGGAATTGAGCAAGACCACTAAATTAAGGGTATATAATGCTATTGTAATGCCCACACTACTCTATGGCAGCGAGACATGGACATTGCAGAAGAGGCATATGAAGAAGTTGCAGGCAGTGGAGATGAGGTATCTGAGGAAGGTCGAGGGAGTGACAAGAATGGACAAAGTGAGAAGTGATGATATTAGAATGAGACTGAGACAGGAAGATGTAGTGGCTACTGTGCATAGAAAGAAGAAACAATGGCTGAGGAAGATGGAAGAAATGCCAGAGGAGAGATTAGTCAAGACAGTGTATATGGAAGAGATGCCTGGAAAGAGACCGAGAGGGAGGCCAAGGAAAAGATGGGAAGATGACTTGTAGGTATTAATGATCTGACTGAGCTTAGTATTATAATAACTACTATATAGTATAACAACTGTATATTTTTCTGGCTACCTCCTACATAGGAGAAAAAAAGCTATTGTATGATTGATTGATTGATTGATTGAGAATGTGGCTGGCTTCGCGAGACTAATAGACGTACGGTACACCTAGTATGGGACGCATCAAGTCAAACCGAGTACGAATTGGTCTACCCAAGAGAAATGATGCTGGCGACTGACCAGTGGTACCCTGTGGTGTGCTGCGATGTGTCATGAAATAGTTCTGTAACCCATGCTGAAAAACTAAACTGTCATGCTCGTCCGCTTTCATGCACTGCTTAAAAGACTGCACCAACCTTTCCACTGCTTTGTTTGATGACGGGTGATATGGCACAACACGAATGAGTTTCACTCCATCAACTCTAAAGAACTCAGCTAACTCATGTGCCACAAACTGTGGACTGTTGTCGGACACAATTTGCTCCGGCAACCCGAAAGATGTGAACGCCCATCTGAGAACTGCAATGGTGTCTGCTGCTGTAGTACATTTCATCTCATAAATCTCGGGCCACTTCGGGTGAGCATCAATAATAGGAAAAACATCTTCCCCTTAAACAACCCTGCTAAATCCACATGGACCCATCTCCAAGGCTGCTCTGGGCACAGCCAGGGATGCATTGGTGCTTCACTTGGAGCACTCTTAACAGCTTTGCAGGACACATAAACTTAGCAAGATTTTCTATGTCTGCATCCATTCCCGGCCACCTCATGTAACTTCGTGCAATGGCTTTCATTCGAACCACGTCCACATGATCCCGGTGTAAGTCATTCAAGACCTTCTGTCTCAACTTGGTGGGCACAACCACTTGGACCCCCCCACAACAAACAATTCCCCTCTATGGTCAATTCGTCATGTCTGGAGTAGAAGGACTTCAACTCCTGCAGAACACAGGCATGCCACCCGTTAAGAGTATAATGCATTACTCTACTCACCTCCAAATCCTGTCTGGATCACGTCCCCAGCTTGGCTGCTGTGACGGGCACAGCTTGAATCTGTCCTAGGTTGTAGCATGCGGCATCCACTGAAACTTCAGCTCCTGGAGGTAGATGTAACAGCTGCGTTCTCATGCTCCTCTGCAGGGCAGAACTGAATCTTATAGTTGTACACCGACAACGTTGCAGACGCACTACCAACAAAGAAGGAATAGCCTGATGAGGGCCCAGGATGGACGTTAGCGGCTTATGATCTGTGATCAACATAAAATTTCGACCATACAGATACTGATGGAAGCATTTCACCCCAAATACTAGAGCCAAGGTTTCCTTCTCGACTTGAGCATACTTTTGCTCCGTAGGGGTAAGTGTACGGGATGCGAAAGCAATGGGATGCTCCAAGTCGTCCTGATACCTCTGTGAGATCACTGCCCCAATGCCTTCAAGGGCAGTATCGGGTCGTAGTGCGCCAGGAACAGATCCGAGCTCAACATCTCCTTAATGGCTTGAAATGCTTCTTGGCATTTTCTAGTCCACGACCAGCCCGCACCCTTTTTAGGGGCTGCCTGTGGCAGCCCCTATATTGTTTTCATTCAGCGATTTTGTTGTATGGCTTCATGTTACGGTAAGATATATATATATATGTATATATGTAGGTATATATATATAATACGTGAATCTACGGTGTTGTTGTTACACTAACATTTATATAGTAAGTACAGGCGAAGTATTGCGGGGGGAACATTTATATAGGCGGTCATTTTCTTAGCGTTCGTGAAGGAAGAACGGCACGGACAGGACTTCGAAAGTCGCCCAGGTGGCCGTTGGTTGTGTTCTTGTCTACGGCATTATGCTCTACGACGTACAAACTCGAGGTTACGCGAATTACTGCCTTAGGCGAAGGACAAGAGCGACGCTGAACTCGGTGAGCGCACAATATTGTTGTCATCGTCTTCGCTGTGACTTATACACTAGTGGTCTTCACGACGCTGCCGAGGATGATTGACAGGAGCAACGACAAGCTTTGCGAAGACCGTGAATCGTCTATGCTAAGGTTATCCGGCTGTCTCTAGGGCAGGAATGCGTGGCACACACTGGAATCGTCTTCAGCACTGGCGCGCTGCGTTGCACTCTAACGAATGGCCTTCTGACAGGACAAAAACATGGTACTGCGCATTTATGCTTCTGTGACCTGTGTGTCTTTCTCGTGTGTGTTTGCACTTTCTGTTGGTGAAGCTATTAAGATTTGTTAACATTCAAACAAATATGTTTAATTGTGCACAGTATGCTGGTACTGTGTGCTTGTATGCATGTTTGATTGCATGCACTAATAAACTGACATAACGTGGTCCTGGTGCACAACTACCCTAATCAGCTGCAATTGATCGTGAGAGCTAGAGCAAGTAGTTCGAGTTGGGGCGGCAGCCCCATGAGTTTTTTAACTCGAAATACTTGTTCAACAGACGGTTCAGTGGATGTGAGACAGTGGACACATTCAGTAGGAAACGGCCGTAGTAATTTACTAGACCCAGGAATGAATGCAATTCTGTGACGTTGCTGGGTGCTCTAGCCTCTGCAATGGCTCGCTGCTTACTGGGAGTCGTGTGCACTCCATTTGTGTCGAGAACATGACCCAAATACTCCACGGAAGTCTGCATACAGTGACACTTGCTCTTCTTGAGACGCAGGCCTTTGTCACGTAGTCTCTCCAACACCCGGTCCAGGTTGCTGAGGTGCTCCCTGTGGTTGCTCCCAGTGATAATGATATTGTCTAGATAACATTTGACTCCTGGCAGTCTATTTAGCAGCTGACTCAATATGACTTGGTACTTCTGCAACACCCTCTCCAGCTCCGAACTCAACACAGTGTGGAACGTGATCGAATGCCAATCCAGGCATATCTTCGACAGCCAATCTCGGCCGAACAACGCTGGCCCATTTCCTCGCACGATAACAAGGAACAACTCGTACTCTTCACCCTTGTATGTCACCCTCACTGGCAAAACCCTTAGAGCCCCAACACTCTCACCTGTGTAGGTCTGTAACGCTACCTGAGATGATCGTAGTTGGGCTTCTGGAAATATCTCCTGCTGCTGCTGCTCTGACATGACGGATACTGCTGCTCCAGTATCCAGCTCCATCATCACTGGTATAGCATTTATCGTGACATCCACCGTAATAGGTGCAGCTTGGCCTTCTCCCGGGCATCGTAGTGGAACCTCTTCCTCCAACTCAGCTCCCGCTGAAGTCAACTGATGTGCCGTTGCGGCGGCACCTGATGTCTTTTGTCTTTAGCCGGTAACCTTTGAGCAACACACACATGCCAAATGCCCCTTCTTGTGACACTTCCTCCGGCACACATAGCTGGCAAAATGACAACTGGATGCTAGGTGATCTGTATTTCCGCAGCGATAACATTCTCTGCTTTGGGGTTCCTGTGTGGCTTGGCTTTCCTTCCGCTGGACAGGCACTTTCGGCTGTGCTGCACTCTTGGAGAGTTGACGGATTGCTGGTTTCGTCCCCTTCAGCGTACATGTATTGTCCTCCGCCATCTCCAGCCTCTGTGCGATCAAAAGAGCTTTGTCCAGCGACAGTTCTCCTTCCGACAACAACCGCTTCTGATGTGCTTCATTGGCTAAGCCACAGTCCAAACTATCACGCAAGGACTCATCTAATGCAATTGCCAAACTCACATGGAACAGCCATCTTTCGCAGTTCAACCAAAAACATGGCGACTGTCTCTCCAGGCTGTTGCTGGCGCTGATGAAATTGAAAACAAGCTGCAATAGTAATCTTCTTGGACTCGAAATGCCTCTCCAGGACCTCCAGAGCTGCTTGAGTGATTTCTGTGATGGTTTCTCGGGCGCCGACAAATTCCTCAACAACCCATAGTTCTCCCGACCGATAATATTGAGGAACACTGGTACTTGCTTCTTGGCTTTTATCCTGTTAGCCTCAAAGTACAGCTGCATCCGTTCCAGGTAAACAACAATCGACTCATTGGCGGGGTCGAACGGTTCCATACGCCCGACAGACGTTGCCGCCATGCTGATGAACCTCGTCACCAACGAACACCTTTCACAATGGACAACTCCCGCGGACGAACTGCACCTTCGTCGCCACTTGTAATGTTGTAAGGCAGTCTTCGACAACAATAGCATAGATAGTGATCCACACCACGAGATAAAACATACGATAAGCGGCAGTCTCGTTATTAACGGCAAATACACAATCCAAGCACACAGCAAAACCAGAACACGAAGTCCAAAACCGCAACTGTGCATGCGTACCAGTCACGTGAAACACAATGAGTTAAGCACACATTAAAAATGACGTGAGCATACACGTGAGCATACACTACACATAGCACTCACTGGTTGCATTGGAATTACTGCCGTATTATGCAAAAACCTTAAGTCAAAGTCCATGATCTCACTGTTGCCACCCAGCTTTGATGCCACTATGGAGTGATCACCACAGCCACAAATTATCTACAATCCATGTAATATTCGACATTTTGGCTTTGTATCCTGCAACAATGAACAATGGGACCCTTCCTTTCCAAATGTCATGATTGACAGGATGGCCCAAAGCATGGCTCCACCTCATAGTTGTGTGCATCCTATCTTTTTTGTGCAAACAATTGTTTCCCTATACATCGTACTGTATGTTACAGACAAAATGTGTGTGTTGATAATTTGACGACATCATACACAACACTAGATCGCTTATGATTCGTCAGCAATTGTTATGTACTGGAGATGTGATTGAGTTAACAAGTCGTTTTTATCAACCAGTTGGTTGTCTGTTAATTTAGACCACTTAACACTTGGGACATTTTGTGATCTAAATTTCATAGGCACCTGTCCTTTTGGTCAAAATTAATAATATTAGATTATATGGAATTGCTGTATACAACATTTTCAACTTGAGCTAACGACCATTTGTAGATAGTCTATTTTATGTATTATTTCTTCTGTAGACAGACAGAAATGAATTCACACCAGTGCAACAAACGGTGCTGGAAGCGCTGTTTAAGGTCAGTTCCTATTTAGTTTTTAATCACTTCATAGTTTCTGCATAGTCTCGTCCCCAGCCCACTTTCAGCCTCCATTTTATTATAGCTGAAAGACAGTCTGGTGACTTTCATCACTATCTAGAAAGCGGATTCCAGGAGCAATTCCTGCTGGCCCATCAAGTTGATGAATAGCCTAGTTATTGCATAATTGCATAATCAAGAGATGGAGGGGATCTAGGCATACCTGTAGAAAGTGCCATTTGTCACAGTGGCGATATCACAGGATTTCACAAGTCAAACAACATGATTAAGGCCTAGTCTCAAGCATCTGGACCACTAATGTTGGTGGGCCTCGTCGCGCAGGACTAATTTGGGTCATCCAGGTTCAAGCAGTCATTGTTAACCGTAGAAAGGCACACTGTACTTGATGCCTTTGTATGGTTACGATTAAGGAGTCTCAGAGGAGATCAAAAGGAATCAATCTTGGCAATCAGATTTGAGAGACTTCTCTGTGTCATGCCAGTCTCCAGTTCATTTCCAACTCACTCTTCAGCACTGCCGAATGATATGGAGGGAAGGAGTTTGCCTAGCTTCCCCATTGAGAATGCTTCCTACGCTGTTGTGTCCATATGTTATGCAATCATGTTCTAGTTCTGAACCAAGAAGGTGTGAACCAATGTCACCAAACCACCTTTCAAACTGTTTGTAAAATGGGCTGGGGATGAGATTAGTTTTTGTACAACTGTTTCTATTAGGCAATTTATTGTTGTCATTTAACTATCTTATGAGATGAAGGTAAGTAGCAATAAATATACATCCGAATAATTACTAATTATACTGCATAGAGGAGAGTGATACTCTTTCGGTATCTATCAAATGGACCTGTCTGTAATGCATCAGTAATTTACTAGAAGTGTATAAGTAAGAGAAACTATACTCTTGTGCATGTGAAGTCACTGAAGAAAAATGTGTTAAACTGATGCATCATGCAAAAAAATCCTGTGCAGCAAGGTATAGACATGCACAGCTATCACTGAACTTCACTAGCCAATAATTGGTTTGAGCCCAATGTTTTGACAGCTATACAGCTGTCATCATGAGTGGCAATGTACAAAGCAGAGGGGGAGCTTGCTTAAATACACTAAAATGGTGGGGAAAGCGGCGATAAAATGAAAACAGAATGTCAGCAAACCAACATGCAAAGAATAAATTAATAAAAAATCAAGGATACAGGTGACAAGGGCAGTCTGCATGCATACATGCATAGAATAAATTAATTGTAGAAAACGACATGCATGCAGACTGCCCTTGTTACCTGTATCCTTGATTTCCTATTATTAATTTATTCTTTGCATGCTGGTTGCATCATTTCTGTTCTGTTTGCCCCACCATTTTAGTGTATTTAAGCAACTCCCCTTCCGTTTTGGACATTGCCTCTCATGATGACAGCTGTATATGGTACGTGCCACAAAAAATTATAACTTTTTCTACAGATGACCGTGTGGATTATCCGCACATATCCATGCTGTGTTCCACGGTAGCCCGCGCAGAATTGGCAATTGTTCCATGCGGACTACCGCAAAACACAGCATAGGCTGTACACAAAATTGCACAGTTTAGTCCCTCTTGCCAGGGAAGGAAGAAGCGGGTTCTTCTCGTTTTGCTATAATCTGTCTTAGTATTGTTCATACTACAAATTTGTGCTAGGCTTGAGCTGATTTGTTCGGTGGCTGAGAAGATCAAGCAGCCACTACTATGGAGCACTGTTTAGGACTAAAATCACAGGAACTACGCAAGGCTCACGAAAAGAAATGGTTCAACTCTTCTAGCCTTCCCATGTCTGTTTCAGTCTTATTCCACGTTGATGTGCATCTGCAGATGCTTTCCACACGTAGGTTGACAGTGCTTTCTGCCATTTTTATGTCCGGATTCCATGCAAATTATCAGCAGCTTCTGTGTGGATTATCCGCAGCCATCGCGTGTATTATCCACGTCCGACCGCACAACTCTCCACGGTGGCCTGCATGGATCAATCAAGTAATTCCGAGGAAAAAGTTAGGTTTTCCGTGCCACGTACAATAGCTGTGGAAACTATTGGCTCTAAAGCCAATTATTGGCTAGTGAAGTCCAGTGATAGTTGTGATGCATCATGATTACCCATGAGTATAATATTCATTATAGCATGATTGCAACTCAGCTATGCCTATTGAAAGGCGCAGTATGCAATATTCACCTGTATATTTTCATGGATAACTCTGGATGGATTGTTCCCAGACACAGATTTGTATTGTATGGTGCAAAACGTAGCAACTGCTAGTCCCGTGTGTTAGAGCTGATTTATTGTGTTGCCTACTCCACCCTCTAGTTTGTATCCTTTAAGAAGAGCCACTTTTGCAAATCTGGCCCTGCTTCAGAGGAACATAACATCATAAAAGTTGTTATTTCAAAGCTCTGTAATCACTACAAGACATCAGACAGCTGGGATGTGCCACCTACTGGCCTGTTGTCATTGTACTGGGAGAAGTTGAGGGAGGCATGTCAGCTAGTCAGCCCCACTACAGTATCTTTGAACGTCAAGTGGGTCAGTGACAACCAGAGAATCATCTGCTCTTTAGCAATCGTGTATACACGATTCAGGGAAGTGCGTGGTGTCACTTCACCACAGAGTGCATCAGATGTTGTAAAACCAAGTAGTGATGATCACATGAATAAGTACTTTGAGTGGATCTTCAATCTGCAGAAGTTAATCTCTTCTTGGCAGCAAAAGATTCGTGCTAATGAATGGACTGAAGCAGATGTTAAGCAGTTTGCAGATCTTGAAGTGATTTCTTCTGTGAATAAAATAGCCGCTAACGTGTGCATTGAAAAACTAGAGAGAGACGCTAAACACATGCAGGAGGACATCCAGGAGCTTAAACAAGCGGTGAAGAAGATAGTACTCCCAGTTCACCCTAGAGGAAGGTAATTTGTTATACTAATTGTATTGCTTTGCGTGTGTGTGACTATAATATATTGCGATGTGTCTTTGACTGTATGGGTTGTTTAGACTGTGCAAACCTTTCTGTGACTGTAATAACCTTTATCACAGATGCTCCGTGCTTGGCATCTTGCACAAGTACAATGTAGGCATTCCACACCCCGTCAGTCAACTCCTCACCAAGTGTCCTAGAAATTTTGAAAGATGCTTGCTGAGGTGCATTCATTATGAAGGAAGAGAGGAAGATGCAGATTTTGACAGCTTTTGTATGAAGGACTTGACAATGTTACGTGAAGAACTTCAGCAGTTTATTGCCCAGATTGGCAATGCCCATCTCATTGATTTCATGGCCCACTTTTCCATGCGCAATAGCCAATTTTTTGTTCAATACTTAAAGGAGCAAATAGCCCTGCAGCAGTCAACTACTCCCAAAGAGTGTACAGTACCTTCTTTACTTGAAAGCCTGGAGGTATTTACATCTAAACCAGCAGAAGGTGGCACAGCCAAGTGCTTGGACAACACTAGACATGCAGTTCAAGTAAGCAGTTTGTGCATTCTGTGGATTCCAATGTTCATCTTAATGCATATAGATCCTGTTGCCAAAGCCAGCGTTTTGTGCAGGCAAGAAAAGTCCTCTCGGAGGACATCTAAATCCCATAGATGGCCTCCACAGGCACTACGCGGGTGTGTATTAATTTCGTATATGGTGTCATGATACGCATTATGCTAAGGTTGCAATGGCATAGTATTATACTAAAGAAATGATGTATAATATACATAATCATGAGTGAAATAGTCAGAAGTCGCTAAGTAGTGCTTCTAGCTCTTTGGTAGTCATGGTAGGCACTTCTTTTTGATGACCAATACACGAGGCTGCGCTGTGCTGCTGCTACTGTGTTGCTTGCTCATACATCTGCAACACTTCCTGGTTTGTTCCTGGATTACTTTTTTTGAAACATTGGCTTGGAAGGGACGGTGGTGATGGTCTAACCGGTTCGGAAGGCAGCATAAGAGAAGTCCAGGTTAACATGCACAGGATTTGATGTCAAACTCACTTTTGCTGATACAGAAACAGCCACACGCATCCTCAGCCATTCTTGCTAGAACCCTGAACTGTTACTAGAGATGTCAACGTCGTCAAGTATAGAAAGAAGCTAATATGATTGGGCTAGAGAATAGATTTGGATCTATAATAGTTAAATGCAGACCAGTTGGTGTCTGCGAGATCTAGAGTATGAAGCTTGAGGGTATGAACCGCCCGAGTGCTGAGTAGTCTAAATCCCACAGACACCTCTTGGTTGGCATTTGTCTATTGCATACTATGCATGTGAGTTTGAAGTCTTAAAATGACAGTTTTGCAGCTCTTCTCACACATGTTGTAACTGCAGCTGCGTATATTTGTGTTTCTTATCTCAGATATACCATGATGCACTGCAGGCCACAGAAGATTTCCTACAGAGTATATTATTAGGAGAAGCTCCCTATGGTAGCCTCTGTAGTCTGGTCTGTCCCCAGCGCAGGTTAAGGACAGTAGAGGTTGATCATGAGCTCAGCATCCTACAGGAATTTCAATTTCCTAACGTTGACAAATGGAAGGGCATAGATGGCATAAGGCCTATCTTGCAGTTGATCCCGTTTGTTGACTACATTGAGAACATCCATAATGTTTGCATGCAGTACCAAATTACTGGCTGCCTCCAGGATGAAGGGATGAAAGGACTACTGGATATCCATAGTGTCCTCGTGTCAGAAGAGAAAAGAAATGATTTGAATGCAAATAGGTCTGAGGTGTATCTTGAGAAAATTAGTGAAATCCTTGAACTTCCTGATAGAAATTGGAATGCTCTCAGGCTTTTTGCTGCAGTAAAAGACAGTGCTGACTTTCATCAGTTTCTGAAGGAGAAAAGATTTTGGGGGCGAGAGGGGACCAATTTCTTCATGCAGCAGCACACCCTAATCACAGCACATTTGCAACATGAGGAGTACAATGAAACTGTACTCAACCATCTCCTGGTTGCCTTCCGCTATATTTCACCCTTTCTGGATACAAATCAGGACTTGAAGCAGCTGGTGAAAGAGGTGTACCATAGCTGTGGGCAGGCTGCAGATGACTGCAGCACCGATTTTGTTCAGCTCTACACTGTCAACAGGAATATTACCTTAGTGAGGCTGTGGTTTAGCAGAGCAGAGGTGGGTGCTACAATGTTTGCTCTGAGAGCTGCAAGGAAGAGAGGAAATGGGAATGGAAGGGGTAAAAGGGACAAAAAAACACAAGGGGTATGAGCGGGAAGCACCCACACTAATAATGCATTTGAAATATATAATACATGTTGTGGTCTCTTGCACAGCTACAGCAGTTCTAAAAATAGTAACACATCTGGCGTGGGAAATGTTTCAAATGCAATTATTTGTGTGGGCGCTTCCCACTCCTACCCCTTTTGTTTTTACTCATTGTGCACTCATTATTGTAGCTAGTGATTCACTCACTTCCATGGTATAGGGTGACACTCTGGAGAACATATCAGAGGAACTCAAATCCCTGTGCTTTGAGTTTGTCATTCCTGAGTCAATGGATGTACCACCCTCAGATGTGTCAACAGCACCCATGTTCTGGAATGCAAGGGACCAAAGAAAGCTACTCCTCAAGTACCAGCCTTCTCCCCCTGAACAGTGCCAGGAAGTGACCAATGATGCTACACCCACAAAGACATGGAGTAGAGAGCAGATTGAGGACTTCACTAGAAAGATGGGGTTCTTAGATGAAGGGTCAGAAGATGGGAGTCACTTAAAGTTTCAAAAGCTGTCAACAGTAAGACTTCAAAATACCTAGAAACCTACATATGTACTACAGTAACATTAATTAGTGCAGTTACTGTATACCGTATTTATGTATGTATTAGAGTTAGGACGAATACTAAAATTTGGCTTCAAATATTCGTTCTACATATTCAACAAAGATTCGAATGTTCGGAAACCTGAGCCGAATGCTATGCATATGGCTTATATACGTATGTATGGTGTAATACAAACATTGTGGTTTCTGAACTACTGATAAGACAAGCCTGAAGTGTATTAGGTTGGTTCCAGCTGAACCCAGCACTATCTATGGTGGAAGTAACAGCTCTGCTTGCAGTCTAAAAGCGCTGATATGCTGGTGGTAAACTGTTCCACTGAAGAAATGATTCGCGCTAGTGGCAGATTCTGGTTGTAGCTTATCTATTCGCCATGTTACGCTGTGAAGATGAATTTATATGCAAAGTATGTGTATTCTATACATATAAATAGTAGTAAACGAATATTCGAATAAGCAAAAACATATTCGAATGTTGGGTAGCATTTGAATATACCAAATACTCAAATATTCATCCCACCTCTAGTATGTATGTACAATGCTTATCCAAAAATGTCTATGCTGGACAGGGTATTCATTGTATGTGTTGTGCAGATTGCTCGGCAAACATTTGAGTTACTGTGTGAGTTGGCAGACTTGGGTTATCGCCAAGAAAGACTGAAGCCAATACTCTGCTTGGATTTGGAGGCTGCTGAAACACTGGTAAGTGATGGTTAGAACTAGCACTAGGCATCTACGTGGTAGTCTGACAGCATTAGCATGATGTTGTAATTTCTGTTGCACCATTCAACTATGGTTTAACTCGAACATCACGCTAGCTAGATTGAAAGGTTTGTGGTCCCTAGATAAGCACTATATGAAGTTATAATAAAGTCTCTGGATAGTTCAACTGCCAATTGTGTTAACTGGAACAGTTTGGAAGAACATATTACTACTTCGTGCATGATGAAGCTATCATCAAAAACAGGAAGTGTGCAATATCAAGTCCAAATGCACACTTTGGTGTGCATTAGCCTTCTAAGTGATCTCCACATCGAAGGCACATGCAAAGCTGAACACCCTTTGACTAATTTGTGATCTGTTTGCTGGAAGTGTGGTAGGAGTAAAAGGCTGAGAAAACAATGAACGAAGGAAAAAGAGGCACTTGAAGACAGTTTGTGCAAGATACAGCTGCATGACTCCAGACCAATGAAATTTGAACCTATGTATACAATTGTCAAGGATTCATGGCAACGGTATTCATGTTGTAGTGGGTCAAATCACTAAGATTAGAAAGAAATGCCCCATTAGAAAGATGATGAGCTCTCGGAACAAAGGGATATGAAGGTTCATCTCTGTCCAACCGTACTCAATCCTGCTATCCACTGACTAGTTGATCTTGCCTTCACTGAGGAATGCGGTATAGTCGCCCAAAGTGAGACAATGATTGATCTTGCTACACATATAGGGTATCCATGTATGCATTACTCATGTACGGTACGGTGCATAGAAAACATTACGTTACCCGAAAACTGGTAACAGTTATCGTTGATTATCGTTAGCAAACGCGAACGGTGAACTGTTAATCGGTAGCTAGTAACGTTTAATCATTAACTGGTAGCGAGTTGCGTAGGAGCAGTTTTCAGTGTTTGCGAAAGAGAATGGTCTTATCAATGTATTGCATGCAGCGGATCGTGCAACTATGCGCGTGACTTCGTCTTCACTGTGACACTCTCACCAATCTGTAGCGCTCCAGTCGCGCTCTTTTCTCTGCGTACCTTGGAGAGACTGTCTACATGTACTCCTTCCCGTCGTAGCGCACTGAGCTGCTGTCTTCGTATGTCGATGATGACAATGTCCATATCTCTTTAGTCAGCTCCGAATAGCAAGTCTCTCCGAAAGGTCAGGTGCTGATCCAAGCAACTCCAAGTCTTTTCAAACAGCTCCAAATAGTAGCGTCTTCACAGGTGTGCACTCCACGTATGGCAGCGTAACAGTGTTTCAATAGAGCAGCGTCTCACAGCGTCCCCAAATTCAGCGTTTTCTGATTTGAGCAGAGTATAGGTATGAAAACGTCAACCGATAACGGTTCCCGGTTTTCCATTAACCTTTACCGGTTAAACGCTAACAGGTAATCGAAAATATTCACAGTTAAAGGAGCGATAACGATGAAAAGCGCTAACCGGCAAACGGAATTACCGTCATGTTCTCTATGCACTGTACCGTATGTTAAGACACAATTTTACTGTTTCCCTTAACTGTAACTACCACTACCCTCTACAGGGGTCTGTACAGACAATAGTAAAAACACAGAGAGCACTAATTGCTTGTATTAAATGCCAGTGTGTAAGCAGTCTATGTGATAATTATCAGGTATGAAGGCTGAATTTTTGTTATGTTTGCTATAGACCTTAACTCCATGTTGCCAGAGATTGTCAGGAAAGTTTATACATGTTGCTGTCCAGACTAGCACTGTGGTAACAAAGTGTGTGATGGTTTTATCTAACCTCATGAGCATTCTGCTTTTTGCAGAAACATGGCTATTACTTAGAACAATTTTGATGTAGCTTATGCTAAGTAACATCTCACCTAAATTTCTACCATGAACTTAAATTCCATTCTTGTACGTACATACGTGTGTTGTCAATTTGATGAAAACAGATTGAACCACTAAAAGATTGGACCAGTTATCTCCCTGTATCAGCCATTAATTATTAATTGGTTGTTGGAATATTGGCTTAATTCCCATATTGGTTGTAATTAAGCCTCTTTCCAAAGATCAATCTAATGATGAAGTGCATTGACTTAAGTACCTAAGCTTTTGTATCGTCACCTTGAGTCTTCCTCTACTTGAAGAAACATGACTTGGAAAAGAAGCTCTCTGACTGGAGGAAGAAGCTGAAGCAGCTACACAGTGACTATGACAAACTCCTCTTCTTCCACATCCCCAAAATGCTGAGGATGTCCAAAATGCTGTGTCAAGGTGACTCTAAGTCCGAGGGAATATCCCAGCTAGTGATGGAAGTCAGCTTTCTGTTTGGCTCCAATAAGGAAACAAGGCAGCAAATCGATGCTGCGTTGAAGGAGGTGTGTGTGCGTGTGTGCATGCGTGCGTGCGCGTGCATGTTTGTGTGTGTTTGTGTAGCACTTGTTTGCATTTGCATGTGTGAAGACTGAGAGTTGGTGTCTAATCAAGATTATGTCTTCATTAGACACAATCTGTATTGGTCTTTGGACCATAAGGGAGTCCTGGCCATCCAACTCTGTGTGCTGTGATTTCACTTCTGATCCTACTTGATTCACATAAATTCACTCAGATTGCAACAAATCACTTAAGCAAGCTAGTTAATATGGGCACGAAGGGGGGTAGTCGCCGGTGGGCATCATAGCTCTGTGGCAGAGCACTGGCGGCTTAAGCAAAGGACCTAGGTTTGACTCCCAGCGGCACCACCTTTCTTTCGTACCCTGTAATAGCATCACCATCTCAAAGGTCCACTGACAATGGCAGCCCAGATTGTGTCTTCTTGATCAGACACCATCTCTATCGATCTTCGGACCATAAAGGAGTCCCAGCCGTCGGACTCTCTCTGCTGTGATTTTGCTTCTGATTCTATTTGGTTTACACGTGTGTTTATATGTAGTATGTAGTTACAACCCACATCCAAGAGCTGCAGGCATAATACAAGGCCAAAGCTGAAGCTGAGTAATTGTATATATTTCGCACAGTAAGCCAGGGTTACAACTAATTTGTATCCCCTTTGCCATATGGCAGCGGAATAAACCTTCCACGAAAATTCTATTAATGTTAGGGTTTTGGCTTGATTGAAAGCCACCACACCCTGTTGTGATATGCATGGAAATTATTTCCCCACTGATGCTGTCCATTACCACAATGTCATATCTATGTAATGGAATACAATTGCATATATATGTACAGTAACTCTAGTAGTCCTGCTAACCTGTACTCTAATGGTTTACTGCTCATTTTCAGGCTGTGGAAATCACCTCAGAAGATGTTCCATTACCAGATATATGCTCGGAGGTGCAGCTACCCATTGCCAGATTAGGGAAGGTCCTTGACAACCTTTTCCAGAATACGAATGTATGTCATAGTCGTTTTCCCAAGCCAACAGCCTCTTCAGTGATGACATCTGGTCACTCCCTACCAGCACAGTTGCCCAGCAGCAATGAAATGCCTAGGGAGGTATGGAGTTTAGTTACTGGTTCATTTTCAATCCTTCTAAACGAGTTCGGGACTACATCTAGCATACTGTAGTGGTAGATTGTAATTATCACAATATGACGTCATAGTTAAGCTCAGATATGTGAGCGAAGCAAATCAACTGTGATGTAATACAGCTAAAACGGAATGACAATGCTATGCAATATATGGATTTTTGTACTTCTGTACTTTTGACGCAAAGAGGGTACTGATATGTGTACTCTAAAATCTTAATGTGTATATACATAATGACATGCACTCCCTAAGTGTGCATGCTTTAACACATATCTGCCCCTCCTGTACACTCCAGTCCCTTTGCAAAATGCACGTGGGTACAAACCTGACTCCAAAAGGTATCATCCAACTTGTATATGAGATATACGAGGGATTTCCTGCCCCTTATGAGGTCTACCACTGTCGTGCAGACAGCACCGAAGAGGAGCTCATTCTCTTTTTCCAGAGGATACTCAAGTTTACGTATGTCATGCACTTAACAATACAATATAAAGTGGCTAGGTAGACTCATATTGATGGATCTGTTGCACTAGCCAGAGCACTGAAACAGTAATTCAGACGTTTCGGCAACCTTCAGCTGCCTTCTTCAGTGAATAATTGACACTTCAGGCACACATGTATAAATACAATAGGGCAGTCAGACGATGATGTGGTAACGTGAGGTATACAAGTACAGAAAGTAAGAGAACACCCAATTTTAACTAAGACTATAACAAATATTACAACCTAAAAAACAAACAAAAGAAAATGAAAGGGGGTGGTAAAATAAAACTAAGTGTACGATAGGCACCTAGCCCGAAGTATTTAGATCCTAGGGATGATGCAATAGTGACCAAGGGTGAAGCCCGAGGTCACTATTGCATCATTTCATAGGATCTAAACACCTAAGAGCCTCAGGCTAGGTGCCTGTCCGGCTTAGAAAATGTCACCAGGTTACTAATTTTTACATTGCGTATCTTAGCATACTTAGCTATATACATTAAAACAAAAAGATCAAAGTAAAATATTCCTAGCATTTTCTAATACTAGCATACAACCTACGTAGTAAAGCCTTATAGATAACCTACTAACCTATAGGGGAAAGTGAAACAAGGATTAATAATAGTAATATTAGTAATAATGTTGTATCCTATTATTAGGTTTATTCTATCACTCCCTTCTTTTTCTTTTTCTTTTGTGTTTTTATGTTGTAATATATTTGGTAATGTTAAACTCGCATGTTTTCTTACTTTCTGTGGTCACGTACGGTACATGTCACAAGTTACTTGAATCTTTCCGTCGAAATCCGCGGTTTGCCATCACAGAATTCTGTGAATGTTCGCGAAATTTTCTGCAGAGCGTCCGCACTCGCTCTGCAAACTGGCCGCAGGAACGTACCAACTGTGGAACACTTTCCTCAGAATACGGTTGTCTTGCGTAGGGAACGAGACCGTTTTCACCCTCCTGGTGAAGACTAGGAAGACACAGAGTGGTGTGAACGAGGGGTACGCGCTACGCTATATACGTAAGTAGCTATCTACAAACGCAGAACGTACCACGTATTCACGTACGTACGATATTCTGTTCTTTCCTTCTGCACTGTTACGTAAGTAAACATTGCGGTGAGCCACGCTACCTGATGCCTTACTACCGACTCGAGTGGTTTGAAAAGTGTTTGGCTCAAAGCCGAAAACATGGCGGCGCTGTACGTAGATACAGAAGCGATACTTAGCTCACGATTTGGAGTCCCAAGAGCGGTAGCTAGCAACTACAAGTGACTAGTAGCAACTAACGTGTAGATGGTGCCAACTTCCGCGCGGAATGTTTCTCTTGCTGCGGATGCCACGCGACCGATCCGCAGAGCGTGCGCGGAAATTAACAACCTGCTACGCAGCCATTTGCGGATTCCCGATGCGGCAAGCCTGCGGAAAAATTTAGTTACTTGTGACATGTACCATATACCTCACATAACCACATCATCATCTGACTGTTCTATTGTATTTATACGCGCATGCCTGTAAGTGTCAATTATTCACTAAAGAAGGCAGCCATAGGTAGCCAAAACGTCTGAATTACTGTTTCAGTATTCTGGCTAGTGCAACAGATCGATCGATGTGCCATGCACTTGAGCATCGTGGCCAATATTGTGATCAATTGTGTGTAAACACTGTACCATGCAGTCTATAGGGTCTTATAGGGTAAATAGTCATATTTTAGTTAATATTATATGATTAATAGTCTCTCCTGATCATTCATCATAGGTACTTACATTTCTGCCTTCTCGATGTCAATGTGCTTCCAGTGAAACTGCAGGAGGTACAGTGTCTGCTTACAGTATATTGCACAAGTCATGCATGCTGGACAAACTGCTGTATTCTCCTACGCTGCGCATAGTCCATATAATGCATTTCTACATCTCCAATACCTGCACACCACAGTATGTAAACTGCTGGGGTACCCTGTAAGACAGATAAAGAGGTTTGAACCTGCCATTTTGTCTTGCCTATGCGGAGAAATGCCTAGCTTTCATCTAACTTGAATACTGCAGGACATCAATGGCTCACTTGGCACTCCGTGTTAGAGCATAGGTCCAGAGTTCAACCTCGGTTGCTGCTCCTTTATCTCATATTGCCTTCCCACTTGTGAACTACATATATTACTTGTCATATCTTTCAAGGTGTTCACACTGAAATCGGTCTGCCTCTACCTGAATTGGTTCATTGAAATCCCATCTGGGTTATGTACATACCAAATTTCATTCCCATTCACATATTTAACCCTTTATGCTTGATAGTCCGTTTTAATGGTTGCATTTATGCAATACGCTAACTATGATGGACCGTTTAAACGGTCGTAACAATTAGTTCGCTTTGCGAGCCTTTTCGAAGAGGCGTAAGAGCAGCACCATTCCTGTATCGACGGCGGTGAGTTTCCAAACGTGCAGTCAACGCGAATGCACCAAATCAGAGGCTCTCCCAGCAGTTCAATGCTCGGAATCATGTTCATTTTGCACAATACGCATGTTTACGATAGAAGTAGTTCGCGCGAGAAGAAACGAAGACGACAATAGAATTGAGGCTTTGCGAGTCTCCATAAGCGTACACAGAATGAATGAAAATGCTGACTAACCAGGTGCAATGTATGGAAGGGCCAAAACAAGTCGGAAGTGTACCTCCAACACGACAACCATTTTCAGCCATATTTATTTGTAACTTGTGGGTCACGGCAGGAAGTTTAAACTTCAGACATAAAGGGTTAAAAGCATGAATCAGTTTAGGCTAGAGAGGAAAGACTCTGAGAGATGCAGTGAGCAGAATTTTGAAAATTGCCTCTCTCTATAGGGCAATATTTACTCAATAAGCATGCACTCGAGGAATTTCTACATTTTCTGTTTGTGACTTTGTTCATTCTTGAAAATTGCAAAATACACAAAAGATGCAAGAGGATACATACACATATACAGTGTGTGTAGACATGTTGCAGTCTACTGTATATGAGAAAGGAAGATGGGTCATGACTGACAAATTATTTGTTTGTCCCGTCCCCCCAAACCCCAAGCACAGGTGCTCCTTCAACAGCACCTAGCAATGGAGAGACAGGAGCACCACTGCACCATACACTACATTTCTACGGGGTCCTGCTTACTGGAGGACATGCCCTGGGTCACTGTCAAGGAACACGAAGCAGCCTCGTTCAAGTATGACTGGAAGCAGATTTGTACCGTGTGCAAGCCCCTACTGAACACAAACCAGGCTACCTTCTCTGCATTTGAGCTTGTGTATGGGAAAGCAGGTGTGTACGTATAACAGTTAGGGTGCATTAGTGCTAAGCATTACTATAAATGTGCTTAAAAATTTGTGTCAGTACATCTGATTTTCAGATTAAATTGTGTGTTTGCCCAACAGTATTTTCTTTCTGGAATAGTCGAAGGGTAGTCGGCTTGTAGTAGTCGAAAGGGTGGACTCGTCGTAGTGGTACTATACTTATGGTACCTGACACAAGTTACTTACGTGGCTCCGAAGTTTTTCCCAGTTTTCCCACGCAGGTTTCCGTGAAAGTCCGCGAAGACATCTGCAGCGCGACCGCACCCCTTCCGTGTACTACCCGTGCGGATTCCGCGGAAGGCTTTGCAACGGGTTTGTGCACTTCAGACTGCGTTGATTCCAGATGATGTTGGGAAATTCTTTCGGATTTTGGAGCATTAAGAAACACAGTTTGTTGAAGACGATTTTTAATCTCAATCTAACATTTGAGACGAAGAATCGTCTTCGACAGACTGCGTCTCTTAACGCTTCCAAAATTGAAAGTATTTCCCAACGACCTTAGAACGTACAGGCAGGCGAGTGGAGACAGCTAACACAATGAATTCATCGCTACGTACACAATCATTCTGAACGACTTGCTAGCTATTCTCGACAGAATAAGCTACGTATAAGCTGGAAGTACGTAGGTGTACATGCGATCTGCAGCGTGGAAGTCCGCAGGAAGCCTTCGAGGGCTCCGCGGTCGGCTATTGATAATCCCCATTATACCGCGCAGTATTCTGCGGAAAGTCTACTCGGCAATTCCGCATAAAAAAGTAAGATTAGAAGAAATTCTTGAGCATAAGCACAGCAGTCACTTCATTAAGGGGGCAGGACGTTTCGATCCGTAGATCTTCTTCAGCTACAAAACTTAGCACAGCGCGACTCTAATAAAATACATGTTGCAGTCTACTGTATATGAGAAAGGAAGATGGGTCACGACTGACAAATTATTTGTTTGCCCGTCCCCCCAAACCCCAAGCATTTCATTTTATTAGAGTCGCGCTGTGCTAAGTTTTGTAGCTGAAGAAGATCTACGGATCGAAACGTCCTGCCCCCTTAATGAAGTGACTGCTGTGCTTATGCTCAAGAATTTCTTCTAATCATCATATATCACGCAGCAATGAACCCTTATCATATCATAAAAAAGTAAGTAACTTGTGTCAGGTACCGCCGTAGCTGTGGATCATTGAAGGCAGTGCACAGAGAGTGTACACCTACTGTACCTACTTACGTGGATCACAGGGCAGTCTTATGGTTTATACTACATACGTAGTTGTGGTCAACTAATGTTTGTTTAGTGCGCAATGTTTGTTTAACAGCGCAAAAGGTCACATCATCAAATCAGTCAGCATGCACAAGTACATAATAACTATGATAGAGAAGAGTCAATGAATAAAAAACGAAAAGTAGTTGCTGATTGTCAGAGAAGTGGTGACTATCCCCTCCAAGGCCAGGACTCTCCTCATTTGTGCCAATGTCCACTTACCCTCATACTGGGTCCAAAAGGGCTACTATTCTTCCTCTTTGATATTCAATCAAAGGCATCAGGAGACTCACGAAATGCAGTAATTCGCAAAAGACAGGAACAAAACTCACTCTCAGATTGAAAACCAAAATTGTTCCCAGTAGGGCTATTTATATGATTAGGAAAAGTAGGAAAAGGATACTTTCGCGTTGATTTTGACAAATCAGATAACTTTTAATCGTACATTTTGGTCTGTGGATATATAATATCAAACTAATCTCAATAGCTCTGGATAATCTCGCACTACGGTGCCATGTGAACATAATATGAACGTGAATATAAACAACTTAATTTGATATGTGATTCACCTATATATCGGTTCAGCGTGTTCCTGCCTTTGTGAATTATCCTGCTTTTGAGAGTTATCCTGCCTTTGCGAGAGAGATGGAAAAGATGAAGTGAGGGCTTCTCAGCTGGCTCAGACATGAGAAAGGGTAGTTCTCTAATACCAGCTTCACAACAGGGTTGAAAACCTTGCCGACGTTTCGACCAGATGCTCTGGCCTTCTTCAGGGCGAAGATAAGCTAGCGTGAGCACTTATCATATTTATAGCCTAACATCTCATCATGCGCTGTCACCGGAAGTTGCGGGTTGCCTCCGGTTGATCCTGGCTGCTGTGCCTTTCAAGGCGGCCATCCAACATCCAGGCAGCTCCAGCCCGTCATCCCTGTTGAGATGGGAGTGTTGCAGCGGATGTGTATTGCCTCCTTCAGCAACAGCTCCTTGTAGGTCCTGGCTTGGTCAATCACCGTGGCCTCCTCCCACTTGATTGGGTGGTGGTTCTCCCATGCATGCTCTGCAAGGGCCGACTTCTCCAGTGTCCCCTTCTGGCATGCATCCTGGTGTTCCTTCATCCTCGTCTCGAGCCTCCTCACTGTCTCCCCAATGTACTTCTTGCCACAGCTGCAGGGGATTTGGTATACCACCTTGGACCTCTTCTTCATCATAAGGGTGTCCTCATCTGTTCCTTCCAGGCGGAATGTGGAGGTCACCGAGGCACCGCTGCTGGAGGGAGGATGCAGACACCCACTGATGATGCTTCCCTACACGGAAGGAGTCAGTGAGGACATCAGATGGGTCTGCAGGAAGTTCGGCCTGAAGGTTGTCTTCAGGTCTGGACTGTCCCTCCGCTCCATGCTAACCAGGGTGGAGGAATATGATAAGTGCTCAAGCTAGCTTGTCTTCGCCCTGAAGAAGGCCAGAGCATCTGGTTGAAACGTCGGCAAGGTTTTCAACCCTGTTGTGAAGCTGGTATTAGAGAACTACCCTTTCTGATGGAAAAGATCCTTGTACAGTGGAGCAACGGAAGATCCCAGGGAATGACATCCCTAGTGAGGAAAACTGCTGTCAAGACAGGGACGATCATTGTTGGTAAGAAGGTAGTAGTCTGTTGGGGAAAGTCCAAGAAAACCTACAATGCCCAAGTGATCAGTCTAAGCAATGCTCAAGCACCAGCATCACCTGCCGCTACCAGGAATGTGCCGGAAGACCAGTTTTGTTTGATGTGACTGATCCAGCTCCTTCCACTGCAAATCAAGATGCAATGTACGTATGTAGCTACCAGTATGAAGCTTGTGCGCCATATTCATACACAGTAGAGACGTTCCATGAAGAACGAAGACGTTAACTGGGTAAGGACAAATCCGTGGACAGCAAAGTATCCTTCCGCGGAAATGGGAGACATGCCCCGCAATAGTACTGCAGTTCCGTGGTTAGCTGCACGGAAGCTTTACGGAATCCGCACAGAATTTCCGAGGAATTTGTCGGATTTTTTGTGTTTCTTGTGACATGTACTGTACGTACCATGCCTTGGCAGATATTTTATTATACACTGTTACATTCTATATTATAATAGTACTTACTGGGTGGCAGGTGCACCTAATTATTGCACATTTTATTCATGACCTATTATTATATTCATATGCTACACAGGATATAATATAATATCCTCAGATTGTACGTAGTTAACCTTCATTGTAACTTTCCATCACAAGGAATTGATGGGAATTGCATGCAAGGATTAATTTTCACCATATGTATATTGAAGCCTCATTTGATTGATTAGCCGTGTCCAAATGTGTACTGTACGCTACACACCTGTCGTTTATTAAATGAAGAAGGCCATAAGATATGCTCTCTTTGTGTGCTCTTCTCCCTATGTTTCAGGTGTTGGCAAGACACACTACATTCGAAGAAAGATGAAATCCTCAAAGGAAAGGCAGCTGACAGTTGTCATTAATGAGTCTTTCTCAGCTAGGAATGTGATTCAACAGCTCAGAAGCTTGCCAATGGAGCCACACATTGTCCTATACTTTAACTTCACCTTGCTACAACCCAGTGTGAGTGACTCCAGGCTTCACCCTACTAAGATACATATATAATGCGTGGACTATAGCCGGAAAATTTGACGGCATTTATATTTGACGGTTTGGCTTCAAGCTGGGTTTATTTAAAATTGGCGGAATTTAAATTTGACGGTGTGCAGCTCAAAGTTGTGATGTCATCGAGTCAACAATGGCCGTGTACACTGTCATTTGGTCTGGTTATGATAGTAGCCAACCATAACTTCGTTTAGTGCGAACGTATCAGAGTGTTAGTCAGGCCATAGGTGTAGACAACCTTCCCCAGGCTCCGCACGCGGTAATGAGGAAGGTTGGCTAAGCCTGACCTGCTATGTGTTAATCATGAGGTCTTGTGGGCCCATTCTCTGCCGCGTATCTGCCGATCTCTGCTCGCTGTTACGGGGTGTAGTTGTTGTACTCCGTCCGCTTTTCCTTCGACTTCACTGATGTTGCCGAGTCTTTGCGTAGGCACCGCTCCACTGCTTGGTTAGCTACCTTGAGGTCCTTTCCCATCAGCGATGTAGAGCTACAGGCTCGCTCGTCCAGTAATTGGATTCTCTTTCTCTCCAGATACTTCAGCAACACCATATTCGCTCATTGGTGCGGAATATAGCTGAGACGACATCGTATTTGCAGTATTATGTGATAAGTTTTTTTGCAGTTAGTATACGTAGCATGTATTATAAAATAAGCGTATAAAATTGGCGGATTTAAATTTGGCGGTTATCCGCGAGACTGCCAAACCGTCAAATTTAAATCCCCGTCAAATTTTCCGGCTATACGGTATGTCATCACAACAATCACATGGCTAACTCCATAGCTTTGATTTCCATACAGTATAGTAGTATTTGTGATATATCTAAACCTAAATGAGTATGTACAGCATTAAAGATAAGATAAAATCCCAGGGTGCATGATTTGGTGAGCACAAAGATATAATTAATAATTTCATACGATAGTTTCATATTTCATATTTCATATATATATATATCACAGGCAGACTGAGCCAGTATAGCCTTGAATTCCCATATCTTCGTTCACATCAAATCTGGAGCAAGCTGGCTATCTGACCTGATTACCGAAGACTGTGCTAGTCCTAACAGTAGTTGTGTACACCTCTGTTGTGACGTCAGCGGGCCTCTATTGTGACGTCAGCGGCGCCCGCTGTGCCTGTGCTGACTCCCTGAGCCCCTAATCATTCCCTTACGCCATCGGGACCCTTTACATTATCTCGCCCCGACGTCCTGCCAGACAGCGAAGCCTTCCCCCCAAGCCACTCGTGTTTTATGCATCAACTTCCCCCTCTACTGGGTATCTATAGGTAGTGCCTGACTACCCCTCCCCTTAGCTCTTGACAACGTAGGTCTCCTTCGAGGGTGAAAGCATAACTGCTGTAAGATGTCGTGCACCGACAACGGTCCTACCCATCCTTGTATAAAGCAAATGATGGAATGGAGAACGATTACAATAATAGTAAACAGCTAGGGTACTGACAGCACAGAGTCGTTCAAGTGTTCAGCGTGGCCAGAGCCGTTGACACCTGTGCCAGGGAACCGCGTGACAGTTGAATGTAAGTGAGGTAGGCAGAACTTTGCCACCGTCCTACAATTTGGATGGTGTGAACTTCCAATCCTGCTTGTGCTGCTGTCGTGGCCGCCTCTATCCGGAAGCTGTGTCCTGAGTATGGCCCCAGATCCAAGCCAGCTTGCTGCAACAGACGCCTGACCTCAGTTACGAACCTATTCCAAGTCAGAAAGGCTCCGTTTGCCAGCTGAAACAGGGGACCAGGGCTTGCCCCCCGTAAGGCAGGATAGCAGCTAGGGGGGACAGGTCATGTTGGGTGGCACCCAACACCAGTGTGACACCCAATCGAAAAGTGTCTGTCTTGGAAGCCTTGATGCGCACATGTAGTCTGGTGGGGTTGGAAAGGCTATCCACTGCTAGGTCTGCGGAGGATAAGTGAGAACCCTGGTCATACTGTGAGGTAGATGTGCAGCAGATCTCTCTGGAGCGAAGGAAGACAAAGAAACAAAGGTTCATAGCGGCCCAAACCATTTGCCAATCCCAGGTGGCCTCCTGGGTGTCCAAGGTGGCCCTGACCCTCCTCAGAATATGGGGGGTTATGGGCAGGCGTGGCTGAGCTGGAAGACATTGCGATGCCACCCGGCAAATACCCCGCAGCATCAGCTGTAGCCGGGGGAGTGACTCATCTTGACCTGGGAAGTGAACTCCTGCCCGATTGTGGAGATTGCGCACAGCCGCCAGGTAACTCTTGATCGTTCGCCACCGTAGGCCCTGGCCTACCAGGAAAGCGGCGAATAGCATTAACTGGTGCTTCGAGGCTGGGCAAGGGGCTAAGGAAGTCTGCTGGCAGAACTCCAGGTACCTCCGTTGGCCTACTGTATAGGCCTTAGCTGTGGAGTCAGCGAGACCTGCTGCAAGAAATTGCTGAACACCTGTTTCCAAGTGGTGGAGAGCCAGTCTGGCTGCTGGTGTAGGAACAGTTGCTCCAGTTCCTGTACCATGGTTGTGGGGGCCTGGGGTACGTGCGGCATCTGTGCAAAGAAAACAGACAGATTGTCCCGGGAAAGAGCATCAGCAGCCACGTTCTCCTTGCCAGGGAGGTGCACAGCCTTAAAGTTGAATGAAAACTGCATTGCCAGCAATGCCAGGCCCCGGAGGAGGTGCATTACCAGCGGCTCCCGACTGCGCCAAGAGGCCAGGCAGCTGACTATTGCCTGGTTGTCACACCGGAACTTGATGGTATGTCCTGACCACTGTGGGCCCCATATTGTCGACGCAAGCACAATTGGTAAGAGCTCCTTGGCAGTAATTTTCACCTGGGACCATGAGTCAGGCCGGCAATGAAACCATGCCTGCGTAGTGTAGGCACCAAAGCCCCAAGCACCTGAGGTATCTGACCATACCGTGATCTGGGGCATCGCTTGAAGGGCAGGGAATAGTAGGCTAATGCCGTTCCATCCAGGAGCGAACAGCGCCCACCATTGAAAGTCAGACCGGAACTCACGATTAAGCCGCAGGTGGTGATGCATCTCGGATGCGGATGTAGAAAGATCGATCATTCTCCGCAAGAAGCAGCGACCAAATCGTACCACGGAAGCCGCATGTTGTAATCTCCAATGACGGATAATAGCTCTCGCTTCACACACACTTTCTTGTCTCCCCAGTCCTTTAAGAGTTGCTGCAGGCGGGACAACTTGTCTGCTGGCAGGCATGCTGTGAGCTATATTGTGTCCAACTCAATTCCCAGAAAGGTTACCGTGGTAGTGGGCCCTTCCAGTTTTTCCGGCACCACTGGGACACCTAGAGTTGTACAGGTGGCCAGGGCCTTTGGCAGTGCCTGCCCAGACTGGCCTGCTGGTTCCACAAACAAGAAGTCGTCCAAGTAATGAAGAAGGTCTCGCAACCCCTGCTGGAGGAAAATCCATTGGAGAGCATCTGCAACCGCGGTAAAGATCTTCAGCGCTGAGCGCAGTCCAAAGGGCAAGCGGGTGTCAATATTGTACCTGCCATTCCAGAGCATCCCCTGCAAGAACCAGTTCCGTAGGTTCACTGGAACCATTTGGTATGACTCCTTGATGTCGAGCTTGGACAGCATGCCCCCGGGACGGAGACGGCTGGACTGGTACAGGAACCGGTAGCGACATGACCAAATACAAGTATCATGTACAGATGAACACCGGTTTGTGTCTGGCATTTCAAAGAATATCATGGTACAGAAACTTCTACATGCAACATGAAACTCAAAAAAAAGAAAAGAAGCAAACAAAAAACGCAGGACGGCGCCAACCCAACTACAAGTCAGTTTCTGTGCATTGCTATGCTGCCGGCTATCAGCGGGTCGTGAATGGTTCCTCCGTTCGCGGCCTACGCTGTCCTTCTGGGGGGAGACTGCCTGGCGTCCGACGCCTAGAGGGCCAGGAGGGACAATCCCTGGAACGGTGGTCAGCGCTGTAGCAGCTTGAGCAGATATGCCTAAAGTTGCACGAGGTCAGAAACTTGCAGGTGCATCCATCCCAGGAAATGCAAATAGTTTGAGAGTCCCCCCTCCCCAGGGTACGGGATCAAGCAGGGGGGAGGGGGGCGCCAAGGAAGAGGAACTGGCTACATCCACCCCCCAGGGGCATTGAGCGCTTATGTGGTCCCAGCTGCAGCAATAGCAGCAGGAATTCTTCCTGCGTGACTGCACCGTGAAGAGCCAGGCATACAAGGGCAGGTTGATGATAGCCCAATCAGTCGCTGGCTTGCCACCCGTCTGTAGGTGGAACGCCCTGTCATCCTCTCATGCTCTCCACCCGTCACCCTCAAACTGTAAGTATGCCTGCAAGATTGTATTGGCATATGCCATAAACTCTGATGCCTTTCCGGGATGAAAAGCCAGCGCTGCTGCTGTAAAGCGGTGGAAGCACATCAGCCAAGTAAAGATGTCGCTGACCGTCTTGGGGCGCTTGTCCCCGGCTGCTTGGGTGGCGTGTCAGGCATGGCAACACGAACACGGTGTTGGTGTGCCAGCGGCGGCCTGAAGAAGAGGTGCGGGCAGAAATTCGTGCAATTCAGTGAAGTCCAGGGCCCGCAATGCTTGGAGCAACTTGGTGGACAGGGGCTCCCCTGTGTCACACACGGACCCCCGGGGGGCCTGTGCACTGGCAGCAGGTACTGAGCCTGGGGCAACCAAGGATGCCAGCAGCGAAGCTGAGTCTTGGGTAGTCGTTGTACTGGTGTGGGTGGGAGTCACTGCCAGGTGAACCAGCGAGCCAGGCAAGAGTGCTGTGGCATGGTTGCGCTGGGCATCGGGACTGCCGAACTGGGCGTAGGAGCTTACAGGGGCAGAGGGACATCGGGGTTGGGGGCTGAGCTCGCTGCCGGAATGGTCACCTTCGACTACCTTTGCGCTTAGCCAGAGCAAGCTGGCTATCTGACCTGATTACCGCGGACTGTGCTAGTCCTAACACCTCTATTGTGACGTCTGCGCTGACTCCCTGAGCCCCTAATCATTCCCTTACGCCATCGGGATCCTTTACATTATCTCGCCCCGACGTCCTGCCAGACAGCCATGCCAGTCGGTCCCACCCGGTCGTGTTAACTATATTCATTGTCATGAATACTATTTAACCGGTAACGGTTACCATTTAATAAGTTTCCGTTTTTGCACTTACATAATACCATAGGTATGTAAATCGTCAAATCATCGAAGACACAGAGACCATGAGCATTGTTATTGTGGGATATGTGGACAATGGATCAGCCAGATATAACTCGTTCATCCAAATGGTGGTATCGAACGTGTTGTGCTTGTTGTTGCGTGCCCATAAGATCCTTTTTTCTTTGTTCTGCATTCAAATCATCTGACAGTATCTGCTGCCATGGAACGTCCAGGCAAGTATCCTCCACGCTTGAGTAATGGTACTCTTGGAGATATCGTAGCCTGCAGCGTTTAGCATTTTTACCAGTTGAGTGGCTGTAGTCTTGTCGTTTGCTTGCATTTGTGCTTCAATGATATCCAATACTTTGGGCGTGAGCTTGAAGCATCCACCGCTTCCTCGCAGATGAGATTGAGTTCTGTACACCTTGTAGTTGGAAACAGTAGTCTTCTTGGAAACTTTGAGTCCTTCTTCTACTAGGACTTCGGCAGTTCTCCCATAGGATATCTTCCGTTTGTAGTACAGCTATACGATCCTCTGTTTGCAATAAAATGACACAACCATTTTTCCTTCTCTTCAATCGCTGTAGAACTGAAGGAAACCGCTGTACATTTGTGCATTAAATGATTAACTGCCACTCGTTAAAGGTTAACGTTTCACCGTTCACCACTCATTATCGTTTAAAAGGTGAAGATTATTGCTAGTTTTTGGTTAGCGTTACCGTATTGATGCACCTGCAACAATGTAGGGGTAGTGGACAGTCTAGCATCTTTGCAGGGACAAGACGTGGTCTAGCAGATGATTATATATATATGACTATTATTATTTTTACTGATACTGTCAACCTTCCTCTGTATAGTGAGAAAAGTTAGCCTCGTACCCGATCCGGTTCATTGGCTGTTTTATTTGCTATCTGCCAGAATCTGGAAAAGATTGGCTAGAAAAGACGGGACAACTGCGGTGATCACAGTACTGACTAGTCTTGTACTTGACTCTTCAGTGGGTTGCCATTTTGTTCGCCGTCACCTAGTTGTCTTTGATTGTGTGTGGAAAGAATTGGTCTTCTGCAACTACCTCCAAAAGGGTGCTGCTTTGCATTTGTCGTATATGCAATTTATCTCCAGCTCTGCCATTTTCAATTACACGATATTAATACCATCACAAATGTCACCACAAAGGGCCTAATTGGTCTGTGCTAAACGAGGACCGTGCAAAAGTATGGCTGCAATCTTTTCCAGACCCTAGGAGGCGTCAAGTAAAATGGCAGACAACGGACAGGGTTGTGTACGAGACTAGAGCAAAATGACAATTTAACATCTGCAGTGTACAGATGTTGCTGGCCAATCATGGAAAGATGATTGCTTGATGATGTCTGGGCATTGCTTGCCCAGTGCTGCTGATGAGGAGTGGTACCTCTGAAAGGCCTTTCAGCACACAGGAGTAATCCAGCAGTTCATCATTAAATCTTATACAGAGCTGTGTGAAATTTGTCAGTAGTTTGATGGTGTACTTATAATGGTTGCAGGAATGGTAATGTGTCATAAAGAAAGACCAAGTTAAACATACTGCCTCTCTTGCTCTTATATGGCTAAGAGAGTGTACGCAGCTTCTTTTGTAGTTCCTATGAGAAAGCTGCCAAAGGTATACGGTACCTGTCACAATAAAGTACCCGTATACGCCCATACAACGGCTACGGGCACGGGCGTAGAACGGCTACGGGCACGGGTGTAGAACGGCTACGGGTATGGGTGTAGGACGGGTACGGTACGGGTATAGACGCAGTAAGTCGTAAGGTGATTCCGTAATATGCATGTACGGGTACCGACCGTACTGCAAACTTGCTCATCGACGCTTCTAGGAGGTGCTTCTGAACGAAATTCCGTCACCATTTTACACTTCATACCCCTGACGTCGCTACATTTTTTAAGCTGTGAAAACATTGTTCAATCATTCTGAGTGTTCGTAGGTGCGATACCAGGATTTTCCGTTGTCAGAGTAGATTTTCAGATCGATTATTTGCTTGGTGAAGAATATGAGTGCCCGCTTGGCTGCAAGAGCTGCTCAAGAACAATCTGGTAAGTATTTAGCATATGCAGCTATGTAATCTTGAGCGTTTTCGTTACGAACCATGGAAATAACTACACTCGATCTCTTCCTAACCTCCACAGCAGATCATGCACTTGTGTACTGGCCCGAAGAGGATCGCGTCAGTGTCGTGGACTTCAAGAAGATTCTGGAACCGCGTCCTCCCGTCTTGGACAATTCTTGTTTAGTCCAAGTAGGCAGCAAGACTTTCAGTGGCGTGATGGTGAAGGTAGGAACCAAGAGAAGAATGACTGAGTTGGAGAATCAGTTCATTGATGAATCCTTCGACATTCAGAAGCCACAAAATGAAGGAGTGGAGGCAGGGCATGAGAATGTGGCCACATCAAATCCAAAACGCCGGACCGACAAGTCCTTGGTCTCAAAGACAGGGAGGAAGCGACGTGTTCCTCTGGCTGAGGTAAATGGTAGCATTGACAGCAATGAGAAAAATGAACAAACCAAAGCTAAGAAGGCGAGAAAAGAAAAGAGCCAAGTAGTCCAGGAGCCCAATGGAACAATTTTGGATGAAGCTTCCCATGACACGACTTTGACTGCTGCTTTGGAGGTGAAGCACATTGCTGCTGTTGCTGATATTGCAAAGAGACTGGAAGACAGATTGAAGATGATGCACAAAGCAACAGAAGAAAGGATGACAAGCATGGAATGTGCAATGACAAACATGCAGAGTGACATGACAGAACTCAAGGAGCAACTGCAGAAGATCTCCAGTGTACATGCACATTCAGCAGAGGTGGAGCTTCGGAGTCTGCAACCTTACCATGAATCAATATCACTGGATGACTCATTTTGCTAAGAACCACCACAGCCATCCATGTTTCTGAACAGGGTTGATGCAGAACAGCCAGCAGCAGTTGCCCGACCCCCAGTACATGCAGTGCATTCAGCAGTAATACCCCTCCCCACAGTAGATGCAGTGCAGCCGGCAGCAGTAGCCTGTCCCCCGGTTGATACAGTGCAACCAGCAGCAGTAGCCCGCCCCCTGGCAGATGCAGTGCAACCAGCACCAATGCCACTCCCCCTGGTTGATGCAGTGCAACCAGCAGCAGTAGCGGCAGGAATACCACTCCTCATGGGTGATGCAGTGCAGCCATCTTACTTTCCCTCAGCAATTTTGCCTGGTACAATGCAGCAGCAATCACCCCCATTTGCACCAAGACTAATACCTAGTGTAAACCCTAGGTACTCTGAGCTGAGCTCAGAAGAAATCTCCCGGTCAGGGCTGATCAGCATTCAGGAAGTATTTCTGAAATACCCTGATTTGCAAACTGAATGCAAGATTGGCAAGCTTGCCTTGAGATTAGCCCAGGAGGCAGTTTTTGGCGATGCTATACTACGAAGATGCACACCAAAAGGTTGGCAAGACATGCCTGCACTGCCACAAAGGGAACTGAACATGCTGAAAGCTGCCTTGTACAAGAACTTTCCCCGCTACTGGAGCTGCCCAGAGGCGTTTGAAAAGTTGTGGAGCACCGCCCAGAAATCCATTGCTCAAGCATGCAAGCGTCTTAGAAGTAAATCATAGATACAGGAGTAAACAGACTACTCAGTGTACAGACAAACAGGAGTCAACAGTCTACTCAGTGTATATTATAGACATGCAGATGGTTTAGCGTCTTTGTTATTTGTTTATATAAATCAGTTATGCAAACTTGTGACCAAATTGCGTGGGCAAGGAATTTGTGACTAACCACAGGTGACCTTTTAGCCGTGTCCTACCTTGGGTCGGCATTGTACAGTCAATATGCAAAAGAGGCAGCCTGTACAGGTAAACCAACGAAGCGCTTCAGGGAACTGCCAACTAAGCTAGTACAGAACGGGAGAAGCCACCTCGGGCCGAATGTCGCCGAGTCCACTTTGGCGTTGTGACCACGGGAGGCCAGCGTGCGTCTAATAGGCTCCACGTAGAATACGGTTCGGATTGAAATCATCTTTGCACAAACAGCTAATACCTTCTTAACCCGAGCTAGCTCATATGCGCTGAAGTTTACAGTCATTTATATCGCGGACACGCTACACGGACGAATCCTTAAGATCGCCAGAATGATCTAGTTGGCTGGCCTTCTGTTCAGCATCAATATCGATCTGCTTAATAACACCAGCTAGCTATGTGCACGAAGGTTACTCACTGCATGCTGTGTATGTGTAACAATCCATCCACGTTCCAAGCGTTTCATGCTTAACTTCGTGAAGACACCGGTAGCGTATAAAGGTAGCGGCGTATATAGGACCTTAAATCGTCAGTAACAGTTGGTGCATGTGTGTGTGTGTGTGTATGTGTATGCGTGTATGTGTGTGTGTGTGTGTGTGTGTGTGTGTGTGTGTGTGTGTGTGTGTGTGTGTGTGTGTGTGTGCGTGTGTGTGTGTGTGTGTGTGTGTGTGTGTGTGTGTGTGTGTGTGTGCATGGTTTGTGTGTATGTGTAACAATCCATCCACGTTCCGAGCGTTTCATGCTTAACTTGTTGAAGACACCGGTAGCGTATAAAGGTAGCGGCGTATATAGGACCTTAAATCATCAATAACAGTTGGTGCGTGTGTGTGTATGTGTATGCATGTATGTGTGTGTCTGTGTGTACACACTGTGAGTGTGTGCATGCGTGTACATGTGTGTGGTACATGTGCACATGAAAGTGTGCATGTGTGCTTCAGTGTGTGCGTGTGCATGCACATGCCAACTGTGTCTTAGTTAGTCTTTCAGTCTATATAACAGCATCTGCGTACATATGTATATGCACATGCATAAACTACATTAACCCTATTATGTCATAATTGTTCAGAAGTAAGTAAAACATGAAAATAATTGTCTTACAGTGTTAGTAGCCTGTTGCTGCTCCCTCGCACCGAATCACTTCAGGGATGACTTTCCTCAAGTGGCCTACATACCTCTGGCACTTCTCAATTGTCACTGTGGTCCAGAATGTCTTGATTCCAGCTATCAGTGCAGCCTTTGATGTGGGTTTCACTTCCCTTCTAATGAACTCCTTCATCTCATGCCACAAGCATTCGATTGGGTTAAAGTCAGGTGATTCAGGAGGTGTCGGCCACCAGTTGATCCCTTCATCTTTGTAGAACTTGCGAGCCAGCTTTGAACAATGCTTTGGATCATTGTCCTGTACCATGCGGTGTCCATCTGGAAAATTGTCTTTGATAAATGGAATCAAGGACTTCCTCAAAATGGAAATGAACAGTGGGGCGTTCATTTTTCCTTCAAAGATTGATAGTCGACACCTTCCGCGATTACTGATGCCTGCCCAGGCATGCACTTTCACAGGATGCTTAGGCTTGGGTTTATAGCGTGGCTTGCACCCTCGCTTGTAGCAACATGTGTGCCTGTGAGTTTCCATCTGTACAGTTGTCTCATCCGTAAAGATAACATTCTCAAAGGTGGTCTCCTCATTGTCTTTGGCCCACTTCAGTCTCTTCTCCTTGTTCACTTCTCTAATCATCTGGCAGTATTTAGTTCCTTTCGCTGTCCACCCCAAGTCATTTCTCCATCGAAGAATGGATGACACCGAAGCATTGAATCCCTCAATTTCCTTCTTTAGTAGCTTTTGTAGCTCCAGCCCCGTGGTTTCATCATTTTTCTTCGTCTGGTCATCGATGATCTCCCGAATTTGGTCGGTCAATTTCATGGCTTGACCGGTTCCAGGAGCACGGGTTATAGTGCCTGTCTCTCGATAGCGGCGAAGGAACTTCAAGACGCCGGCTTTGCTGGCCGTATGACCCTCTTCTGCCAAACAACGAACGATCTGCGAGCTGTTCTTCTTGGACCGGTAGTAAAAAAGAATTCTCTGCTTGACATAATCTGAGTAAACCATCCTCTGAGACACTGAAAGTACGCACGTGAACAACTCGAACACTGTAGAACACTTTAAGAAAGGCTAACACCTCCAAAATATACGCAAGCGTCTCGGCAAGCCTGTTACATTCCGCACGTTTAGCACAAGTTTCACTAGCTAGGTACGGGTACGGCTACGACTACGGGTGTGGCACGGAATGGCTACGGGTACGGGCGTTGCACGACTAAGGGAACAGGCGTATTTCGATACGGCTACGGGAGTAGTACGGGTACGGGTACAGACGTAGAACGGGCATACAACGGATACATTTTTTGTACGACGTACCGTATATGTATATACTAAGAAGTTAGAATACTCTTACATGTCTTCATGTGGTTCAAGGATTAGTTGCTACTCTATTGTTCTCTGCTTTTCACTGCACTACAATCTAGCGACTGCTACTCAATATAATAGCTATACCTCCATATTCGTATATGCAGAAGTACTCTTCAGATGTAGACCAGCACCTTTACCAAATTACCATGTCAGAGGTGGAGCGCTTCTTTTTTGATCTCTTCTTCCTTGGATATGTGGAGGACTCCAGCAGTGGCCTTTCATTTACAATGCCCTCCGAGCTCAGCTGGGCATGCTACTGTGAGGTTAGAAGCATGCATGCATGCACGTTTTGATGCCATTTCAATGCCATGCAGCTTGCTGACCGCAATGTGCATGGTTACGCACTAAATCACTATTCTATTGTGTGCTGTTTCTGTGTGTGACACATTTACAGGTCCCATCAGGAGAAGACGATAATCCAGATGTGTCATGTAGGAATTTTGTTGAGGAATTGCCTATACTTGAACTTGTGGGCACTTTCATTCACATCCAAGATGAGCACCAGTAAGTACCGTAAATTCTCCAATTTTTGGGGTGCCTTTGGCGCCCCTATATTGTTTTCAGATTTAGGTTTTTGTATGGCTTCATGTCTGTATGTCTATATCTATATGTGAGCGGATTTGCGAAAAGGGACCATTTGGGGCTATGTAAACGTATTAGTACGGGGGTAAACTCGCGCAAAATCGAGATTTCACGCAAATGCGGGTTATTGCATCATTATAACCTGTGACGTATCCCCTACCTTCTGGCCAAGTTTGAAACCCGTAGTCCTTTCCTGCGTCTCAAACGAGGAACGAACATTTTTAATGCGGTGGTCACGTTGTTGGTTTACGGACTATACCGGAAGTGTAACACAGGGAAAAGCCCAAAGTTAAGTGTATTCATTACCTTTTAAGTGTATTCATAATCTTCATGACATTATTCATTAGATTATGATCGTACTGAAAGAAGTTGCAGGCCAAGCCCGCAACCACTTCTGCTTCGTTGTATAACCTTTGCGTTCGTCGTACCGTCTCTCAGTTCGAGCGCTTCCACAGCTGCAACCCTTGTAGCCTTTCACGATGTCTACAAGTGCTATAGACGTGACAAAAGCGGCCAATACCCTGTTGGACTTCAGCAGAGATGATCAGCAGGCCCTTCTGGAAGTCATGGCTGACTAATCCACCTCACCTGTTGAAGGCAGAGATTCTGACAGCGATGAAGATGGCACTACCGACGACCAACAAGCTGATAGCGCAAGCTTACGTAGCTTGCGCTAACAGCGCAGTTCAGCGCCATCACGCTGGCTTCGAGAGGCCTTCCAGAAGAATCCGCTGTAGTTCGATGATGTTTCGGGTGAAGTCCACATTAGATAGACGGCTGTGAAACTAACGGTGTGTTGCGCCGAGTCCGCCATGCTTGCGATGATGTCATTCGTAACACGACAATATGCGGAATTTACGGTTTTTACCGGAAGTAAATGTTTTGGGCCGTTTTCTCGAAAACATACTCCTTGCCATTCCACGCTTTGCACAAGCATATCTCGGCAACGGAACAAGCTAGCGCAGCGCAATAAAGTGCAAAAGGAAGCTCATCAGATGTACTTTCACGCCATATGCCTAACTCAAAATCGGAAGTGCGCCCCAAATGGTCCCTTTTCGCAAATCCGCTCACATATATATAATTGAGAGTGTTTATTTGTTTGTTTGCGGCAAAACTACAGAATGGATTGACACCAAATGCTCAGGAATTACGTAGTTCGATCCGGGAAGTGTCTTCCGTGGGTTGAGATTGCCCGTCTTAATGTTCTCGGGGAGATATCGTGACATTTCTGGTTTTTTCTTTGCGGCCGATCGCCATTTTACTTATTTCCCTTCCACTTCTGGCTCTTGCCTAGATACCTAACACAGAGCGCTTTCGCAAAAACGACGTCGACCGCGCGCCACATTGCTACTGATAATTCGTCACTAAGGGAACCTTCACATTCCGAACGACAATGCTACTGCTAATTCTTCACTATGTACTGTGTACCAAGAATGTTGTTTATCCTGAGACACTACATAAAGGCTTACTGCATGCATGCAATCATTAACATTTCTCCAATTGTATGAGCACTGTAAATGTAAATGTAATTATGCATCTGCCTGTGTCCTACAACCTGACATGCATAGACAAGTTCATGTACATACAGGCATGCCTTGCAAGTTCAATCATTATATGCATGCATGCTTTGCACGTAATTACCCTGAAGCACTGTCACATTGTGGCCATGGGCATGACCTTACTTCAGTTGCCCAACTCTGTGTCATCAACATAGCTGACATTAAAAGTGCTTTCGATAAAACACTGGCATCAGAGCGCTTTCGCCGAAATGCCATCAATGACACGACATAGCAGAGAAGCCCGCCTTCGGTGGGCTTCTATGCTAGTATATATATATGCATATATCTGTCAAGATGGCAGCGCCGTGGGGTTCGTTGACTTTGCTAAGCTGTCATTCGCTTTGTCTTCACTTGCGCAGCCATTTGATCAAATGAGAAGTATTTAAGAACACTTCTTTATAATACTAATCCAGCACCAAGCCTGCGCAGGACTTTTCGAGAAGAAACAGCCGGAAAAAGAACAGGTTCAATAACAAAACGGCCGCCCCAGAGGCTTCTGTTCACCCGCTTAGAAATCGTCTGTTACCATTTCTTCCTTTACCAAACGAACGAAAGTTGTTCACAAAGAGTTTCAAGAAGACTAATGATGCTTAGAAGCTTAAATAAATTTTGCTTGCAGGTTGCAGCTCCAAATGTTACCAAGGCTGAGCGGCCATTTTATGCATGGTTCTGCACGTTGCACGAAGACTACTGCTTCAGCTGTTAGCTTCAGTGCTATCCTCTCATGTGAGATTTTAGATTTTGGATAGCAGCTATCAGTTTGTGTAGATTGTATTATTGAGAGCAAGGCAACTGAATAGTTAGCTGGATTAGAACAGTTAGGTATCAGAGTGCACGAAGCTGTGTAACTCCAGGGCTCTATCCTATGCAAAGCATCCAAACACTTAATGCACTTTCCTATTCAATTGCCAACTTTCCAATGAGTGTGGATGTTTAGGCACAGCTGTGTCTCGGTTTGTATTTAAAACCCTGATGCATTCATGGCTACCTCTATGTGGTGCATCTTGGGATCACTCTAGCATTTAGAGTGATGCTAAATGGCATGCCAAATGTGGGCAAAATTACTAGCAAGTAGTTCGAGTTTGGGGCAGCCCATTGGCGCCCCACGAGTTTTTTAACTCGAAATACTTGTTCATCAGGGCAAGGTCCTGAAAAGAAGCACCATATTAGAAGTAAAATGGCTAGCTACCTGAATCCAGCGAATAAATAGAAAAAATAAATAGAAGTCGCCGGACACCATTTTATGGAGAAATGGCCATCTTTAGAGCTCACCCTGGTTATTGTGGCTAGTGCTGGGGCCTGGGATTGCAGAAGGGCCTTCTCTGGAAGACCTCCTCCTGTCATCCTGAATAAAGTCACAACGTTCGCTGAGGTTTGTACCACAGGAGGAAGTAAGGCATTCCTCTCGGTAGTGTTGCTGCAGGCGCTAAATAATCAGTAATCTTCCTCTTTTTTGGGCGCGACAAAGTCAGGTCCACAACTGAGCCCTCAGAATCACCGCTGAAATGACTATGTTGCATATCGTCATCCACCTCACCAGGCGGAGTTTCGGCGCCGGTACCAGGAGGGCTGTCAGGAAGAGGAGACGAACGCAGACATACTGGTATAGCTCTTCATCCATTGCGAACAGCTTGCAAACAAAGACAAAGAGGAAAACGTTGTCACAATAGATTACCACGATGGTGAATTGTACGAAAGACGAGGAATTAGCAGACAGCGAAATTCGTCAGAGAAATAGAAAGAAGCTGGATGTTTTTCCAGATGATGAACAAGTGGAAGGATGAAAAATTAGAGGATATATGGTAACCTAGGTTTATACTCTGTGTGTTGCTGCCTGTGGTTGATAGTGTAGATCTTAATTCGTTATTGATTTATCTTGGTTGTACGCCTGTTGCACAATCGCCATAGTTTATGTATTACATATAGCATGATGACACAACCACATTGAGAAGCTTTACTTAAGAGTCTCATATATGTAGGTGTGAGCAATAAAAGGACATTGAGGCAGAAATTCTTTGACTCTGAACTCAGTTGTGCACTTAGCATAGTATAACTAATGGAGCTCTCAATTGCACCATGTATATTACATAACATACATTATCATAGCCAAAGTTCTTTAATTAGCCTATAAGAATGAATATAATAATACATCATTAACTGGTCAGTATGTGCAGAAAACGACCACATAGCCATATACTATATGAGATGGTATCATTGTAAAGCAAGCCTACATACGTAGGTTTTGCCGGGTAGCATACTTGATGGTCTGTTACATTTTGTTTCACTGAGGCGTAGAAAGTTGCACACAAACTTCATACACTTGTTTCTATATTATGTTGCAGTCAGCTTGAAGTGGATAGTGATGTGCAACTTGTGTGCAAGTACCTCAATGCCTATGATAAGAGGGATGATCCAATCCATGGCATCAACAGGTTGTACAACATGCCAGGTGGGTTGGTGAGTGGTAGATTCTGATTTAAATAAGTGTGAAGTTGTTCAACGCATGTGGAACATGTACGTTGCCAGCGAAAGTTGTTCATTAGGGTGCTGAACCCTGCAGTTTGTCACATTTTCAACGTACCCGTCAAATGCATGTGACTGCACATCATGGACGTGTGAGACACCAAACAAATCTAAAGAGGAGTTCCAAACAGTTGTACTGAGTGTTGCAGCAAGAACGTTGTGTGAGTCTCAAAAAAGAAAGAAAGCGCTGCAATAAAAGCTGATTTTGTAAGCCAAGGAATTTATCTACATTTTCACCAAGGGGAACGTAGATTCTAAGTCCCTGCGAGGTGATATGGTGAGTGGAGTTTGCCAGCCTTTGGAAGAAATTTAGTTTTGTGTTGTAACTCACCAATTGATTCATTATCAAATTCCCCCCTCGATGAAAAGTTAGAGCGTATGATTGTGCATCCTGCTGTATTCACTGACTCTCTTCCTCTAGACCCACATTGATGTTTAGTGTTATTTGATGGACGCACTAGCAGTGTTATTTGTCACTCCAGAACACTGTTAGCAGTGATTATCACACATAGCACCAAACTGAAATAGTTCGCTAGCCGTTAATGTATAGAGCATTCTGATCCGTTGCTATCTGCAGGAAAAATTAACAAAATTATAACCATAAAAATTGACAGTTGTGGAAGCCATAGTAGTTCACTGCGAACATGTCCCATGCACATACACTCATGAGTGTACCTAAACATGATGGTTTCTGTTTGAGACATTGTATGCAAGTTGTCTATGCTGCATGTACAGTACTTCTTGCAGCTGAAGAATGGGATATAGTTTTTCATTCATAATTGTTGTGCTTCCTAGCATGACTACCCCTGCCTATACGTATGTACACTTGTCTAGCACGCTTTCCCCTCTCTGCCTCTTGACACTTGGTCTAGAAAAGATTACTAGTTGATTTGTCTGAGCTAATCAAATAACTTGATAAACTGCTGCACATGTGGCACTAACAATTTTATTATCCTTCTGTTCCTCCAGGCCAGGCTAGGTTCAGCAAGGTTCGTAATGACAAGAAGCCCCATCCGGTCAGATTTGGTCAAGACTCTGACCTTCCTGATGCTGTCTGCCATGAACTACTGGCCAGGCACATGGCTGAGCACAAGCCAGTTAATGTAACCATGAACAAGATGTACCAGAAGCTTTTCATTGGGTGCGTAAAATGAATGCAGTACACACATTAACCCATTAGCCCCGATTGACGCATATTTGCGTCATAAATTAGATTGCGGGTAACTCCGGTTGACGCATATTTGCGTCAAAGACGACAGAGCACACTTTAACAGACCCTTCAATGGCTATGACAGAGCAATGTCTCTGCGCTTTTCAGGGAATCCCCTGTAGTCCTTTCTTTATATTTTGGCTGCTTAACCGTCTCTCCGAGCCACTCTCCCGGCGAGAAATCAAGCGCCGAATCTTGCACAAGGCTGCGAACGTCTTGCACCGCTAACAGAGGATTGCAGAAGAGACGGCAAGTTGGTCAGAGGCTACTGGCAGAGCTTTTACATCTCCTACAATTGTTTCACATCACTACTAACTCGTATCAAACTGTACTTTGTGGTATATATCAGCTAGCTGCATGCGGCTACGTACGTACCAATCTTTCCTTCTTCTTCGGCGAAGGGCGAATCTGAAATGGCTCCACTCGCTTCAAAACATGCTAAACTCCTCCTTTACAACATCGCAAATCACTTCGATGCTCATCGTCTCCATTCTAACACGAAGAAAGCATAGCGAGTTGCTGCTGTTTGTTCAAACGCTTCGGCTTCGCCGCCATTTTGAATTTAGTTAGGAACTGAATGCTACCGCGCGAAATTTAAGTTCGGGCTTAATGGGTTAAAGTTGAACACCAGTGTGTGATACCTGTTCTGCAGTGTTGCAGTAACGCATTGTGTGATTATATGCTGTGTGCATGTGTGCTATTGTTTATGTTTGCATGCATGTGTGTCCAGATACATGAAGCGACGATGTCAGTTTCTGGAGAGGTTTCCTGGACTGAACTACAATCAAGGCAAGTTGTTACAGTACACACATCTTTCCAGATTTGCAGTTCTTTGCTAGTAATGGAAGAAAGAGAAAACACCGACTTGTTGTATGGTGTCATGTGTTTATGCTTGTAAGGAATGTAAAGTAAGCTATACATGCTTTTGCAAATTTTACATCACAGTTCTTGCTGGCAACTTTGTTCTTGCAGGTTCAGTTTGCATCAATGGAAAAGTGTTCAACACCTCAAAGCTTGGCTCCACCATGATGAAGACGATGCTGAAAGAGGTCAGTGGCTTTTGCCACCCACAAAGGAGGAGCACCTGGTCTTCCAATGAATCTACCAGACTACAAGTACGTACTTTACAGACAGTGTTCAGAAACATAGTGGCAGTTGCAACTGTGTGTGTGTATATAGGATGATTCTATGTTGTCGTATTTGATCATTCTTTCCAATGCCAGCTTATATATGATATCAATGATGGAGAGGGATGCTTCCATCTTATTGCTATCAATGTCAGTTCGGAGGATTTGGAAGAGTTCCGTGTCATAGGTGTACAACCCCCACCTCCTCAGTGAGTATACAGTGGCATTGTATGTAGTTTATCATGCTAATTTACATACTCTATGCTAATTTCTTCAGTGAGCTATTAACAAGGAAGCATCTGGACAGGTACCTTTCCAGTGCATTCAACCTCCGCCTCCAGGAAGATAACACATTGAAGGTGATAGATGAATGCAAGTATGTCCTCACATTGGATTACACTCTGAAGGTATGCATCTCCGCAGCTAATGAAGCTACTACAGTATACCAAGTGTCTGTAGTATGGACTGCTGTCCACTTGCACTATAGTTTTTGCAATACATCTGGATACCACATGCAACATATTTTTCATGTATGCTTAACGTATACCTCGTAGATGCTTGAGATCCATGAGCGATTGGAGTGTGGTATACCTGTTATCATTGAAGGAGAAACAGGCGTGGGGAAGACAGCTTTGGTTGAGATGTTGTTAGTGTTGTTGAGGCATTCTCTACTAGATGACTTGCGACTTCTCCAAGACCGTGTCTTAGATCTGCTGAAAAGGAATTGTCACTGTAAGTTATTAGGGTGCAGGGTGTACCCTTGTATGCATATCCACTAGAATAATTCATTCTTGTCTCTCTTTGAATTTAATGGAGCTGATACTACGTACTAGCAGAGTGAAAGGTTTAATATGGTAGTAACCATGAAAATTAAGGTGCACTGTACCTGTGTAGAGACGTGTCAATATGTTGAGGCATTCCTAATTCTGCATTCAATAGAAGTCATGCAAGGAGTATGTGCTGGAACTCTATGGGTGGCTTGGCTCTCAGGCTGCATGATAAACTGCATTTGCATGTGCTGCAACACTTCATGCAATATTCTTGAAAGACTGGAACAGTGCCATGAGAGCACATTCTGTTCTTTACAATGTAAACAGCTCTGTTACCACTTCTGCTGTAACAAAGGTATTGTACAGATCATGCCTCTGTACTTCCAAGGCAGTCCATGCCACTGCTACTGGGTATTTGCACAGCTTTGCATATTAATTGTATTGTGTATGTTACTGTAACAGAAGTATTTTGCTCCCTTTTTCATTGCACTTGAATGTCTTTTATGGCCTTGAAGTGGGTTCATTTTGAGCATCATTTTGAAATATTTTCATTGCAGTCATTGCAGTGATATTATTAGTACATTATGTTTGTCCTATTTGGGAGACACCAAAGAGCTTCTTGTGGTGACTGAGAGTGAACCATTAAAGTGCCACTGACGTGCAAAATTTTTATTGCAGAAAAAGGTGGTGTACTACCAGTAGAGAAGCTTCATGGCACTCTTAGTTGCAAGCAATGGCTGCATGGGGGAGAAATTCGAGGATTTAGTTGCCAAAATCTGTCGTTATGTAATTAGTGACGTCATCAAAACTGGACTTTCGGCAGTTCGTCGGGCCGTCACAAGGGGAACGGAAGTAGATGGCTGAAGGCACTGACAACGTAGAAGATCGTATCTCCTGCGACGATTCTTTGTACGGCAAACGTAATTTGGAGGTTTACGATAGCGCCGATGGTGTTAATAGTGAAAGCGAGGACGAGGAATACAGCGGTAGTGATACCTACTGGAACCGATCGGACGACTTTGTGTGTGTGTGTGTGTGTGTGTGTGTGTGTGTGTGTGTGTGTGTGTGTGTGTGTGTGTGTGTGTGTGTGTGTGTGTGTGTGTGTGTGTGTGTGTGTGTGTGTGTGTGTGTGTGTGTGTGTGTGTGTGTGTGTGTGTGTGGTTTGGTGCTGCATTCACAATTGCCTAGCTAGCTGTTGTGCACCAATATGAGGCAGTATAGCCCCAGGACTTGAGGGAGGAGAGGTCTTCTGTTACGTTGACACAATCGATGGAAACTGTTGACCTGCTAAGAATCTATAAATGTGGCCGCCTGTGTGTGTGTCAGAACCTCTTCTCTCTATGCACACACCTCCAGTTGCCGTGAGTCCAGAAGAGTCCTACTAGACCGCTTTGTCACGATGACCACTGGAAACCGTCGGTAGCATGGAGACCTGAATGGCGTCGTTCAGGTCTCCACTGTATTCTGGCAAATGCCTGAACTGTGCGCACAGTCCCTCTGACGTCCTCTTCGATGACCGTTTCGTCACGCTTGCCACTCGAAACCCGTCGATCGCGATCACTTCCCTTGTCGCTGCATTCGGCAGCAACCCAACGTTTAGGCATGGTACTAGCGATGATATGCGAGCGTTTCTGAGCCAGAATAGAGGACGAGTATAGCAGAAATTTGCATTTGCAATACATTAACTCGGCGAACCGTTCCCCTTGTGACGTCATCAAGAAAATGGCTGACTTTCAGGAGGATGGCGACTAGAAGCTGCACAGTTTTGCCTATTTGCACGTAGGTTTAACAACTCTTAGTAGCACTATTGGTCTTTACTCATGGTACTGCTTCATTTACCGAAATAAAAATTTTGCATGTCAGTGGCACTTTAAGTAATCTTAGGTCACTATATACTGCAAACGGAAGGCACAGAAGAAGTCGGTGTTACATATCGTCACAGACCTTAGGTTGCTGCAAGTACATGTTGGGAGGAACCGTGTCAAAGAGCTCTTCCAGTACATAGCACTCTATGTACTTGTTTCTTCAAACTCAACGCCTTTTGTTCTTTAGTTTCAGCTCAAAGTTCCCTACAATGGTACACTTACGTTTCTGCCACATAGCCAAAGGGCCCATATTATCTCATTCAATGAATGGCACCAAATGTAACAGCCATGTGAAGTATATGTGGTAGTACTAAACTACAATGGCTGAGTTTGCAGAAGTTTGCAATGCATACATATCCTCTTCACCTTCAGCTCAGGGCGTATACACTGCAAACATCATCTAACCTCAGTATATGCACGGAAGAGTACATATATACAGTAAGAGATGAGTATGCAACCACATATCTGCGCACATATAACAGCACTTTTCAAAAATGGCGTCACTTCATGAAGCTGCACAGCCATCGCAATTACATTAGAATATTAATGTATCGCCATGTCAATGCACAACTTTTTTACTACATCATTTAAAAAAAAAAAATGCTGTTATGGGTGAGTATATGTGGTCGCATACTCTTATCTCGTATGACGGAATATACACCTCGTGACAATGATAGCATAATTATACGGTACATGTCACAAGTTACTTAAGGAAATCCGACGAATTCCGGGGTAATCCGTCGCGGCTTTCCGTGAAAACCTGCGCGTATTCAGGATCTCTGCAGATTGTCTGTAGTGAGTCCGCGGATTGTCTGTAGTGAATCCGTGGAGCATCTGTGCTGAGTCCGCGGAACCATCTTCTGGATTACGCAAAGTTCGTACCAGCATCGCGGTGACCACAACTATTCTGACACCTGCCCGTACCCACGGGTGGAGTGGGATTGTGTAATTCACTGGCTACGCTGACTACATGAAGCTAATCTCCTTCGAACGTTCTGCGCAAACCTTCAGCGGTACATTCCGCGGGTGCCCTACGGAGGTTCCGCGAATACTCAGCGATGATTCCGCGGATAACCAGCGATGATTCCGCGGAAGGCTCACGGACATCCGCACTTCGCCGCTTGGAGATTTGCAGAAAACCTACGCAGCAAATCCGCAAGATTCCATAAGTAACTTGTGACATGTACCGTATGTTATATACATACGTATATTGCCTTATGTATATACATTCTGTGCTTGGGCATAATATTCAACTTTCTTCTTGTCCATGTACAGTTATTAAGGCTTCAGAAGAAGTAATGGCATCTTACATGCAACTGGTTACTAGCCTCCAAGAGGATGCCCCTGTAATGCTGGAAGATCTGGAAGCAGTCTGCTCTATCTCACAAATGGTTGATACTGCAGAGTATGAGATGCCCATGAGACCTTTTAATGAGGTCCTGAGACACTATGTGCAGCAGTTAATATTATCTCCAGTCCTCACTCTACTTGATTTTAAGACAGTTTCGAAGGAGAACACACAAGTGGAAAACAAAGGCAATCGCAAAACGTCCCTTGATAGTGACTTCCCTGCGATGTTGCAGCGCTTCAATAGTACGCAGGACTCACAGGTAAACATGCATGTGCTTACTCTATGCATATATGAGGTAGTAATATTTTGTCATGCACACACATTTCACAGATAAAAAGAAATATCAACCAAACTAGGTATACGCACAGTACAAATAGCTAGTGGGCAAGCACTTACGCCTTTACGTATATCCAAGTCAGCTATAATGACCTATATATAGTATAGCCTGAGACTGTTGAGTGACGTCTAGTATATACCCGTACATGGAAGACAGAACCAGAGCCTGTGACCCTCACTACTGCTGCTGCTGAGCCACGCATGAATATACGTATACACCCATTCAGGGCCGTACACATTGGTTGCAACTGAAAAGTGACAGCAATGTCTAGTGTTATACTTTACAACAGCACTATATGGTACCTATTGTCACTGCTTGCCCATCCCTTCTTCAGAAGCGTCACACCATGTAGCTGGTTCTACTATTATATGGTGTAACTGTTAGCCTCCCAAATCAGTGCTAAGTGATGGAGATTGTATTGTATGAATACATGCTTTTCTCATTGCACCCCTGTAGGCCACTGCAGGTTTGCTCTTCTTTATCCTGAGGGCTCAGCCACAAAAGATGTTCCACAAACTCAATGTGCATGCAGGTGCAGAATATTTAATATTACAGTACATCCACCGGCCTTCAGCCTTGCATACCAGCTTTCACTACATGTATTGGTGCAGCTTTCAGTAGGTACCATGATTTCATGAGCAATCAACCAAAGCAAATAGACAGATGAACTGAACTAGCATAAAGACTCCTAATCCTGCAATTTTGTTTTTCCAGCCTTGGCCTTTTGTGAGACAGAAGGGCACCAAAGAAGTAGAAATGACATAGCATGACGACTCTGTTAGTTTTAACACCATTGACACACCTGAATGCCAGTTAATACATAGTTCAATATACAGACATGCCTTCCTTACTTTAGCACTCACTCCCAAAGACTTTTATGACTTCTTCCAAGCAATCTTCAAGCAAGCAGAGGATCTGAAACACCAGTGGACAGCTACAGCTAGCTGTGGCAGAGTGCCAAGAGTTATGGTAGGTACCATATTCCATATACACACAAAAACATGGTGTGTGGAATAACTTGCATCTTTGAGAATCTGCAACAATAAACTACATACATAACATGTATGTAGAATTATGTACTTGGAATGTACATGCCATGCATTTACACATGTGATTTTCAGGTTTTTCTGGACGAGATTAATACCTCCTCATGCATGGGCCTTCTGAAGGAGGTACTTGTGGACCGTACTTTCTTTGGAGAGGTGTGTGTAGTGCCAGTGATGTACACAAATACTTCCACTTTAGTTTATGATATGGTGTATGTATTTACATCTCTCATCTGTCCCTTCCAACAGCCTATTCCAGAAAACATCTTCATTGTAGCAGCCTGCAACCCTCGTCGTGGTAACAGTGTGTTTGCTATGGAGAGGGATCGCCCATATGAGTCATGGATGCGGTCAACGTACAACGTTCACTGCCTCCACCCAACTATCCGGTACTTACGGTGGAACTATGGTGCCCTAAACAGTCAGCAGGAAGAGCAGTACATTAAGGCCAAGATGAAGATGACCAGTGATGGCATTGATAATTTTGAGTGGTGTGTGAGCACATTAGCTGTATAAATGTCAGTGACGCTGTCCGATAGCATTATCATATACAGTAGAATACCGCATGTTATGGTTTTTGTCCACATGCTATGCAGTATTGCAGCCTCTTCTTCACCCTGCAATAGTGGCAGTCTGAGTGTCCTGATTCTTGAGAGTCAGAAATTAATGAGACGCTATGCTGAGAAGGAACTGACAGAAGCATTTCATCACAAGCCAAATGCAGCCGCAGTTGCAGAGCTTGTGCACAGTTGTGTCAGCCAAAGGGATATCCAGGTGTGCTGCTTGACTGCCTCCTCTGATTCTTTGATTTCTGTCATTGCATCTAGCACTCCATGTCATGTACGTTTTGCTAGCCTATCTATTCTATACAATTTCTGTCTTTTCTAATGTAGAGAGTCTTTACCCTGTATCGGTGGCTGCTTGATAGCTACTCAACGTAAGTATCAATGTATACAGTTGTTTGGGTGAACGTCACATTTTCTTCCTTGCAACATCAATATATAGCATGTGCACTTGGTGTGTAGGATACTGAATAGTATTATTATTTTGTTATATACTGGCTGAGTTCAGTGATGGTTAAGCCTATCCATGAACATGATGAGGCAGGTGCGTTCACTGCTGCAAGCATTTGTATGTAGAGTAACGTGTCTAGTATTGGCCACAATGTACTATCGGACACTCGATCTTCCTGCCTGCTGAATTAATCAGTTCCAGCATAGCACAAATTTGTAGTACGAACAATGCTAAGACAGATTATAGCAAAACAAAGAATCCGCTTCTGCCTTTCCCGGTGAGAGGGCTTAAACCACACAATTTGAGAATATCTATCATTGGACAAAATATCTATTAATGGACATGGACTCCTACTTCAGCTACGAGCAGCGAATATAGCCATGGCTGCTGTATTTAAGAGGAACACCATTCTTTATTACGAGGAATCGCAGCCTGATGTCGAAAAGTTCAGGTACTAGAGTTCTAAACTACTAGAAAACTATTAACGCTAGTAGTTTTCTTGTTATAACTTCTCAACGGACTTCTGTAATAACTTATCTCACATGGAAAAGTTAGATACTGCAAATTGCGCAGCGAGTGATGCCATTCTTGTCTCTCTGAGTCTTTCCGAATTTTACCACACGAGCATTTACTGCTCTTTTACTGATTGACTTCATTTACGCCGATTCCTCTTGACAGAGCGAGTCGTCACTAGCAGAAATCGTACGCAGAGGTATACATAGGGACATAGTCTTTCGTTTAATACTGGCCTCGGTCTAATCCCACTAAGCCTGAAGGAGAAACAAATGAAAATATATACGAAGGTCAATATCGCCCACAACGGAGGCCATATTTGTTTGTTTAGCCATGTCCCGCATGCGCAGGGAATCCTTGGCAGGACGGAGATTCCAACATGCCAGCATGATTGCTTATCATCATGGTGTTCTGCTTTCATCTCATGATGAATCTTTTCAGAGGCAAATTGAATATAATTATGCATTCTCATGGCTACTCCGTAGCTACCAGTTGCAATGATATTGAAATACAGTGGCAGTTGTACCATAGATTATCCAAACTATGTATATATTTTGAATAGTCTGTGGTTGTACCCTTCCATTATGGATGGATCAGTGCTGTGAAACACAAGTCCCTGGGCCATCAATTAATTGTGGATAGATTTAGATGCGGCATACCATTTGCCCTACAGATGGCTGCCTTTCGGAAGAAGGATGGAACTGCAGATTCCTGCAAATTTGAGAAAGGGGCGGTTCTCTAGATACCAGCTTTCGACTGTTAGCAATCTTGGTATCTAGAGTGTGGACATCGGCTGGCAAGGACAATGCACAGACAACAAGTCGAGCACAATAAATCAATGAACCGACGAACTCACTGCACCATACACTGAGCTACGTGCTAACTACACGAGTCACTCTAATGTGCATGCGTGTTCCCATGCAAGTTACAAAAAGAATGCAAACTAACGCAACATGTAAAAACACAAGAATACATACAGAAAATGCTGAGCGCAAGGAGGAGCGTGACTGGTGAGATCCTGGTTGAGACCCTTGGACATGGCGAAGGGAGGATTCCAGGGTAGCTATCAGGCAGGTGAGGGTGTCGGTCTGCTGTTGCATGTCACTGCCATTGGGGTCGGTCACAGACGTGACTGCCGAGGGAATCGCCACCTCGAGATTCCTATCTGCCATCTTGGCCAACTGGGGGGAGACAAGGTGACGACGACGAAGCTAGGACCATGCTGACCGAGGGTGGGAAATGTTGGAGGAACAGCTGGCGAACAAAAGCGCAGTCAGGCGCTGGGCCTGAGTTGCCCAAAAGTTGCTGCATACGGCGCAACAGCTGGGAGAGCTTCCGGTCCCCAAGCTCTTCAGCCGTGAGTAGTTGCTGGAGGCGTTGGTGCTCGGAGGCCTTGATGAGGGTCTCCTTCAGGCGGTCATAGGGCTGCTCAGCTGGTGGATGTAGGATCAGGTCTCTGACCTCCGTAGCCACGTCTGGGGCAAGTGCAGCGATGAAGTTTCTCATAGCGGGTCCATTGCTGCACCACTCCTGGTTGGAAAACTGGGCTTTCACATGCGCAAACCAGACGGCTGGGTCAGTAAGCCTGAAGGGAAGAATCTTCAGTGCCACAGTGGCGATAGCTGTGGGCCGCTCCTGGGCTGGTGGGGGGGGCTGTTTAGCCATGGACTGTCACGCTGGGACAACTCCAGTAGTAGCTTGCAGGTTCACTGTAGTAAAGGTGCTCGTGGGTTCGCGTAAGTAAAATATATACAAGAATACACACAGAAGATAAGCAACATGTACGCTACAAGAGAACCACCCCCATTCTCATGCCTGAACCAGCTGAGAAGCCCCTGCTTCATTCCTTCAGATGTCTCTGTTTGACAAGCAATCAACTCTTTAGTAAGAGCAAGCTTGCTTCGAAGCAATCTTTTGAAGTGCAAGCAACACGAAGCCAAATGATCTCCATCTTATTTTGGCTACCTTCCTTCACCACTGAGCTCTTTGCTCTGGACTCTTGAGAACAATGAACAGGCTGAACTGCTCATCGCTTCCGTTGTTGCATCCACCAGCAACGCGACGTTCAGGCATGGTACTAGCGACGCAACGCAGACGTTTCAGAGCCGATTATTAGAGCACAAGCGCAGCTGATATCTGCCTTACCAATATGTTAACTTGGCGAACCGTTCCCCTTGTGACATCATCAAGAAAATGGCTGACTTTCAGGACAACAGCGACCGGAAGTTGTGAATTTTTGCCTTTTTGCACGTAAGTATAGTAATTCTTAGTACCACCATGGTCTTTACTCAAGGTACTACTTCATTTAGCAAAATTAAAAAAAATAGTTGCATGTCAGTGGCACTTTAATAGTACCACATCGACTGATCAATTAGCTATCACCCATCATTATCGGCATTTCCACCTGAATTATTACAATGAGTTTTATGCAAACCCACTTTATGCAGGTTTGGTAAGAAGCGTTTCAGTGATGATGAGGAATGCCAGTTGCAGGAACGGGCTGTCCTGGTGGCACTGGGTATTGTCTATTACCTCCGTCTCAATCAGAAGTACCGAGATTTGTATGAGGAAGATCTAGAAAAGTACCTATCAGGGTGCAAGACAGTTAAAAAGGCATTGAAGGCGGAGCTTGACTTCTATAGGCAGCACCTGAACATTCCTTCTGGCATTGCCAAGACTCAGGCACTACTGGAGAACATGTTCTGCATCATTGCATGTTGTTGCACCAAGATTCCTCTCATCATTGTGGGAGCTCCGGGCTCAAGCAAGACACTTTCCTTCAATCTGGCACTGGCCAACATCAAGGGAGAAGAATCAAAGTCGTGAGTTGTATGCAAGTGCTGCATGAAAAAGTTGAATCGCAATACCAGACAGCTATTATATACCCTATTATATATTAAATTAACTACCCCACACTTGCTCAGCAAGGTACTGAACATAGCCGTTCCACTCTCTCTCTGTACCCACGTGTTGCAGGAGTCTGTTCCGTGACTGTAAGCTGTTCCCAGCACTAGACCCACACTTTTACCAGTGCTCACGGCACACTACTTCTGTTGAAGTGGAGACAGTGTTCCAGAGAGCTGTCAAAAGGCAGGCTGGTTTTGATGAATTCAAGATACCAATCAACTGCAGTAAGGAACACTAATACAAAGTACATGCACTGTGTCATATGTATATATACTATAGGTATATGCATAGTGCATAAGACATACCTCACATGCACCTACGTTATGCAATAAATGCTTGATCAATTGCAGTGTCTTTTTTGGCATAATTGTGCAAACCCTGCAGGCCCCGAAGAATTCCAGACGCCATTTATGAGTTGCACATAGGTCACTCACTGTGTACGCAGCAGCTGCCTGCAGTAATAGCTCCTATATTCTCCTCATTAACAGATTCATTCGTAGATACAAACACTTAGGGCAAAAGTGTTTCCTAGATGTGAAGTAACCCACCTGAGCAGCCGCCATTTTTGAGTCAAAACGTGGACAGACATATAGAATATAGAAATATTGCAAAATCTTGAATGGTGCTCACTTATTAGCCTCACTTTGCTTGCTCACTCTCGCCGCTCGGCAATTATACCATACTGGTGCATAGAACACATAGGTGTGCATTATGTGCTAAATCCTTGCCTTTTGGCTTATTGTAATAATGATACATCCACTGTATCTTTATCTCTTTGCACACTCCCTCTTTGCATTCTAACTTTCTCAAGCGGTGTTTATGGATGAGGCAGGGCTACCTGAAGAGGGCCATGAATCACTGAAGGTATGTTGGGTCATAATGACCAATTGTTGCTGCTGTGCTGGTGGGAAAAACAAGATGTTTACACATACATAATTTAGAGAAGCACGTACTGCACTAGCTTGCGACCATAAAGCATTGAATAGAACATACATCATACTATGTTGACCCTATTACTGCAAGCTTCTGGTGGTAACGCTTGTGCACATTCATTAGGTGCTGCACAAGTATCTGGACGATAGGGAGGTCTCCTTCGTGGCTATCACCAACCACCTCTTGGACGCAGCAAAGACCAACAGGGCAGCCAGCCTCTTCAGGACCAGCATGTCTGATGTGTGTTATATAGAATAGATATGTACATAGATGCATATATTATGATGTACATATTTTTATGCCTCAGTGTTGTATGTTATTCCTGTGTCCATCATATGACCCCTAACTAGACTGATGTGAAGGCTTTGGCACGAGATTGTGTAGGATGCACATCTCCTGAAGAAGCTGATGCCAAAGTAGTGGATGCGTTGTGTGAACCATACCAGTCTTTGATGAATACCTACAAATGGTAAGCAATGTATAACACATTAAACGCTACGTTACATCCAAGATCTGAATTGTGTGGCTGTACATCTTCAGGTTCAAGCACTTCTTTGGTCTGCGTGACTTTATACACATGATCCACTATCTACGTTGTTGGAAAGGCAGCAGCATCACACCTCAGCTGGTTCTGAATGCCCTGGAGAGGAATTTCAATGGTTGTGAGCATGATCAATTTGAGACTGTCTGCAAGACCTTCTTGAGGCCTGTAAGTTTAAACATCCTGCTTAAAATAATTTCTGTACCTATGTCACTCATTGCTTTTGGAGTTTATGATGTACTGCTTAAAAGCATGCCATCCATTGTACAGCCATCAGCTCTAGTGTGGTATACGTAGCAGCAGCCCCATACCTGTTCCATGTGCAGCTAGAATCATCTCCCGACAAGCTGGTGCGAAGAAATGTCATTGAGATATTAAAGGAAAGCCTCCAGGACACTCCCAACCGCAGCTTTAAAGGAGACCAGCAGATGTATAATGATGTCCGGTACAAACTCATCATTGATCCCAGTGAAGATGAGTCACTGCCAAGGCTCCTTCTGATGTACAAGATACTAGACCCAAAAAAGACAAGGATATTCACATGCAGTGATTTTCCTGAAGACAGCCAGCTTCAGAAGGCATGTCTCTGTAATATGCATGTTTGAATGGACAAATGGAATGCATCATGTGTATGAAGTAAATGAGCACTACTGCAAGGGGGAGAAGTTGCAGGACTGCGACCTCAACCCTCCTTCATGAACCAAAGCTGCAGTATTCTCAATTAGTTGTGAGCCTGCATTGAAAGTCATGTGTAGAATACTTGCTTGGTATTGACTATATGCATAGCGTTCGCAATTTCTGTTACAGTAGCTGCAGTGTGGAATGGTACAGTATGTTAGTGCATTGATCATGTATGTGTTGGCACCTATTTTGAGGGAGTGTACATACTGTAGCTGCATACAGTTGCATACGGCCATAAACTGCTTGGGTATACTTAAAGTCACATGTAGTTATTGTTATACATGTGCACTGTTATGTTTTGAATGCGTCCAATCTGCATGCCCATGGTTTCTGCATAGTTTACTGATATATAATGTATGTTAATTATGTGGTGTAGCTGGGTAGTTGCTATGACATTTGCTTCATTGACTAACTTACTTTCTCAGATTAACACAATTGCTGCCATCCGCCATGCTGCTGTGGAAGGTCACACTGTCCTGATGTCACAAACAGATGACATTCATGATAGTTTCTATGACCTGTTCAACCAGCACTTTCGACGTATTGATGAACCAGACCCCAAAAAAGAGCCAAGGTTCTATGCTAATGTTGCAATTGGCAGTCATAGCAAGCCGTGCCGTGTGCACAAGGACTTCCAGTGTGTGGTGATTGTGAGGAAGTCAGAGCCCCGCAGCACTCCTCCTCCATTCCTCAACCGATTTGAGAAGTACAGCATCTCCCACAGGGACTTCTTGGATGCTAGGCTTCAGTCCCTGCCTCCATGTCTATGTGAGGCTGTACGGTGTGCCCTGGATAAGGTGTGTAGTGACAGTTCTACTGTGAAAGTTCACAGTTAAGAGAAACTGTTCCGGTTATATTGTATCCATGATGAGTGCAGGGAGGCTAATTTCAACCTTAGGCAATATTAATATTGTAATATTAGGTGTTATGCATTCTGACAGATTCAGATGTTTGCTGTCCTCATGCATGCTGCATGCATGTAAGTTTCTGTGAAATGCAATGGAAAGCCACATGTACAGTTTGCCTACAGATTTCAGTAATGACTAATGAATTTTATGCCTTGCAAAATTTGTATGCATAATAAAGGTTATATTATTTTACCACTCCCAAGTATCTATATAATGAATTTGTCTAAGTAGTAAACACAACTTGAATTATGGTAGCTAGACCGTGTTAACGTTCATTTCTATGCACACTTGCTCTGCTCATGCACCACAGGTCCTTGAGTTCTTTCATTTTGTTGGCGAGTCTAGCTTCTACGGAGCCGGGAAGGGTGAATCAGTTGAGTCCATTTTGCTCAGCATCCTGCCCTCTCCTGACTACCAGTTCACACAGCTGATGCAGGATGCTGACAACACCACACTGCAGCTGTTAGAGGCAACAGGTGAAGAGATTGAGGTGGAGAATGGACCCTTAGTCTTGCTGACAGCTCTGATCAACACACTGCAGAGGGATGCTGGGTTCCACTTCATCAAGGTAGAGTGATTCCTGTAGGTTTTGCACTGAAAACACATTTGTATTCAGTAGGCTTTACAGTGGATGTGTGCGTGTAATGTGTCTGTTAGTGCATGCTACGTGCTTTGCATCTTCCTTTAGATAAGTGACAGAGAAGTGAAGGAAGATGCAGTTCACATCCTCAGTCAGCTATGTGGCCACTCTAGTGACCACCAAGAAATAGCTCAGGCGATTCTTGACAACACATACTCTAGCGAGGGTCTCAGAGTCTTTGTATGTGATGCTGTGAACCACCTTCACTTTGGACCAACTCTGGAGAGCTGCAAGGATATTGCACAGAAGTCAAGTATGGTCATCACTGTGATGGTGCAGTGGTTGGTACTGTACATGTCCAAGAGACTGCTGCAGCTAATGACAGCTGAAGCTCTGATGCTCTCAAGGAAGTAAGTTCCACATATCAATGAGTATATGGAACAGTTCAGAAAGTTTATGCATGTGTGGCCAGGTTTATGCTTCATGCATCGTGCATCAAGGGAAAGTCTACCAGCCAGAACTTTTTTGGACAGACATCTGTCGCTAAATCATATCTTCACAATCCTGTGTTCTCATCATAGTTCAATGCCAACCAAAAAGATGTCAGTCCATGGGATTTAGACCACGAGGTTTGAAGGGGCAAAGCACCCAAGTGCTCCTTGAACGAAACTCATATTCCAAGACCCTTCTCACTCACAAGTTGCTAGAGAATCTAGTGGCTTCTGTTGCTTTGCTGGACGACAAATTGCTGAACAAAAAGTGCCATATATATATACATACATATATATATATATATATGTAATATAATATAGTATGGTAGGGAGGTCCATATCCGATATATACGACCTGAGGCGACATATTTACCGAGACGCAAAACGCCGAAGTAAATATGCTGCCGAGGTCATATATAGGGGGTATGAACCGACCTACCATATTATATGTACTATATACTATGGTGAGTGCGCAACAGACGAACCTTTTGCCTGAAAATGCTTTGCGAAATGATGCCATTTTTGCCCAAAAAGTATACCAGATATATGCGACCCCCTCACAATACTTAAGTTACTATGGTTGCACAATCACCATGGTATATATATATACACCATGCAAACTTCCTGCAGATGCAAATATGGGATTTTGATATTCCCTGTGACCTGCTCGCAAGTGCATCTATTAGATTTACATGGATGCACTGCTGGGCACTTTTCGTTGGTGTATGTATAGATTGTGCCACCTGTGTGAAACACTGACAGTGGACTATTTGATTTTGGTGCAGCTTTTTTAGACACATTACAATGGCAGTGAGATATATCTAATATAGACTATGGCCTAGGATAGGGTAGACGCATGAATCTCCTTACCTATGTGGATATCATTGCATTGCATTGCCCCTATATGAGAGTATCATTTTCCTATAATATACTGGCTTTCTTTAGGGGAATACCTGATTGGTGCATAGATGCATACCTGACCCACCAGAGCCACTTCAGTCTTAAGGAGCTCATCAACAACAACCTACAAGCTTTTCACAACAGCTCAAGGTGTGTTGTAGCACACTCCGCTGACCCATGGGTGTGTGCTGTTGCCTATGATTGTGTTACTTGTATGGAGCTACTACTACGTACTCGTCTGGTACTCTCAGCTTATGTATATCCTGCTCATTTACTGTCTGATCTTGGTGTATTAGCAAGTCCATACCTGTGTTGTTTAGTGCCACTAATGATAGCAGCTGTACAGACGTTTAAATGCTTGGCTCCTTTTTCAATCACTTTTGGCTGGTGAAGTTTGGTCAGTTAGTCATGCTGCCTAATTGTCATAGATCAAAGTGTTGTATCGATGTATGTCTCATTCAGTCTTCTCTCCTTCTCCACCAGTACCGGGACAGCTTCCACCAAGCTGATGTGCTTCACTCGTTCCACACCTAACATCCACCGCCTCCCTGCCATATACTCAACTGTTCCTTCAGCTGCTGAACATAAGCTTAGTCATGAGCTCGAAGTTTTAATGAAGGCCATGATTATTGATGAGGTGCAGTAGAATGAGATATGACCACCATATTGTACTCTCTTTTTTGCTAATGTCTATATATGCCATGTGGTTAAACTGTTATAAAGGTGAAACTGTGTTTGTGGATGTCTTGGTTATAAAATGCTTTAGTGGCTGAATTCTTTGGCCTCATTCTTTCTCCTTTCAATCCTCCCTTTACTACATCACCCTGTAGCTTACCCCCCTATATCTGTGCAAGCTGTCCAGTGTCCTTTCAGAGCAGGTGTTTCGGGTACACTTGCAGTCTTTCGTGGAGAAGACAGAGAAAAGAGTCATGCTCTTAGTGAGTTGGTTTCCACTGGTATATACATTATATGGGCTGGTCCTAAAGCTTATGAAATAACCCTAACTTCTGTGCTTACATCCAGGTGATCAACATGCAGGAGACAACTAAGCGTTTGGTGAACCACATTAGGACCATGGTGGAGCAAGTACAGGCTTCTACCAGAGAAGCACAAGTCAGTGTGTCTATGCATGCCAATGCGATTCTATCAGTTATTATCCAATCATGTCACATATCCTAACAGTGTGATTCTGTAGGATACGCAGTTATCTGATACCAGCTTGATTGTACACATGTGGGACATGTCCACTTTGTTTATATTAGAGTTACCCTGCAGTTTCAGCACATTCTTTAGCATTTCCGTGGCAACCAATGTGGCTGTGCATGATGCGTGTGTGACTCTGCAAACAAACTTTCGATAATTGCAACAGTAGTGCTGCACTTTCTGTGCGAATTTAAACCTTCAGCGAAAAAAGGCATTCCCTGTCTCAATCAAGACAGCAGTTCGCATTGAGAAGGAGTTTACACTGTCTTTTCTCAGCGACCATTTTTGAGAAAATAACGTTGCATTAGAAAATCATTAGATTGTCATGTGGCTTTGGCCCTTTGGGACAGTTACACCGAGTGCGGCGACAAGAACATGGTATGGGTCTTGAGGAAGAAAGAAACTTAGCGAAACAAGTATTTCGAGTTAAAAACTCATGGGGCTGCTGCCCCAACTCGAACTACATGCTCTTTTGTCCTGGCAGAAGGCTATTCATTCGAGTGCAACGCAGCACGCCAGTGCTGTAGACAATTCCAGTGTGTGCCACGTATTCCTGCGCTAGAGGTAGCCGGATAACATTGACGTAGACGATTCACGATCTTCGCGAAGCTTGTTGTTGCTCCTGTCAATCCTCGGCAGCGTGGTGAAGGCCACTAGTCTACAAGTCACAGTGAAGACGATGAAAACAATATTGTGTGCTCACCGAGTTCAGCATCGCTCTTATAATTTGCGTAACCTTGAATTTTTATGCCGTAGAACGCAATGCCATAGGCAAGAACACAACCAACGGCGACCTGTAAATTTGTCATTTCTCTCTAAGAGTCTTCCTCTAGACCCACATCAACTTTTAGTGGTGTTTTGCAGGCTTCGTTGAATGCAGTATTACTCACTGCGAAAAGTATTTGTTGCCAAATATTGTTCGCCAAATTGAAGTGCAGTAGTTTAGCTACAGGTTGACCTTTATTTAGTTTAGACTCGCTTATGTAGGAGAAACAGAGGGAAATGTTGGCACAAAAGATTGACGGGCATATTGTCTACATAGGGCATATGCCCCACATATGTAGATAAATCGTGCCGAAGTTTTGACCGTGGTGCTCTAGTCTCCTTCAGGGTGCCCTAAAGAATACTGGAGCGTCATGGTCGAATCCTTGGCAGGATTTATTTATCCATATTCAAGCTGGAATCAGAGAACTGTGTATCCTACATGCTTTAGCCAGCTGAAATGCCCCCACTTCAGTATGATTCTGTACAAACTCTCTTTGAATCTACAGTACATACATTGAGTGAATCTCTCTCCCTCTCTCCCTCTCTCTCTCTCTCTCTCTCGCTCTCTCTCTCTCCATTTTAGAAGCTGTTTGTTTTGCTTCTGTATTTCCCATTGTCCATGGTTTTCAACCCATGCTACCCTGCCCTCTTCCTCAATGGCTGGGACCACCACTACCTCGACTCAGTGCAGCCTGAGCCAGAAGGCATTGTGGACATCAGGTGAGGCCTAAAAATCATGTATACATGGGATCCACCTGACACAAGGTGATTGATTGCAAAAGTGTCTGTGTCATTATGAGCTGATACTCTCTAAATCTGGCTAGCAGTTGTCATCCAAGCCTGTTCATTTCAAGGATAATAAAACATATTAGCATGGAAATACAGAACACCTTTCCTCTAGTTACTGCTTTATACATAGTCTGCTGTACACAATAAGCGAATGTATATGAATATGCACACATGAAACTCGTTACGTCCTACGCAGACAATGGTGCAGTGTGGCCTGCCAGCAGAGACACCACTTGGATGAGCAAACCAGGCAGAGTGTCATTGTAGAAGCTACTGAGTCCATGATCCCCAGCTCAGTGAGCATTGTCTCCTCCAGGTGGGTGAAAACTGATGGTCACTGTAACTGCTTATTTGCAATTGGGACTGTTATCACACTGCCGTGTTTGTCTATCCCTACTCTACTAGAGTCTCCATTGGCTCCAAGAGTGGCGGTCAATTCAACAGCATCCCTACTGATGGTAGCCACAGAGTCAGACGGTTTGAGCAGCTACTGACTGGGCCAGTCGGAAAAAGACTGTGCATAATGTATGCCCGCTACTGGCAACCGGATGACTTGGCCCACTACCTTGAGGAGGCAGCGCTATACTCAAAGGACCACAAGTCCACAGTCAGCATCACAGACTCTGTGAGTGCAGAAACATGTGCAGTGTGTGTGTTCACAACAGCATTTATGTGAATCAGCATTGTATTAGCGTACATATACATATAAGTATAATAATTCACTAATAAAAGCAGCCCTAGGTTACCAAACGTGTGTGATTGTTTGTTTGAATCTTTCGAGATGAAGTCTTCCTAGCCACTCAGGCCTTTATTGTACATATATATGAAATACTGAAGTTTTCATATTCATGACTTCCTAATTAATAATTCTGGAGTCTATTGTGTTGGACATGTCAGCTTTGTTTACTGTAACCGTGAACCCATGCACATTTTTTGAGTTTCCACGATTATGCATGTGACTGTGCTCAGCCCATGCATACATAATTCTGTTATTTCTGTCAGAGCGGAAATCTCTACAACTCTGTCATTTGAACACAACCAATGTCATACCATACCTCCACCTGCAACCCCCATCCCCCATTCACCCTCACTCACCCTTTTTGTTTCAGGTGAAAGACTTCTTCAAGACTGCCTTCTACAATTTTCTAGCCTATATGGTCAACCTTATCAATGAAGACCTCAACCTTGACATTGTCTTTAATCAGGACAGCAATGAAGTTCTGGACCTCTTCCTCCAACTTATGGATCTCCTCCCTAATCTGCCTAAACTGGCTGATTTGAAGGCGTACAACAACACATGGCCTCCCCGGCAAGCACATGCCACTATCCCATTATTCCCTTTCTTCCGACGGGTAGCCACAGCCATGGACAGACTGTTAGAAAATAGTGTTGAAGAAATGCAGAATGCTAAAGAGGCAATGACCACTGATGCCAGCACAGGGTCGCAGTGTAAGCAATAGTGTGTAAATCATCTCTGATGGGCTATAGACTTCATGCACACCACCATCCGTTTAGTAGGGCTTATTGCCTCTGAAAACTATGCCCTACTAATATTGTTATACCATGCATACACATACTACAGCAGCGGCAATTGGAGACAAAGAATCGTGGCAGGATTGGTGGCCTGCGTGGCTGAAACTCTGTGTTAGAGCATAGGCCATGAGTTCGGGCACCAGGTTGCGGTTCTTTTTCTCCAGTCACCATTCCTCTTTCAAGCTGTGAAGCTAGCAACTTACGTTGTATACACAAACTATTACTGGCTTTCGACAATGCCTGAACCCAAAGAATCTGGGATGCACTTGCCTGTATCAGCTGTAGTGCTAGTTGGAAATCAATCTGCAACACATATTCTGGGAATCTTTGAATTTCTTGTTGGCCAAAGCTGGGTGTGAGATGCATTCCTGTTCTTGTCTAGTACTGCAATAACCAACCATTTTGGAGAGTGTATATTCTTCGTAGGCTACTTGCTACCCACTATCTAAGCTGTACCAAATATTCTGTTGCACAAATCCCAAGAGCACTCTCTGAACTTGTACAGCAAAAGTGGTACCCAGGTGATTCATACATGTATTGTTTACTACTTGTAACTTCCACTGCATGTACAAGTTTTACAAATGTCCACAGACTCGAGCACCATGAATAAATGCCTTGCTATCTTATCAGGACTTGTACTGAATGCATAGATTGGTTACATTGAGATAGTTTTATCATTACTGTACCTGTTGTTATCTCTTCTTTCTGAGACTTTGCTGTTGAATAACAGTTCTTCACTCTCAGGCATACCCTTATCTGACACATACCAGAAAAAATTGCTTGATACTCTGGAGAGACAGCTAGTAGCCAGCCTACATGTGAGTGCTTGGTGTAAGTCTGTGGTAGTGCCCTTCACACATCATGTATTCACTTTGTCAAATTTCCTTGATTATTTTATATGTACAAACTGTCTATTGTATAGTAGCCTGACAGCATATTGAGAGTGGCTTTATTCTCATAGTGTGCATGAGGTATACGTAGCATGATACATTAATGCATGCAGCTTGTGTGTGGGTGCACATGCGTTTACTGTACCCTATCATATTATATTAACCTAAATGTCATACTTTTCATGAACTGTGCTGTTTAGAGTGGTGAGATCCCCTTGTTGAAGTTGGCAGTGACTGCAATTGGTGAACATAAAACACTGTGGGAGAGATACTGGAAAGACTTTATGGCCAAACGGTTTAACCTGAATGTTGAAGAGGACAAACTGACTGTTGAACTCCTCAACCTCACATTTACCCATGACTTGAAACAGTTGGAAACGAATAAGAGGCTGGTGATGTTACACACCACAGCATATGCTAATCGAATTAACCTGTGCAGACTGGTCTCACACCTGCGGTCGCTCCAGAAGTTGCAGAAGGTGGTGGAGTTGCCTATCCCAACCATGTCAACTCAATCTGCTAGTGTAAAATTTATGTCATTGGTTGAAAAGAATCAAGAGAATACTAACAATCCAGTGACTCTGTACAAGTTTATTACTGATGCCTTGTTTGAAGCACTAGCTGGAGTGTGCTTGAACAGTGGCCATGAGGAGCTAAACTACTGTGAACCACGGATAATGGGAATTTGGAGGGATTCCTACAGAGATGTAGTAAGTATGCCTTTCCAATGCATCACATTCACAATTCCTCTCATTTCTACAACCTCTCCACTCTTTTCCTTCTTGCATTCCTGCAGACCTCACAAACATCAATAAGGGAAATTCTGTTTCACTCCTCCTCGCGAGAGAAGGCCTATGTTTGCAAGCTCAACTCAATGGCAGCTGTATTTCTTCTGCTCCAAGTGCGAGGTGAGCTAGATGAGGAGATTTGCAACCTTGGCTTTCAGTTGGGAAGAAGGCTTTTGGAGCTATATTTTGACAAAGAACTGCAGGTAACAGCCCAACTTCACATGTTTGTGCAAGTGCTAGCTATGTGATCTGACTACCTCCTCCCTTTACTATTTGATAGATGGTGACGACATTGCCACTCAACCTTCCAGAGGTTACTGCATCATTTCTGGTTGTGGTGAAAAGCAATCCCAACAAATTAAACAAGGCAGAAATGACAGTCTACCTGGAGAACCTCCTCACCTTCTTCTTCTCCCCCCATTCTGTGAAGTTGGAAGATGCTGATGTAGAATGGTTTCTGCACCATGTGAACACCATGCATTCAGTGAGGACCTCTCAGAATGGAATGGAATTGTCACTGGATGAAGTGATGGAAGAAGACAGCTGTGTTTCTCCCGAAGAGCAATCGCCACATATGAATGGACTCTCCATTGCAATGGCCAAACGTGTGCTCCGAGAGATCCTTACCCATCCACAGGAAGATGAAATGGTTCCCCTCCACATGTTTCATGGAAAGGTACGTAATTTTCATTTGTCGAAACACCTGCCTTCATGAGTTATGTGAAGACCACTACAAAATCATGCCACTTGCATTGAATAACTATGTACTTCCACGGACAGAAGTCAGGAGGTCGGGTATCAAATACTAATAGACTGAGCCAGCTCAGAATTGCATGCTGTGTCTCTATGGTTCCATGATTCAGGAGTGGTTTAGCTAGGCAGGAAGCCATTATGACTTAACGTAGAAGGAAAATTTTACAGAAAATTGACTTCATGGAGCAGAGTGAAATGTACTATAATGGCAGATTTTATTTTATAGAAGCTGGACTAATTGAGGCCAGATAGATAGATTAGTAGAATGAATGTGATGCCCAGCCCTCTATATCTCCAAATACAATATTATACTAGTGAGCCATCTCGCTATATTTTCTCTTCCCCTTCTCATGTTCATTGGTCATCAGGCAAGGAGACTGGTGGCACAGACCCTCCTAAAGCAGCACAATCTAGAGGGCCAAGTTGGCCCATACATTCCCCTTGTGTACCAACAACACCCTGAAATTTCCACAGCACCAGTGAGTTATACACTGTGACACTAGATGTCTAAACACTGGCACCCCTTTCACATGAAACGCTTAATCCGGATTCAATCCGGGTTGAATTTGGATTAACGCATTCACATTTGGGATCGAATCCAGATTAATGTGGGTGCCAACCCTGCTAGTGAGGTGGTTTGGAACCCACATTTATACGGGTCTCCAGGTTACACGCGTTTAAAAAATGGCGGCTCACGGACAGACTTGGTTGGACGAAAAAGTAGGGGCGCTTTTGGATGTGTGGTCGAACGATACCATCCAAGCTCAGCTGCAGGGGTGTACAGAAACGACCCCATTTTTTGCAGGATCACGGAAGAGCTAAGAGCTAGTCTCTGAAGTAGTTCCTACTTCTTCAGAGTTGATTGCAATTCATTCACCAAGTACGCAAAGGTAGCATGACTCACACAGAAATTCCCTATAAAGTTGGCTTCATTCCAGCCTGGCACAATGTCCTCAAAGAAACATGCAATTCTAGGCTTAACCCACAGTCTTCTTTCCACTCGATATCCTTTTGAAGGAGCGCATGTGGGACATGTCCGTTCGAAGCCAAATTGTTTATTTTGGAACTGACCTCTGTGGTTTGTCACATTCTTTCGTGTTTCCGTTGAAACGCACTTAACTGCGCGTGATGTACGCATGACTCGACAACCAAATGGTGTCATAATGAAGCACTCGACCCGAACGTCCACACTATTTGAGCCGATAATCATTCCCAGACAAAGCGAAACATCATCGCACTGCGAACAGGAGGGTAGCGCTGATGTTTCCCGGAGCATGGCGACCATTTTGTTCGAAACATGGCCATGTCACGAGAATATCATATGATCTGCTCCCAGAGGGTTTTCAGGCAAGATGAACACTTAAATAGTTCGGTAAGGGATGTCTCTAGCCTTTCCATGTGTCATAATAATATGCAGTATTCCTATCCAGAATTATTCATCCCCGAATTTGCATTGCCAATCAGTACTAGTAGTTTTCTTGCTGTAACTTCTCAACGGAGTTCTGTAACAACTTATGACACATGGAAAAGTTAGGTACTCTGATTTCTCAGTGATTGATGCCATCCTTGTCTGTCTGAACCATTCCGAAAATTACCGCACGGGCATTTACTACTATTTTACTTGCTTCATTTGCGCCGACATTTCTCGACAGAGCAAATTATTATTACCACAAATCATATGCCGGGTTACAGAGGGTTTCTTTGTCTGCTGTTTGGTACTAGTCTTGCACTGATCCAACGAAGCCTGCAGGAGAAACAAGCTAAAATACAAAGGTAAAAATCAGCTGCGCGTGGAAGCCATATTGCTGCAATTGGACATGTCCCACATGCGAGATGAAGTGCCACCGCAATAGTCACGCTCGAGATAGATTCCTGATGTTAGGCCATCATTGCTTCGTCCAGGATTTGCACGGCTGTTATCTGTCGCCTTCTAGCTTGAGCCATGCGAAGCCTTTTTGAGCGCAGCCACGAAACAGCAAAAGTTGATCACGATACACCATCTTGAAACTTGAATTTCACAACCGAGTCCATTCGCCATGTGAACGCAAACTGTGTCAGACCTGGATTTGATCCGGATTAGTGTATGTGGATTAGCAGTCCATGTGAAAGGGGTGTGTTTGGGAATGTGGGTGTGGATGGATTAACAGTATGTGTGTCTAGGTCATTAGCCAAACTAGCTGTGATACCATATGTGTATAAATTTTCATGTAACATATATTTCGCGAATGGCCTGCGGGTGACGATTAATTTTTTTGTAATCTTATTCTTGCAAAGCGCTACTTTGCCTGAAGATTTTGATATCTGTGTGTGTTTGCAATCAGCACAGCAGTCTAAGAAGTATTGAGCGCTGTTTAGGACGAAATTACAGAGTATGCGCAATGAAATGAAACATGCCGTCAGCAGTACGGCGGTACTAAATGCGCTAGCCTTGTGTTCAAATAGTAATGCGGTAATCACCCTGCATGACTTCGTGGAAAAAGCTTTAGCACATAAACAGTAACTATTTGCATGCAATGTTCACAGCATAGTAAGTACTGCACTACTGCTTACAGTACATTTCATTTTGGTGCTCATTGTCGCTGTGATGTTTGTCCTAAACGGCGCTCCATAGAGATATTTGTCTCGCTACAGTAACTTTGGAGGAACACTGCTGCCGTTGTCATGAGTTGTAGACATGTCTACAATTTATCTACATATCTAGCTGCATTCGTGGCTATAATGTGTACTAGGAAGTCTGGTCAGCATTGGTAGGAGACGTTCTGCAGTACAAATGGGGAGCTAGAACAGGGAAGGACCCTCACATGGTGGCAGTCGTAAAAGACGGTCTTACCGCCTTGTCACTGGCCATGTTCCTCGCACCCTTTCCCAAACCTGCAATCTTCACAAAATTTGCTCAATTTATGTCCCACAAAAATTTGTACGCATACGATTGCACTGCACACAAGATGTGGATGTACAGTTTGAAGTATAGAAGTGTTTAGCCTTGGTGCAGACTTTATCATGAATAGCTACGTTGTATTGTACTTTTCAACATATTGTACAGAACCCAAGAATGGAGCAGCCTCTGGCTGATGTGTACTTTTTAGTTGTCTTGGAGCACCTGGTTGGAGAGAAGAGTGAAGATACGAGACTTGAAACAGTTCTCACAAAGTGGAATAATGTCAACAAGGTGTGTTTGAGATAGAATCAGAGAGATGGAGAGAAGAGTATATATCTGTGAATAATCGGACTTCAAGTAGTCACATTCAGGTGCATGTTTAGCATAGGTGCATCAAAGGTTATTAGAATTGGGGAGATGTAGCAAACTCAGTGATGTCAATGTCATGCTGCAGAGCCCTTCTTTCATCTTTTGTGCACCAATGTATTGGTATGCTTCCAGCTTTTACGCGTGTGTGTGTTTCATATCAGTGTGCATTTTACATTATTGTAATTAGAATCAATTTTATTAAATTGAGGTGTGGCATCAGACAGAGCAGTAGTGCTATCTATGTCAATATGGTGGTGATTGTTGTACACTGTAATATAGAAAAAAGTAGCTCCAGTGTTCTACAAGACAAGCAGTGAATGGAACCATTGAAGAGTAAGTATTTACTGCCCACCATACAGTGCTAACCTTTCTATAATTATTATAGATTATACCACACATCCAACAGCTATTTCCGCATTTTGCCGTTTTAACTCCAATTCTTCTTCTCCAGATGCTCATAATTCACAAAATAATATGGATGGAAAAATGATGCCACAGTATTGTGCAGCTTTCAATGAGGCTATCATATGGCCGGAAATATTGGCGGTCCGAATATTTGGCGATTTTGCCTCCAAACATGTAAGATGAATACTGGTGAAATTTCAATTTGGTGGTATAGAAGTCAGGTTTTGATGTCATAATAATAATCTAGCAGCTTCTGGAGGTAGAGCCAAGCACTGTAGAAGTATCATAGAAAGATCGTCAAGGGATCCTTAGCCCGTCGGAGTTGGCAGTCTATCATATATACAAGTAGTCAGACATCTGTGGGCTACAGCTGACTATCGTACGATCGGACATCTACGTTTATGGATTCATTCACTCTACTCAAGCGTGCCACGACCCACGGTACTCCACATACCTTGCAGAGTCGATTGACTGGTATTGTTGAAATACCTGGCGAAAACGGGTAGCACTCTGCTGGATAAGCACAAGTGCAAATCCACATCGCAAACGAATACAGACCTGAAGGCGGTGAATGAAAAGGTACGTAGAAGATACTGGCAACACCCCAGAACAGCATTCACAGTTTGACAAGTACATTGAGGAAAACAGGGCTGTTAGGCTATTTCAAATTGTGGTTGCGCAGCCATGCAAGTTGTTACATCATGCAACAATTTGGCGATTTAAAATTTGGCAATCCTACGCTTGACTGCCAAATTGCCAATTTTAATTCCCCGCCAATATTTCTGGCCATATGGTATATATTTCTACTTACACTAGAGAGCCACAAGGTTGTCACATAAATGTCAACTGTCTCCTCCTTTGAACTCTGGCTGTGGGCAAGACATCATTTGCAAGGCTGTGCAAATGGCCACCTGACTCAAGCAACAAGCAACTGCGTATTTTAATTTTACCACCACCACTGACCACCACACAGTGCAAGTTGCCCGAGTGCAAGTGCAGCAAAGGTCAGGGCCAGCATCAGCACTAGTCGGTACTGGATGCAGCAACAACATGCAACTACAACCACCACCACCAACTAACCCTACACCACCACAACCACCACCTGGTCGTTGGTGGTGGTGGTTGTAGTTACTTGTTGTTGCTGCATCCTGTATCGACTAGTGCTGCACTGGCCCTTACCTTTGCACCTTGTGTCCTGACCTTTGCACCTTGCATCCTGACCTTTGCATCTTGTGCTTGTGGTGTTTCCCTTCTTTCAACTGGTGCAACCGTTCCACTGGCACAGGTGGTGGGTGTCACCAGTTGCAACTTGCGCTAGTGGTGCTTTTTCATTCAGCCACTAGCGCAGATAGTCCACCTGCACACGTGGTGGTATCACCCTCAGCAACTTGCGCTGGTGGTGGTGGTTAGGTGGTGGTGGTACGTAGTTGCATGTGGAGGTGGAGGTATATATATACATATGGATTCTGCACTGACACTTGAGCAACTTGCACTGTGTGGTGGTAGTCTGCGGCGGTGATGGATGGATGTGGAAGTGGAGTTTATATATTTATATATAAGCTATTTCATTTTTTAAAGCCCTCAATTTTCCTGTACTTTAATTATCCACAGCCTCTGTGAATTATATTATTCAAATATTTAGATTGGTGGTGTATATTGCAACTTGCACTGTATGGACCATTGCTTACCCAGTACAGCAGGATTACCATGGTAAAATGTATACATGGCACATTGGGGCAGAGGTCAACCATGAGTCTTTACATAGTAATTGTTTCAGGATGCGACTCACTGCTCACCAGCCTTCCTTCAGAACGAGCGTTGACAGTGCTGCATTGTTGTCCATTGCATATTGCTTGTGATGAGGACAATGTATGTTTGACACCAAGGTATGATTTTTCACCCTTGCTTCCTGTGTGCATTTCTATTGGATTTACACAATAGCAAGCAAGCAGCTAATCTGTCAGAATGCTTAGCTTGCTCAAACATGTGGATATCATTAGCTGACTTAATATGCTGGGAATGCTTCTCTTAGTGGATCAGAACTGTCATGTTGTAAATGTGCTAAAGCCTACGGTATGTGACACAGAAAACATACCTTTTTCCACAGACACACTGCGTAGGTTTTCCGAAGGTAGCCACACAGCAATACACGGACGCCCGTGCGGCAATGCACGGATCGTCAGTGCGGCAATGCGCAGATCGTCAACACAGCAATGCGCAGATCGTCAACGTGGCAATGCGCAGATCATCTCCGTGGCAATGCGCGGATGCTCTGCAGATCTATACAATGTGGAAGAAGTCCGCAGATGAATGTGCAAGCATATGCACTCAATCGAAGACAGGTATTGGCTGCTGAAGCAGTATCCTTGCAGTCACGCTACCACTGAGGGACTCTCCGTTGGTCAGCCATTTTGTTATTCGCAAACCACTGCGTATGTAGGTAGCTTGTGGTTATCTTGAAGGTTTGTTATAAACAAGCACAGTATTTGTTATAAACAAGCACAGTATTTGTTATAAACAAGCACAGTATTTGCTATAAACATTATCCACTGGATCAGCTGGAAACGGGCGCCACAGCAGAGAGGGAGATGCGTAACGCGATTGATGAAATGTGCAGGAAGACCAAGGCTCTTGTGAACAATGAGAACTTCTGAAGCACTTGACTCTTGCATGTACCATGTTGGCGTTGTTTCTTTAATTGTTGTATGTGCGTATGTTGTATGCAAAGCTACGTAGCAAGCTCTTGTGTGTGTGTACGTACGTAGGTGTGAACGTGCAAGTTGATGTTCCACATTTCAGGCCATTCAACGCCGCTTATGAAGGAAGTGTGTTGCGAGTGTTCGTAAAGGCACTGTACATAGGTACGTACATACGTACCTGCTGGGTTTCGCCATTTTCCGCACAAATCCGCACAGAATTCCTGTCTAAATTTTTTTCCATGCGAAATTGTGCAGAAAATCACGGTGGAATCAGGCAGAAAATCCGAGCGTGTCTGCATGGATATTTGCGTCCGCCTGCACTGCAAAATCGAGGAATTTGTCGGGAAAATGTAAGTTATCTATGTCAAGTACCGTATATAAATCAATGCAAGCTTGCATGTGGCTTATGTGTTTGCAAGATATCTGTTAACAGGATTTTTTTCAGGCAATAGTTGTCTAACTTTACTTTTAAACAGCCGGACAAACTTCTTCAAAAAGGGCTCTATGTTAGATGGGTCCAGGTGACCTAACCCCATGGGGTCAAGACAAATAAAAAATCTAGTTCAAGAAAGCAAGAAAAAGCATAATAATATATACAGTTATTTGATAATCTTTTTCGTAACTTTTTATGATGCATAGTATATTGCAGACCTAATCTGCAATTCCCTCACATTATTCTCTCCATCCTCTGCCTCTGCCACTTTTGTCTGACAGAGCCTCAGACAGGCAGCCCCAGAAGAGATGATTGTCCTCCAAATTGAGCAACAGGCTGCAGTGCAAATGGTGCTTCAGACAACAGCACAGTCGTTAGCTGACAGCAACTTGAGAGTCTCTGTAAGTTGATGATAGATAGAGGCTGTTTATGGCTATTATCACTCTAGAGTCTGTCTCTATAGTATGTACTAAACCATGCAGCCTGCTACACTGTGAACGAGTTATACAGTGAGGCTAGGGTACAGTCAGTCCACCCTACTGATTAGCAACGGGATGATACAAACTCCAAGATAGGCAGTAAACTTTGTGTAATCAATTGTTTCTGGTTTGCAATGATAGCAAAATAGGACCACTAGTGTTGTCATGTGCTTTAGACATGGTAACCAAGAATTGTTGTAATGACTTGCCAGTTAACTTATTCTCACTACTTGGGCCTGTTTATCCTACTATTGCTATGTATTTCTACTTCATTTGGTAACCATGTATTGGAAGTGAACAAGTAATTTCAGATCAGAAAGACATTTTTGTAGTTGTACGGTGTGGCTGTACATAGCTAGGCTACTAGTCTTGCTTATGTAATATGCAGTAGTTATAACCCACTTCCGATGTGCTGAGGCTAGGCCAAGTCTGCCTGAGTAATTGTATTTTGCTGGAAGTACTAAGAAAATGAGTTATAATTAATTTTTACCCCTTTGACATGGTAGCTGGACAAACCTTGCACTAACGGTCTATTAACGTAAGGGTTTTGTTACAACTGACTACAATTGACAACCACAGCATCTTGTTGTGGTGCAACTCTCTCCTTGCATGGGATTCCACTGTTGATGCTGTCCGCTGCCATAGTAATGGGGTACAATGGGAATTATAACTGTGGTGAGCCTATCAGCTGCATGTGCTTTGTGGACAGACAGACAGGCTGTGTTGCTAAGCAATGTGATGTTGGCAATTCTGCATGATCTGTCTGTGGTCAGAATGTAAAAAGCAAATGGTGTTGAAAGTGTCAGTACATACTATCCAGTATCAGTATTATTGCTACAAATATATAATATACCTCGGAATACTTAGTTCCTATGGTTGTGCAGTCACCATAGTATATAATGATTATATGATCTGATTTGTTGCTAAATTTGATCTGCATCACAGCTAAAACGTGTTATTTCAATTAGTGAAGTGGCACATATATCTGTTGGTATATATCTGTACCACACCATTGATGCAAATTGAAGACAGGATGTGGTCTAAGATCTGAGATATTACAACTACATGATCTTTGGCCTTGCAGACAAATACTATGTATGGCTGCATGTATGTATACATGTATATATGTATGTGTCATAACTACCAATATGTCCATTGTACTATATAACTTGTCCCACTCCACATTCCACCAATTTACCTTAGCCCCAAGCCATCAATCATACACTCAAGTGGACAGTTGTCCCTTTCAGCATCTATGTACTGTTGTAAGGCTTGCGCATATATACATGCAACTACACATAGCTGCCTTACATCTAAGCCTTTACCTTGCTCAGGTTTGCCCCATGATGCAAAGCATCTGTCCAGTATATGTGACAGAATTTGCGAAAAGGGACCACTTCGGGGCAATGTAAACATATGAGTACGAGACAAAACTCGCGCGTAACCGCCAATTCACGCAATCGCAGATTATTGCATCATTGGAATGTGATGTGTATCCCCTATCTTCCGGCCAAGTTTGAAACCTGTACGGCTTTCCTGCGTCTCCAACGAGGACCGAATAGTTTCACTGCGTCGGTCGCTTTGGCCGTGTACGGAGTAGACCGGAAGTGATAATACGGGGAAGACCCGACTTTAAGTATATTCATGGTCATTATGCATCACATTAGTCGTGTCAGGAAGAAGTTGCAGACTGCGTCTGAAAGTACTTCTGCGCCATTGTATAACCTTCGCAACTACTGAACCGTTACCCAACGAAGGATTTTGATAGCTGCAACATCTGTAGACTTCCCAAATGTCGAACGCGACGCAAGCGGCTAACTGGGTGCTGGAATTTAGCGAATATGAATCTTGAGGCTCTTCTTGAGATTATGACCGACTGTTTACTTAACCTGAGGTGGGCAGAGACTCCAAAATCGACGGCGACAGCAAGTGTCTGACTGGCGCGCGTCTTAGTTTCGCGTAACCAGACCGCTTTCAAGCGGTCTGGTTACGCGAGACTACGCGCGTCTAATCTCTTTGTCCTTTAGGTCGTCGCAGCTCCGCATGAATAGCCTGCGTCAATACGATGACTTTAGGAGGTCTTAGGAGCCTGTGAAGCGGCATGTGGCCAAGCAGGGCCGGCCCAGCCTATTATCACTAAATATTCCGTGACACGGAAGAATACGGAATGCTGCGGTTTAACCGGAAGTAAATGTTTAAACGTCGTTTTCTCAACAACATACTTTTCGTAATTCCACACTTTGCGTAAGTATATCTCAGAAACCGGACCAGCTACCGAAGCGCAGTAAAGTGCGTTGTAAAGAGGAAGAAGAGCGCATTCAGATCATAAACAAAACTCAAAATCGAGATTTGCCCCCAAGTGGTCCCTTTTCGCAAATACTGTCACATATTATACTAACAAACATGTATATCGCATAGGTATGTGCCAACCTGAAACTGTCTCCGCTGTTTTTAGGCCCTGCAGTCGAGTCCTGAGATTAAAAAGGTTGTCCAGGAGTCTGGTATGGGAGGAGAGAACAGCGGACATGAACTTGTCTTCATGATGCATCTTTTGAAGCACTTCAATGGACCAACTGCGCTATTCAGGTTCCTCCATGACTCAAAACTAGGAGACTTATCTTTCCTTGTTGCTTCCTACATGGACAAACTTGCAGTAAGTTGTGCATTATATATACATGTGCTTTTATGTATGATTGTGTGTTTGTTTGTGTGTGTTACTTGTGTTTTGGTGGATTGCATGTGATGGTTGTAGTGTGTGTATAGTGTGTGGGTGTGTGCAATAGAAATGTGCAATTAGTAATAGTTATAACATGCATATGGATCCAAGGGTGCTGGCTTATTTATTACACGAGGGCATTCACACCCGAGGGGTAAATGAGCTAAGTGCCCGAGCATCCATGTTGTAACTGGCTTGTTTCAATATTACAGATTAGTAGCAGAGCTGGCTCCCTCGCTGTCGAATTTATTCAATGAAATAGACTAATGTTGCCACCAATACTAGTTAGGACCCTGTTTTGTCCTAAAGAAACCGAAATGGATAAGTGTGCAGCGAAGACAGCTGAGGCCATCCCCCAGTGCCACGGTACACTCCCCCCCCCTCCCCTCCCCCCCAGTTTTGTAATCCCCAGTTAAATACACTAAGATTAATCCCCCTACTTGGCTTTTTATGGGCTGCCTGCCTATATACGGTACGTGACATGGAAAACTTACCTTTTTCTGCAGACACGCCGCGTGAGTTTTCCGAAGGTAGCCGCGCAGCAATATGCGGACGCCCGTGCGGCAATGCGCAGATCGCCAGCGCGGCAATACGCAGATCGTCTGCGCGGCAATGTGCAGACGTTCCACGGATCTATACAATGCGGAAGAAGTCCTGGGATGAACGCGCAAGCGTACGCACTCGATTGAAGACGGGTATTGGCTGCTGAAGCAGTATCCTTGCAGTCACACTACTGCTGAGGGGCTCTCTCTACTGGTCAGCCATTTTGTCATTCGTACAAGTCGACGTTTCACGTTTCAGGTCATTCGGCGTCGCTTATGAAGGAAGTGTGTCGCGAGTGTACGTAAAGGCACTGTACAGCTACGTACATACGTACCTGCTGGCTTTCTTTTTCCGCACAAATCTGCGTGGAATTCCTGCCTATTTAGATTCTTCCGTGCAGAATCGTGTGGAAAATCACAGCGGAATCGTGCGGAAAATCTGAGCACGTCCGCATGGATATCCGCGTCCGCCTGCACCAGAAAATCGAGGAATTCGTCGGAAAAATGTTATCCGTGTCAAGTACCGTATATGGTACGGTGCATAGAAAACATTACGCTACCTGAAAACTGTTACAGCTATTGTTGCTTAAAGGTTAACGAACAGTGAACCGCGTAAGGATAACCGTTAGCAAGTGACGGTTAATCGTTAATGAATAACGTAATGGTTCACATAAGGACGTACGTAGTTACATACAGTTCAATTTTCAGTGCTGGCGAAAGGAGAGTCAGAATGGTGTTATCAGCATATCGCAAACAATGGATCGTGCAACTGCACTTTGTTCACTTTCGTCCGCATTGGATGTGTGGATTTTCCTCTTCTGAGTTGAGCTGGCCTCCGGTCACAAATTCACAACAACAGCCTTCCATAGTCGAGACTTCAACTTAATCGTACCGACTTGCCGATCTGCAGGCTCCAAGTTGTGTTCCAGTTCTCCTTCCTGTGAGGCTTTTAGACGGATTTCAGGAACTCCTTTCCATCGTAGCATGAGTTGTTGTTGCAATACCGCGCAATGGCCTTGTCCATCTCTCCAGGCAAACGTTTTCAATGATAGCTACTTACAGTTCAACGTAGATAGTGTGCGTCGCTGCAGTCGCTACATTTAGATGCGAACCGCAACTGTTAACCATTACTGTTTAACGAATAACTGCCACGTGTTAACTGAAAATATATATTCACTAATAACCGAGGGAAATCGCTGAGAAGCGTTAAGCGGCAAACAGAATTATCGTAACGTTTTCTATGCACCGTACCGTATATATATATATATATAGCGATATATATGTATTTGATATACCACGGCGCTTCAGTGTATATGGATTATATACGTGCAAGGCCCAAGGGCGCATGCGTATATAATCCATATACACTGAAGCGCTGTGGTATATCTAATATATATGCCGACTGAGCTTTTATATGTAGTTACGTCAGAATAGAAAAATGGCACCGTCATCACAGAACCTTAGCTTTGCACTAAGAAATTCTTCGACAGAATCGTCTACTTGCAGCTCCCCTGAGCCAATGGACCTCTCAGGATGCTTCTCCACACCCTCGCCCAATACTAGTTCGTCCTCTAGCAGCAGCAGCTCGGGCGTCAGGAGCCTCAGGAGGAAGCAGCGTGCCTCTAACCATCTGATGCGCACTGCTAAAGCGCTCTTCAAGTCACACACTTTGGAGAAATCTCTCAGTCCTCTTGCACCCTCTACTAGTACTTCCAGGTGAGTAAAAGCCGATTCCCAGCCCTCTGATGGCACTTTTTAGCAAGTTTCATCATTGCCGTCGCCATTTTTTATCATGGTATACGAATTGTTATACTGAATTTAGTTTTCTATTCGCGAATCGCTACCTACATACGTTCGCTTTAGCTACTCATTCTTCATCGCGGAAGTGCCCAGAGCTACCAAACTTCGTAGAATAGTACAGAAGATATATGCTGATAGCGAAAAGTCTATTTCGCTTAAAAGTTTGCCTAAGGTGCAATTTCTACTGGCGACTCACACATATATCCCCCGTTACCATGGCAACCGTAGATTGAGAAATCTCATATCAGGTAAGAGCCCAGAGCTTTTAAGTTGACCTGTGCGATATTATCAATATTGCACAGGTCAAATTCTCATATCGCACAGGTCAACAATAAAGCTACAGCTGTCACTGAGAAACAGTAAACAAGTCAACAAATGAATCTGCAGCTGCTAATGACAGCAAGCATGTTAGCAAACAAGGATCATTATAATGACAAATGAGCATACACACACAGCTAGCACACTGGGTTCTGACTTACATTGGACAAAAGAGTTCATTGAGTTCATCAGCTGTAATCTCTGGGATAGGTAGTGGTGGAAACTTTCAAGGCAGTGACAGAAACAATCTGGCGCAGCTGAGCTCATTTCTGCAAGCGTGTCTTCAAAGAATAGGATCTAAACTGAACAGCGCACCAGGAAGGACTAAAGCTGACAAAACCTAGCTCCTCGTCTTGTTCATGGAACAATCAGCAAACCATCGTTAGGGACACTACTTTCGTTCGCTGAATTTTCTAATGTAGATAGACCTACCACGATTGCATTGGCTTGCTGCGACTTTAGCACCATTTACATTGTCTAACATTTTGTAACTTCCGTTTACGCACTGCTAAACGCTTCGTTTACGGAGCCATAGTAACGGCAAAAGTAAATGGTTATAGTGCGCTTAGTGTGTGGTATGGCTCAAACACAGCATGAGGCCCGAGGGTGAGTACTGTGTTTAAGCCATATCACACACTAAGCGCACTATAACTATTACATCATGGTTATAGCATATATTGTTTTATGGTGACCATAGAAACGATGTTGTTGATGCTGCAGTGATATGACTGTACTTAAATTTATATTGTAATGTACAAGCAAAGTATTGCATTCTGTACCATTAATAATATTGGCGGCCATTTTTCTGTGGCTTGTGAGGAAGAAAGCCACAAAAAGACCTCAGGAAGTCGCACAAGTCGTTATTTGTCGTCGTTCTGAACATCACTCTGTGTTAATTGAATGTTAACATCAGCGTTGTCCACACTACTGCCTCGGACAAGGGACAGGCGCATTGCTAACCTTGGGAATGAACCATATCATTTGCAAAGTGTCCAGTTTGTGGGTTCCCAACTTACAATCCTCGGAACACTGCCGAGGACAATGAACAGGAGTAACGCCAAGCTTAACGAGGAGCTGAACTTCTATTCTAAGGTTGGCTAGCTGTGTTTCACATAGGATAGCTTAGCATGCAGTGAAAACGTACAAGTAACTATTGTCTCCAGCAGCGGTACTCAAACAAATTCTCTTCTCCCTTGACTAAGCACCCGCTACTGTGTCTCTGCGACCTGTGTGTGTGCATATCACTGCATTCTTAATTGTGTTTATGTCTTGAAACACAGAAATACAACGTGGCTAGGCAGTATAACATGTGCAAGACTAGCCAGATGGTTTGGTACAACTCTAAATGAGAAAGGATTCAAAGAAAGGATAATGTATGCACAGTCTGTCTGTGTCTGTGTGCCCATGCCTGAGTGAAACTCTGTGTGCTCATACTTTCTGTATGGGCATATGTGGTTGCATTGTTCTGACATGTTGTACTGTCCTGGCTTGCTACTTAAGACATGAAAGTAGTTCCAGTTGGGGTGGTAGCCCCACGAGTTTTTAACTCGAAATGCTTATTCTTGTTTCTTCTTGGTGTATTCTACCTCAGGGGTGTCTTTTGATACCCAACACGCCTGCTGGACTTACAGATCAATTGGAATCGGTTTGCCGAACTCAGTTTCAACAATTAACTCGCGTTCACACTTTTAATTTGGAACTGGTTTAGTTTGCACGTGATTGCATGTGTTGGTTAGCGGCTGTGACGATATGGACCCTTTCTTGGTGCCATGTGCTCTACTGTGGGTGTAGATTATGCTATTTCATCGCGCTAAGAATTGCTGCGAAAGGAGAATAAGACAGCGCAAGGCAGAACAGGCCAGGAAGAGAAGGATTCGCCGCTACATCTGATCTGGCAAAACGTATATCTTCAATGGTTAGCAGTGCATGAGTGTGCCATACGTTAGCTATAGTAGAACAAATTTGATGGGAACTTTTAATCTGTGCACTTTGGCAATGACACAATGAATTCTCTTTGATTCTTAGGGCACTCTTGCTTCTACCTTGTCTCCGGTTACGCATGATAGAAAGGACAGTATGGGTCATGCCAAGAAGTAAGAATGGTGGAGTGCAGCTTTTAGTGGACAGTTGGGTGAAGGCTGGTAGCTCACCAATCTGCGCATGAGTAGAAGTACATTCAATTACCTATGCGATAAAGTGCGACCGTTTTTGCAGAAGCAAGACACTCCCTTACGTGCTGCAATACCTGTTGAGGACAAGGTAGCTGTTACATTGTGGAGACTAACAAGTAATGCTGACTATCAGAGGCAGAGTTATTTGGCATGGGACATTCCACAGTGTGTAGTACTTCTTGGAATGTTGTGCTGTTGCAAAAAGCTGCTGCCTCACTTTGTGAACATTCCTACTGGTGCTAAGTTACGAGAAATTGTTGATGGATTTGAGAGCCGTTGGGGTTTTCCAGAGACGGTTGGGGCCATTGATGGCACACATTCCAATGATTAGACCAGCAGAAATCCACGCTGATTACTAAAACAGAAAAGGCTTTCACTCTGTTCTCATGCAAGCTGTAACGGATCACTGTTGTTTGCTTCTGGGACATATGTATTGGGTGGCCCGGTAGAGCTCATGATGCTACAGAATTCAAGCATATATAGCAAAGGCTGCAGTGGTACTCTATTTCCTGAATGGAAAACAAGTATTAGCAGAGTGGACATACCATTACTGCTCCTGGGGGAGATCCAGCCTACCCTCTTCTTCCGTGGTTAATGAAACTTTTCCCGCAGCATTCGTATATGACCAGTGAACAAAAAGCATTCAACTATCGCCTAAGCCGTGCAAGGGTAGTTGTTGAGATGGCTTTTGGTAGGCTAAAGGGGAGATGGAGGTGCCTTCTGAAGCAAAATGTGTCAAATGTAGCAAATATGCCGAATATTATTGCATCTTGCGTGGTGCTACTGTAGCGTGCATGCGGGCGAACAACTTAATGGACAGTTCAATAGACAACTCAATGAGCAACTCAACAAGCCCACGTGTCCTGCAACACAGCAACCAAAAAAACGCCAAAAACTGGCACACAAATATAGTTACAGTTACCATGTCTACAACAAATAAGTACTATAAATAGCTCATGCATGCAAAGTCAGCAATACTTGTTACACTACACAACATTTGTGAGCTGTGTGGAGAAGATTTTCAAGCTGAGTGGAATGCTGAAGATCCATTTGCACACGCTCCACATCGTACTCCTCCAACAGTTATACATGTACACCCATCTGCTGTTGAAGTTCGAGATGCACTAGTTAGTTATTGTAACGTTGTTTTGTGATTATGAGCATGTCATTACAGGAACTTCACTGCATATGCATTAATGTGTGAGACAAGTGCATGATGTTATATGTCATCAGGAGCGAAGTGGGTAGGTGGGTATGATGGGTGCTGCGGTCTATTCATCTGCTGCAGGAACTGCAGGAACATGACCTGCATCTCCAACTCATGTTTTGCTGCCGCCTTTCCACTGCCTCTTCCTCTGCTTTCATTCTTCTTTCTTCAAATTCTATGTATCACTTCTTTGCTTCCACCTCATGCTTGATTAACTTTGCTGCCATGTTGTCTAGGCCAGATCTACATGTGGCCTCTTTCTCTTGATTCTAAGTGCACTGTTTCCTGTCAAGGGGAAACAAGTGTATATCGTTAGAATTAGTGATGAAACAGATATGTGTAGTAGAACATACAGCAGCTCCTGTGAATGTTTTTGGCTATTGGGCCCACTTCAAATGGCACAGGTGAGGCACTGGTACTTGCATCAATTTCACTTATGACTGACCCTACAGCTGCATGATCATTGAATGCACAAGAATAAGTTCACCCAAGATAAATATAATTATATATATATATACATGCTTCAATAAGTTTGCATACCAGGAGAGTGTCCTTCACTTTCCAGTCCAGGCCCATTGTCAGCCAGTGAATTAATCTCACTCTGCTCCTCATCCTCCTGTGTGTGGCTGCACAGTGGTGCTGACATGTCCTCTTCCTCGATAGTGGCACTTTCAAGCACATGCTGTGGTGTGCTGATAGGCCTGCTTCCTACTACAGCGTCGATTTTGTCGTAACAAGGACAGGTAACTGTGCCCCCTCCACTCTGGCAATTCTAATCTTTGATCTTCCTGTATTTTGCGAGCAAATGCTCTATACAGTCTTTACACTGCTTCCAATTCCTCTCAACTCCAACCTTGCTCAGCTCCTTAGAAATGACTTCGTAAATGTGCTTGTTCCTCGTAGCCTTCGCTAATAGCTTTTGAACTAATTCCATCCCCCAAATCATCAAAAGAGCCTTCGTCTCTGCGTCCATCCACGCTACTGCTGCCATTTTGTGCCTGTCGCTAGACCAAAGGGATTTCAACTCACATCGTGAGGTGAGTTGGGTAAAAATCAGTTTGTGCCAAACTGATTTCAGTGTGAATGCTTGAAACCGGTTTCAGACCACTTTAAAATTGGTTTGGTATGCCCGTGTGAACACCCTTTTAGAAACTGCCCCCCCCCCCTCATTTGCTACTATTTCCTCCTCAAAAGCTGACACTCTTTAGCGATGTTGTACCCACATATGAAAGTTCGCCAGTTTGCAAGCATACATTGTATAAAGATTGCTATATTATCAGCAGATTAGAGTTGGGAAGCTGCAAGAGATTTAGTTAGAAATGCCAATCTCCAAAGACATGAGATGAGTCAAAGCACAGGCGTGACACCACTTGTTTCTTCACTCTTTTGTACATTCCAAAATCTCTTGAAATTTTTAATTTGTTTATCTAACTAGTTAATAGTGCAGGCTACTCGTATGCGATATACTTGTACTTGGATGCCACCACCAGCCTAGACACATTTGCCCCTACCTACAATGTGCAACCAGCACAGCTGGAGCAGTGGCTGCTTTGGAGGAGAGCAGGAAGAAAACAACAAGTACAGATGCCTAGACTCAGCCTACTCTTTCACTCCCATTGCTATTGAATCTTTGGGAGCCTGTGGCCCACTAACCCTGCGATTCTTCGGGGACCTAGGCAACCACCTCAAGCTGGCCACGAGGGAGGAGAACTCATTCAGGTACCTCCTCCAGAGACTGTCGGTGGCAGTCCAAAGAGGCAGCGCTGCACTGGTCCTAGGAACAACCACCCATTCCTCCATCTGTTGCATGTGAGCACTTGCATGCGTGCTCCTTTGTTTGCTGTTTAATACAGCATTAATTTGTTTATTCCGTATTCTATTTTACGTATGATATTCCAGTACATTCCTTTAACTAGCTTGTTTACTTTTTAGATATGTAGCGAATACGGCATTCCGTAGCTACATGAGTATATATGCAACAAAATGGCAAATTTGGGGTGTGCTAACATATGGAAAACAAGCTTTGCACCCGCTTCAACGCTGTGAAAAGTAGTTTGCCACTGCGCAGGTGTGACATGTCAAAAGCGGAAGTGGCTGAACATGTCATGCCCAGATTTTCCATGTTTTCTTACCCGTTTTTCTGCTGCAGGAACTAGGAGAGGCTAATACTTTGCAGGATAATAAGCTTTCATGACTCTTGTTTTCACCACTGTATTGACTTCGTTTGAATTGTTTTCCTTTGTTCATGAGACCGCCGTATTTGAGGGCTACACGAAACGGTTTTCCACCGCGTGGGAAAGCTATGTGCATGCTATTGCTTTCAGAGTTACGCCAATCGACAGCCCATACTGCGATACAAAACCGATTTATCATGGGATTTTGCACTGATGCTTACTCGAAGTGATATGCTTACTTTTGCATTTTCAGGCTTTGCCGTCCAGCATCTTGACTGTGACATGTCGCGACAGAAGCAGAAAGCGAGAATCCCATTATAATACGCTTGAACTGTAGCGTGCACGCGGGCGAACGACTTAAATGGACAGTTCAATAGACAACTCAATGAGCAATTTCAACAAGCCATGTGTCATGCAACACAGCAACCAAAAAAACGCCAAAAACTGGCACACAAATATAGTTACAGTTACCATGTCTACAACAAATAAGTACTATAAATAGCTCATACATGCAAAGTCAGCAATACTTGTTACAGAACTACAGTCTATCCACAACTGATCCACGGCACTAGCTGGGATATAGCGTTCATATAACTTTCCCGGCGAGGACATGTCACAAAGCACTGCTCAGCCATGGGTTCTCGGCTGGATATCACATGACCACACGCGTGCACATCAGGTGACCACAGACTTCTGGTAACCCGCCAGTCCCATAGAAATTGGAGGGAAGTTTGAGCCCAATGCCGTTCCCTGGTATAGAAGCTCATTGCTATACCACCTCCTGGCGCAATTACGCTGTGCATATGGCAAGCCGTTAGTGCGGTTCACCCAAGGATTTTGGCACCTCGGATCAGCTATGGACAGGTAGGTCACACACTGCGCACGTGCTGCGCCCGTGATCCACCTACACATTTCCGTCGGAATACCAATTAACCGCAACTCAGCTGTACAACTTCCTGTTTTGACATGTCATACCTGCATGGCACTTAGATATTTGACCTTCAGATAAGAGTGGTGGTCCTTGTCAATAATCTGGGTTACATATGTGCCATGAGTCAAGCACTAGGAGTGCGCAAAATTTGAGTAGGAAAAAGGAAGAGAAGAATTGGGGTAAGAGCAGGCTGTAGCATTCAGCTCTTACACGCACTCTGCATCGCCTTTGGGTACGTTGACCTCTTTGCAACGTTGAAATGGGCTCATCCAGACTGTGATATTGACTTTTTTCCCTCACCATTCTGGTAATTTCGCCAAAGCACACTAATGCATTAACATAAGGGAGGCCATTTTTATTCACGACATTCCTATATAGACGTGATGTCTGATATACTTGCACCCTCTACAGAGAATTGGAGAGGAGTCCACCCACTTGTTCCCATTCATGCTGCCTGATGCAGAGGGCCTCTTTGCACAGGTGTACTGCGAAGTGAAGCAGCTAATGACAGCAATGAAAACAGTGAAAGAAAATAAGAGAGCACAGAAGATTAAAGATATAGCAGATGGATTGGATAAGATTACTAGGTCAGTAGATTAGATCTGATGAATGTCATCCCTTTAGTTAAGGACAACTTCATTCTGTGTATAAAACAGTTACTGTATAGTTGATATCTTTGCCAGATCGAAAGGAGAGACCTTGCAACCAGAGCCAGGAAAGAATGTGAACACCAAGCGTTTTCTGCGAATGGCAGTGTGGCTGGTAGTGTACTACGAATTCTACAGTACAGGGGTGAGGATATTTGATTGTCCTGGTGGATGGTAGTCATTGTTCTGGTTTACATCACCAGTCGTTTCATTAATGTGGGTTCAATTCCTGTCCTTGTTTAATTGTCAGTTTCAAAAGAGCAATGTTCGTCTGTCATATCTGGTGATTCTCACTAACGTTCACCACCTATTTCTTCCTTTGCATATAAATAGGTAACATGTTGCCATCTCATGGAGGTAATTCAGACTAAACAGCAGTTTTTGGGATTCACGGACAATCAGTTGCAGATTCTGGAATGTTTTTTGCTCCCTGATAAGATGGTGCAGAAGCCTGAAGCCCCCCTCCCACAGGACCCCACAGCAGAGATCCTTGAACTTGGCCATGATGGGCAAGTACGGCCAAAAATGAGTGAAGTCAGTACAAACCAGATTACGGACCCCATCTACGATTTGTTTCACCCTCGTGAGGCATGCAGGAATGGTGAGGATCTATTTACAATGTTTTCCTGGCCTTAAAATATTACATAATAGATTGCTAGTGTAATGATACACATGTACCATACTTCTTTATCAATAATTAAATGTCTTTACAGTTAATTAATGTCTCTGTTTATCTGCTTTTTAATATGCAGACCCTTCAGACATCCAGCTCAGACATGCTGTTGCCAACCTTATTGCTGTGACCTTCAGTCTGCCACAAGGATCAACTCACTTGTGGTATTTTCTCTTTGATCAGTCTGAACTAGAGGACACCTACCTCCCCGGGTTTAGGGTTAGTCCCTTGGACGCTAAACTGTGTTCGCTTAATGTTACATCAACGCTATTACTTATATGCTTCCAAGTTGATACATACTGTATAAGTACAGTGCACAGAATCAAACTCTGAATGATGAAAGAAATGCTCCATTGGCTCAGGCAGTGTGGCGTTTCCTAGTTTGCAGCATAACCAATGTCTGATTATGTGATTTTCGTCACCATAATCACACGTGAAGACAATTAAAGGACACTGTCACTCATTTTCCTATCCTTCAAGTGTTTACACAAAGGGGACAAAGCATCCTCATCTTTATGTCCCTCAAATGTTTCCGTATACAGCAAGAGATTGGTCCATTGTATGTATGTCTAATTATATTTACACAAGTGTATCACATATTTTATATCACTGTGTATTAAGATAGGATGATGTGGTCACATCTGTGCTAGATATACTAACTATGAAAAAGTTTTGAACTGTCCATATGGCAGTTACTCTGAACATCATGGTATATAATTGTGTGTGTTTGTTAGTAATGCTGAGTATGTATAGCCATGGTGAACAATGCATGCTTATAATCCTCTTCTTATGTGCAGTACCCTGTCGCGGTGTCCCCCCAAAAAATGTTCTACGATTGTGGTGTGCTGCTGAATGAGGATGGCCAATTTGATCGCCCTGACTATCGTGAACACAGTTCACCGCTTTCACTCCACTCCTTTTACCTGCTAGAGTGGGCCACATTTGGAGTGCTGTGCATGGCCCTCCTCACCAACCCTGAAGCAGAAGGGAAGATTGATGGTAGGCTACCACGGTTGTTCTGCATTATTTACATTGTGTACTGCACTGCACTGTGCACAATATAATCATGTGCACAAGGTATATTGTACGTTTTTCTTCGCATTAACTCATTGCACACTGCCTGCTTTAGCAAGGCCGTGGAGCAAGGAGTTGCTATGACATCATAATAATGGAATAGTTTGCCAGATTATTACTTGATTATCATAATATTATTTGCAACATTCAATGAATGTATGAGAGGTGGTTATATGTTTTAAGAATTACATTGTCAAAGTTAATTTGCTCTATATATATAGTTTTGAGCCTTCCTTACTATTGGCATGAGGTATGTACATGCGTACTGCTCTGTATTATACAGATAACAATTGCCATTTCACTTGCAGGCCACATCATCTCTGACTGGCAGCCTTTACGGCACTTTTGCCTGGTGCAGTTGAGGCAAATTTGGCTGTTCTTGCAGTGTAACCTTGGCCTCAGTGATGAGGAGAGATCCTTCCTCATAATGCAGGCCATGTATCGACTCTTTGAGGTATGCAGGTTGGCATGTACAAATGCCACTTCATTAACAACTTTACGTACCCACACGTGTGTGTATGTACAGTAAATGCATGCATTCACAATTGACATAATATAAGATATGTAGCAATGGTCATTCTCACTGTTTCAGTGGTCTACAAAGTGATCCCCTATAATAACAAGGGTGTAGTGATCTAAAAGCCTAGGTGTATACCTGTGACCTTTGGTGTTTTGTCTCTGTATACTGTCTATTTCTGTGGCCAGAGTGCCCATTCTGAGAACTTACCAGGTCTGTTTGAGTCTCCAGAAGATGTTAGACAGTATGAGCAGCATTGGCACTACCTGTACAAGGCCAGAATGCATGGCCTGGGTAAGAAGGTAAGTGTGCCTATGTATGTGTATTGTATATGTATTTGATGTCTGAGTAGTGTGCATGTGTATGGGGTTTGTGACATGTGTATCTGTGTGCAAGTGGTATACAGTACATGTGCTCTGTATATACTGTGTACATATATCTGTGTACATATATGATCAAGAATACATGTGTATGTGTGGTTTGATGTGTACTGTACGTGCATATGTAACCCTGACAGAACTGCATGGTACCAGTGAGTAACCCAAGTACCCTATTTCTCCCACTCCAGCTACAGGAACACAGTCACATGGCTAATCATGGGGTTATCAAGACTCTCAGGTGAGGTATCTATATGGGAGCCATGATGGCTACTATGTGCTATTCCACTTAATGATCTCACCCACTCATCTCCCTACCTCACACAAACGCACACATACCATCAGTGTTGCTGATGCAATGTATCCAAAGGTCCCAACTGAACGGCAGTTCCGTAACACGCTTGAGTCCCTTCTGGGCGGCAGTGACCCAAGCACACCAAAGTATCGAATTCTGGCACACTTCATTGATGACCGCGAGCGCCTTGCAGTAGGCAGTGCTCTTCTTCCAGACCTGGTGGAGATGTACCTCTGGCTTGATACACATCTGGCTTATCTTCTGCATTATGAAGATGCCCACAAGCTGACACTGAAGGATGTTATTACAGAAGCCTCGAAGCACTACCAAACTGAGGCTAAGCACATCCAGGATCTCTTTAAGAGACTGAAAGGTAGGCTTTTCCATCATGAATGAATGTAGACAATTGTTAGAGGTGTCATCATGTATATAGCTACTGCTTTATTTATGTGTGCATATGGCATATGTTCATACAAGTCACGCCACCTGTGTTACAGTACATCATTTCTATTTCAGCACTCTAACTCCATCTGCACTGAAACACGTGTACACTACTAGCAAACACGTACAGTACCCTCTAGGGTGTCCACCCTTATTTGAATGATGTGTGTGTGTGCATGTGTGCATGCATGCATGTACTGAGGTTGCAATATAGTTTATGATGCTCATGCTGCAGATTCCTACAATGAGTATGTGACGTTGAATGGAGGTGTGGTGGGCACTGGAGGGTGTGTGCGTCTTCGACATGAGCGACATGCTAAAAAGCTCACTGACAGTACCCCCGTGATCTGGCTGCTGTCCACTGATGAAAGCTTAGAGACTGAACAGAATGACTGGCTGTTTCTAGTCATGAAGGACGTTGTAAGCACATGAGCATTTATTGCCCATTACAAGCACACACACACACACACACACACACACACACACACACACACACACACACACACACACACACACACACACACACACACACACACACACACACACACACACACACACACACACACACACACACACACACACACACACACACACACACACACACACACACACACACACACACACACACACACACACACACACACACACACACACACTCATATGCACATATGTCACATGTTTGAAGGTGTTAAGCAAGTGTATGATACACATATCCCATTTCCATGGTGGCATGCGACGAAACGATGATTCTAAATCCCAGAGACGCATTCCAAGTCTTGGAGTGTGGCTGTAAACCAGAATAATAAGTGGCGGGCAGAATGCGCATGGAAATAACTTCACATTCTCAGACACAGTGTCTGGATGGCGTACATTGTAATGGCCATTGCCTAGAGAAGCAGTTCGTTGATATTCAATTCAAAAGGATGCGATAGTGTTAGTGAGTTGTTTCGGATATAATAGTTGAATGCAAACTAATGGTGTATGTAGGGAATTTAGACCAATCAACACTGTGACCGCATGCTTCATTATCTCAATCCATTAGACGTGCACCTTTTGGTTGCCATTTACGATATATATATACAATTCATGAAAATGTATAATATTCAGTACCACTCTTACCTGTCCCCAGGTTTCAGCTCACAATAACCTTGTCCAGTTGGTAAACAGCCAAGGCAAAGATGCTACCTTCCACTGTTGGTTGCCATCCACTCCACTCACAGTTGATGTGAGAGAGTTCACTACATCCGATGCTCTTTTTCTCAACCATCCTCAACACAAAGAGCAAATCTTGAGCATGATTCGCAGCCGTTGCTTATCCACCATAACAGAAGATCCTTCAGGGGCCATCTCAGTGACAGCCATGAAAACAATGGCATCCAGGGCAATGTTTGATTTCAACAAGTTGGAGTCAGATGTGGTGCGCTACTATCTTGCAGGCAAGCCCTTCATCAGTGATGTGGAAAGTACCCTAAGGAGGCCTTTCCGGTTCAGAGGCAATAAGACTGGCTCAAGCACAGCGACCAGCGGGTAAGGACTGGAGCTCTGATGTTGCAGTCATATGCACTGAGAATCTTTCACTTTATTTGTAAGTGAATGCATAATGTAATTTTCAGTGTGTGATCAGAACCTGCCAACTTCAGCTGTATGTTGTCATCAGTGAAGACAGGCCATTGTGCAGTCTACTTGCAGCACAGTCTTTGCAGCCTTCGCTAAATGGCATGAATGTATCATGCAGCTACTTCCTGGATGAATAAGCAAACTGACAAAATCATATGACAATTAAATGCAACGTTTTCTACTTATGAGCTTCTTCAGGCTTGTGGTGTGGACCACCTGCATTGTGTGTGTGTGTGTGAGCGTGTGTGTGAGCATGTGTGTGTGAGCATGTCTGTGTGTGTGCACGTGTCTGTGTGTGAGCGTGTCTGTGTGGTGAGCGTGTCTGTGTGGTGTCCATGTGTGTGTGCGTGTGTGTGTAGTGTGCATGCGTGTGTGTGTGTGTGTGTGTGTGTGTGTGTGTGTGTGTGTGTGTGTGTGTGTGTGTGTGTGTGTGTGTGTGTGTGTGTGTGAGCGTGTGTGTGTGTGTGAGCATGTGTGTGAGCGTGTGTGTGTGAGCGTGTGTGTGTGTGTGTCTGTGTGTGCGCCTGTGTCTGTGTGTGTGAGCGTGTCTGTGTGGTGTGGTGTGCATGCGTGCATGCGTGTGTGTGCGTGTGTGTGTGTGTGCGTGCGTCAGCTACAGGAGTTTGATTTGTCATGCCGGCCAAAATCTGATGTCATGCTCTAGCTACTGCTGATACGAATTACTTTATATGCTAGTGAATATTGTGATGATCTCATTATAATGTGCATCAGTCAGTCAGTAAGAGTAAAAGGGAGTGATGCTAGTTTGCTTGTTTGGCTTTCTGCTGGTTTTACAAATATGGTACTGTATGTATTCTCTCTCATGTGCAACCACTGGAGCAGGCAACCCACCAAAGGCAGACTTATCTCCCAATAATAAGAGCTTTAAGTGTGTTAGTAATGCATAATTAATTGGCTATGTAGTGAACTATCTTTTCCAACCTTGTATGTATGTCTGAATGCATGTAGCTTGGCTGGTCCTGGCTGTCCTGTTGACCTAGCTGCATTGAGCCAAGAGCTTCCTGAATCTTGCAAGGTGCGCAATGGGTTGACTGTGTTGTTTTCTGTTGGTACTCTGAAGAATTTACTCGTTTGTGGTAACTTAAGTATAACTGTCAATAAGTATTTTATGCGATTTGAGTGTGTTCCTTCTAATGTGCATAGGATGAGTTGCTAAATGACCAGAAGAAGGAATTGGAAGCGGACTTCCACAGTGCGAGCTACAATGTGCTGTCTGACCTAGTCATAGGACTGAGGACTGCAGCTGGATACTTGTGTCAGGTTAGGGGCCAGCTGGGCATGGTAAGGATGGAATAACTGTGCACATGGTCATATCTATCTTACTAATCTTATACACATGTGCCACAGATAATCCTTCTGCTCCCAATTTGTATGTTCATGGTTTGTTTCTCATTGTTGTAAGCGTGTAACGGGTCGTTTTGTCAAGAGTGTGCGCATGATATCAGGTATGTCGTAGTCCCTTTCAACGGGAGCAGTCCCTTGCTAGAAGAATGACCAGCAACAAAGCAAACAATATCAGCAACCAAATGAGCAAATACTCAACCGCAGGAAAAGGTCAAAACAAAGCAATCATGCACTTAAATTGTGGGGTGACTACAAAACCAGCTATAACTGGATAAGACAGGATACACACAGCAGTTGGGACGATGCAATACATGCAGCCAATAGGCGACACACTACACAGAACATAGTATGATGCAATACACATGCAAAAGGGTCCAGTCCCACACAGTGTACATTATACATTTCAACTAGTGATGTGTGAGTTGCACTTCGAATCTGTATTTTGTGCACCACTTTGTATACTTTTTTCATTGCAGAACTGTATGTTATTCTGTCACTGGTACCTCTGTTTGTTTTTGAAGATGTATAATGTTGTATGGTACTTTTGTATATGTGTCTATATGTGTATATCTGTTGTCTATATGGTGGTAGCAGGTATGGCTTCATATGCCACTCACTGCAGACTCTGCAACAGGAGACACCTGTGTTGGAACAGACACTAACAACGTTTCTATCTGGGTACTTTGGCAAGGATCAACCAGGCAGTGATGTGCTCAAGTGGGAACTGTGAGTTGCTATAATATAGGGTTTTGCAAAATGGTTGCCGGGAACGTCATTCCACTCACAACTCGCCATTGAACTTCAACCTTACTTTTAGGCTAAAGCTTGTATTGTGTCGCTAACCGCAAAAGTGCATTCAAAGTTCAGAGCTGAGTTGTGAGTCGAATGACATTTGTAACAACCACTTTGCAAAACCCTGTATGAAAATCAGCTTATATACTGTATTGTGCATGAATTAAAGTTTGTGGATAAATTTCTTGTGGACAAAGTGTAGTCTTGACCTACTTCTCCGACTTGAATACTTTTAAAGGACTGAATCATACTATTTACCAGCGCACTCACATGCGCTACTATAGTTACATAATATATTTTATACATATGTAATATGGTCCATAGCCAATATAATATACACGTATAATAAATAAGACCAAGGCTCAGTATATACATAGCTACACTCTGCATGTACTAGTAGAACTCTTAGATGCTGTGATTAGGGATGCACTGCATGTTTGCCTCAGGTTAACAGATAAACAGTGCCATGGTCTGGAGAACACCTGACAGTCAGGTATCTCTACAAGACTCTGGAGATGTTTGTTGGGTGGATCACTGACTGCCTCTATGATTTCCATTATATACCAGCAGATATATATACCATAATTATATCTTACATATATTTATATAGTACAACCAAAGGAATGAAAGCTTTTAGCATAATAGTGTAGTTAGTGCATAACTATATACCGTATATGTCCGAATAGAGGCCGGGGCCTCTATTTCTTTCCAGGCAATTTTGACCCGGCCTCTATTCGAGCCCGGCTTCTATTCGAGCCCGGCTTCTATTCGAGCCCGGCTTCTATTAAAGTACATGAAATTTTTCTGATACTAGCGTTGTTTCCAATACAAAATCAGTAGTTTTCCGTTGTCTACGTGCGCGTGCGAGCAGATGGCTGCTAGTCGAGATTCGCACGCGCCTAGTTCTATCGTAAAAGAGAGGCAGCTAGCACAAGACTAACCTGTACTGGCATGAAAGTTCTTTGCACTAAATAACGATCTGGCCTGCTGCCGAATCATCTAGCAAGACACGCGATTACTCGGACTACGCAGTTCCACTATCCAGCTGAACAGCGCATCCTCAAGATAAGTTACCAACCAGCTTAGCACGCAAACGTGTCGATCGAGAGGCGTATCGATCACGGTTCGCGATCGATTCACGGCGAGCTCCTGTTCGGGACCCGGCCACTATTCGGGACCCGGCCTCTATTAAAGACTTGTCCTCCTGACCCCCGGCCTCTATTCGAGCCCAGGCTTCTATTTGAGCCCGGCTTCTATACGGACATATACGGTAAGAACTTACGTAGACGTCTTATATGTCCAATGGACTCGGAAAAAGTATGGTACTATTCTATGTATGACAACTTGGCTGGTGGATGCAGAAAGATTGGTCTGTTGCACACTCGCACTATTACAATTTTGATGTTTATACATGATATAGTTCATAGCCAATATATAATATAAAAAAATTATATGACCAAGACTCAATGTATAATATAGCTACACTCTGCATGTGCTAGTAGAACTATTAGATGCTGTGATGCACTGCATTTGTCGCAGGTTAACAGATAAACAGTGCCATGCTCTGGAGAACCTGACAGTCAGGTATCTCTACAAGACTCTGGAGATGTTTGTTGGGTGGATCACTGACTGCCTCTATGACTTCCATGAGCTGCCCTTTGCTGTAAAGAGGCCACTTCCTGTCTCAGTTGAAAAGCAGATTGAGGAAAAGCTAGCAGAGAACCAATTTTCCAGTAAGTAGTGTTAATTGCTATTTACTACAAGCAATTAGTGCTCTCTGTGTTTTTGTATATTGTCTGTATAGACCCCTGTAGATTTTGTCAGAGTAGTGATAGTTACAGTTAAGGGAAACAGTGGAATTGTGTATGATAAGGCAGTCCTAAAATGTTCATGGAGATGTGTATACATGTGACATGCAAAGTCATGCAATGGTCATGCGCTATCTGTCACCCACTCATCTACAGGCTCCTTTTTGGAGGTAGTAGAAGAGCTTGAAAACACTGTTTCTCACATTGCACATGGACTGTACAGGGAGCAAGACATCAATGTTGGTTCTGTCAGGCTGCATGCAAAGTGTACACAATAAATCATGTCACTCTGAGCATGAAAATGTGATATTTATTTCAAATAACATATATATCCCTATGTATTACATCTATAGTATGTAGAGATACAGTTGACTGTTCTGTATAATGTGCAAACAAATGAAGAAGAGGTCCAGCACTTGCTGCTCCTAGCTAGTGTGTGCAGTGTAATGATTATCAGCAAACTCAAATTTGGGCCTATAGAGAAATCAGTTATTGCACTTAACCCTAGAAGACTGGTTACACATGCCAAACTGATGTGCAACTACAAACAGGAACACACTGGTACAAGCCAGTTTTCCACAGTGGTGACCGTGATCCTGGCCACCTGATCAGATGACAGCACATTGTGAAGTTTTTGGCGGATGAAATATTGGCAGATTGCTCTCAAAACCGCCAATCCGCCAAAATAAAATCCCCTCTAAAATTTCCGGCCATACGGTATTTACAGTGCAATATGTATATGTATACTTATGTGAGCAGATTTGAGAAAATGGCCCACTTCATGGTCAAGATCAATTTCAAGATTGGGGTACTGATACAAAGCACAGTTAGTGCTCTGTCTGTTGCACTTTGTTGCGCTTTAATAGCACCTTCTGTTTCTGAGATACTCTTGCTTAAAGTTCACAAATATGCTCAGTGTGATTGTGAGAAAACGCCAATTACAGTATTAATTCCATTGCGCCAAACATTCTATCCATATAATAGATCGGAAATGGCAGATTGGTCATTATCCTGCATTCAGAGCTGTTTCTCCTTGTAGTGAATGGCTAATAGTCAGTTAGATATGGCAGTGGACAAGCCTAAACATACGTATTATTTCCCACCACATCTCAACTGACCGCTGTAGAGACCCTAAAATCGAAGATGACACTTTTACAATGTCCCTGTTTCTAGTTACAAGGGCAGCGGCTGTTTAAGGAGCCTGCCCCTGGACACATTGCAATGGCAGCTCAATGTATAACTGTTATGCGCTTCTCATTGCAAGGTTTTAACTCCTTTTGTGCACAGCACCATTCACTTCCTGTTTTATGTTCCCGTGAACACACGTATATGCAGTCGGCAAGCACAAGGTAGCAGAGACTTCAGTCCTCACCTTCGCCTTTGGGAAGGACTGTAAACTTGAAACTCTGCCAGAACGTAGGCTAACCCTACAAGTTATCTTTGCTGCAATAATCTGTACTTGCACGAATTATCACCCACGCGTGTGTTTTTTGACCTGTAGCTATTGTTTATGTATTGCACAAAGTGGGTCGTTTTCTCAAATTCGATCACATATGATGCCGCCTTCCCATGCCATAGAAAACTGCTTGATGTCACCAATGTAGATGGTTCTTTTTTTGCACAGCAGTATACTTGTGAGACTGTACTCATGAGATTTCAACAATAACTATTTGTCACTGCACAGGTTTCTAGCTTCAAACTGCATGCTATCAGATAATATTGTATTGTTCTAATTAGCCCTTGCAGCCACTGCGAAGGTACCTTGTCAACGCTCAGTTTTACAGTGAAGATGATCAGACCCTACTACAGCTGGTTCCTGATGAAGTGCAGCTTCAGCACTACATGTACTTTGTGGTACAGCTGAGGAAGTGAGCAGCCTCAATCATGTTATGTACTGCATGTATGAAGTCACGCTTATTTGTTTGTATAATAATTACACATCTCCACGTCATCAGCTGTGAAATATATACAACATCATTGTGAATTCTACTATTATGTGGATAAGCTTCAGTGTGTCATAAAGTTTACTTCGTGATGTTGTGCTCTGTGTTGTCACATACTGCTTATAGCTTGTGTAATTAATAATTTATTATGATTCCATTCCACAGGTTAAAGCTCAAATTACAGAATGGTTGTAGCTCCTGTGCAGACACTGATAGCTCCGATCCCAAGGTATGGCCAGAAATGGCATCTCATGTCTGGGTAAATTTCACCCACTTCCAGGACAGTACTGATGCTGAGCTGCCTGTCTCTGTTGATGACCCCGATGCCGTGAAGACGGAAAGAGAGGTGATGGAAGAGAAGAGGCACTCAGATGGGCTTAGTCCAGATAGTAAAAAGTCAGTGGAGGCTAAACCAGAAGTCATTGAGGAGCCCATTGGTGCCACCGCTAGGCAAGATGACGACCAACCTGCACTCAGTGAAAAAACTTTAGAAAAATCCAGTAAGCTATTGTCATAATGCATACAATATTTATAGGCTGCATGTGCAGATTCTTTCTACAGCTAGTGACATGTCAGATTTAATTTCACTTCATGCAGCAAATCTTGCATGCTGTTGACAAATGTGGTTGTGTAATGGTAGGCTATACATATACCCTTATATACTATACTGCGTCCTCCATCTTCCTGTTTCAGCTATGGAATCTTTGCTAAGCAGAGAGCCTAGTGAGAAGGCAAAGTCCATGACCACTGAAGAACTGATTGAGTGGCTTAAGACCATCAAGCTCTCTAAGTATGCCACAGTTTTTGAGGAGGAAGGTATAACTGGTGAAGAACTTGCTGTCTATACATTTGAGACATTGAAAGAAATGGGCATCGAGAAGGACCTAGAGCGTAGAAAGATATTACTACACTTTCGCAAGATCTAGTAACGTTATGGTAGTTTGAATTGTGCCAGCTGGCACACATGCTTACACCTGTAACTCCTTATAATATGTGTGCATAGCTGTACATCATATAGATGTAGGACCTAGTATGATCTTGCAAGGCATAATAATTATATGTATTTTTCCATTATTATTATGCAGCTAGTTTGGAACAACATATTTTGCAAATAGACTTGTATACACATTATGTTACATGCACATTTATATACCCTTGCTAGTAGCTACATGCATACACGTGCATGTATTATACTGACCATGCACATGTATTCATTTTCCAATGGTGAGTATAATAATTATATAAACAGTGTAGATATTTCATGAAGCTAAAGGTGCACCCACCCCATGTGCACCTGTGTAGGCCCATGGTAAGCTTGAACATATAGTTGATAACTGGAAAAAACGCCACCGGTACCAGTGCGAGTTGCAGAGGGTCATCTTGGGCACTAGTAGGAGCAGGATACTGCAACCAATTGCAGCTTGCATAAGGGCACAAACCCTAACCAGAACCAAGCCCTTGTGCTACCTGCAATTGCTGCGGTATCCTGCTCCTACTAGCACTCAAGATGACCCTCTGCAACTTGCAATGGTGGTGTTTTTCTGTCATCAACTAGCCCACATACTTCACTTGCACTTGTGATCGATGGTCATCACCTGCAACTTGCACTGGTGGTGTTTTTTTCCCCTATGCCAACTTGCCCATTTACATATTAATGTGCACAAACACATGGGTGCGCTTAGCAACTTGCACTGTGTGGTGGTGGCATGTATACATGTGTGTGTGTATACCATAAAATATACATTGCATTGCAATTTTAACACAATCTATAGGAGACTGATACACATACACAAACATGACATTTCAGGTGGAGAACATGTTGCGTAGTGAAGTTGTAAGAGATTCACACACAATTAAGATTAGCAGTGCATGCATACACACATTGTATGAGCAAAAAAGCATGGTTGAACAAGATACGTTATATCGTATAACGTTCTACTAGTAAGTGCATAAACTGTCATAAAAGTTTAAGATTAAATGAGAAACTCAAACGTGCATGCTAAAATGGTATGTTGTAATAATTTGCTATTCACTTGCTCATACTTCTGCATCCTTCCAGGATGGAATAGAATGCCAGTTGGAGCTGTTCTGGTGTTTGAACCAGCCAGTAGCGCTGCCTCCTCAGTTGCTGCAGCAAACTACCAATAGCTGCGACATCCACACTGCCCCCTTCTCTCTCGGCCTAAGCGAAACAAGGTATACCTTAGAGCACAAATCATGTAAAATGTGGTGTGAAGCAGGAGAAGAACTGAGGTCACATTTTTGTAGGTCCTTTGACAGCACATGCCAAGCACTGTACTCAATCAATCCGTTGCACTACACAGCACACTGAAACAGAAATTCAGACGTTTTGGAACCTACAGCTGGCTTCATCAGTGAATGCAGCCGTAGGTTGCCGAAACGTCTGAATTTCTGTTCAGTGTTCTGGCTAGTGCAATGGATCAATTGTGATGAGTCTACCTAGCCACTCAGGTCGTTATTGCCTAGTACTGTATCAGAAATAAACAGTATTCCTGCAGTGATGCACAGCCACACATCACTGTGTTCTTTGCACTCACTTTGCTTAGGGTGGCATCCACCAGAGTAAACGTTCCTGATCTGCCAACGCCACCTCTGCATGTGTGTGTGTGTGTGTGTGTGTGTGTGTGTGTGTGCGTGCGTGTGCGTGCGTTACATATGAGCACATGCAATCAAGTAAATTGCATGATATTGATTTACATGTAATACATACAGTTATACACTTGCATAAAATGCATTGAAGTCAACACCAACACATTCAATACATACAGATACTATTACTCACACGCAGTGGATGATGCAAGGGCCCTCACTGGACTCCAGCAAACCTGTCTTCCTGACTTGCTCACGAAAGGCAATGAAGTCATGAGGTGACTTTGGGACTCCATAGTCCGGCCACTTTGTGAAGTGCATATGCGTGACTGGCCTAGCAGCACTTGGGGACTAGGGGACAAGAGTGTGAAACACGATACACATGCACACAGATACGTGAACAGTGTGCCTCATATTACATGCATGCACCGCTTACATCCTTGTTAGTGAGTTCCAACTGGCTGAAAGTACAGAAAGGCTTCTTGTCCACACTCTTAACTGTGATACTGAACTTTCCATGATTCATGGTTGAAGCACCATATTCCACCGCTGGCCAATACAACTCCCCCTTCCGCTGTTGCATGGAGCCATGTACAGTACACACACACACACACACACGCACACACACGCACACGTGCACATACACACGCACACGCACACACACACACACACACACACACACACACACACACACACACACACACACACACACACACACACACACACACACACACACACACACACACACGAGGAGTAGAAATCAAGTGCTGTATGCAATTCCCCTTGTGCACTAATGTCTCATTAATTATGCTGTAGAGGCCAAAGTCTATGAAGATACATCTACCATACACTGTACATAGTGGTGCTAAAATAGTGTAATATGTATGTACATGTGCCCATTAGTGTACAGGGTTCAATACACAAGAACTGTATCAAGCTGTGGTCATTGCAGCATGTCAGTCGGTCATCTCACCAGCTCCTTGAACTGGCTCAGCATGACAATGCCTGGAGCGTTTTGCTCCCACACCATCTGCCAAAAATCAGAGCACGTCCCCTCAAGTGGTCCCTGAGCAAAGCAAAAACACAGAGGTGGAACACAGTGACAGAACAAAGTGGTGGAAGACAGTGACAGACCACAGTGGTGGAACACAGTGACAGACCACAGTGGTGGAACATGGTGACAGAACAAAGTGGAGTAAATGATTGGTTTGTGTATCCACTGCATGTGTGAGTGGACAGTGCTGACCTGTGTTAAAATGTATCGCTGGCCAGTTTCCTCAACCTTTGTAAGGAGAACAACATGCATGCAAGGAAGGAACATGCACATCAGAAGCCAGACATGGGCCATGAAGCACACTATCTAATTAAACAGTCATTTAAATGAATGACTCACCACCACATGGTTGGCATTGATGTAGTCATTGTCCTTGCCTTGCAGAAGAACTCGTGTATGGTCAACTGAAGCACCCACAGTATACACAAAAACTGTGTGAGTACACAGGTTACTAGTCTAGTATTCTAGATAAGTTAGACCTGATTTATCGAGATATAGTTTTTTCATTATCGCACAGGCTACTAGTCTACGTAGCTGAGCCCACTCCTCCCTCCATTTTGCAAGCTGCTTGTAAAAATGGAGGCAGGAATAGGGTCGGCCATGCGAGACCAACAAGCTACTAAGTGTGTGCTAGCCCCAATGTCACCTGCACTGAATGTTCATGTCCTATGCAGAACCACACTGTATTCGTAAAACGGTCATACATTACTTCAACTCACTCAAAACAAACCAGCTAACCTGGGAAGATATTGATGTACCTGTTCTTGTACATGTTCTGAGGCAGCTGGCCTATGTCATCCTTTGGCACACAACGGTCAGACTCCTCTTGCAACCTCTGAGGAAGGCATTTGAAAGTACAGCAGTAACCTCACGGCAACATATATATCTTCGCTTAGCAATGCCATATATTCCTTACGAACTGTAGAGGCTGGGGAGTAGAATGGCCTAGCTGTGCATCTAGAAACGCTTCCGATAACAAGAAGCAGTAGTTCAGCTATGAACACACTATATTCGTATACACAGACAGCCCAGTGCCTCTCTCACGAAAAACAGCCGAAGCCATCCGGATCCGGACGACGCGTTCAGCTCCTCGACTTCCCGTTCTAGTTTTACTTTAAGTCTTCCTCCTTCCATGTATACGCTCTTCTTCAGAAGGATCGCTCGGGTATGTCCTCAGAACTAGCTACCGGTATATATTTCCGTGGCAGACGTGCTAAGCAACAAACAAGTGAAGCGTGCAGTCAGCGCGTAGAGGGGAAAAGTCTAAACTCTAAATTTAGAACGGCAACTTACGTAATCTCATACAATATTTTACGCGGGTTACATGCAAAATCCAATGAATAAGGTTAAACTGCAACGCAAGCTTATTAGGTGTACCTGTTGGAACATGAATGGCCAGTTCGACATAAAGCTACACACACACACACACACACGTGTACACGTGTATGTAGTATTTTGTGGTACATGTGAACAGTGCATGTTACGTATATAGCTAATAACAAAAAGAGATAATTACAGTGATACTTAATATTAGATAGTGTGATAAAAGGATTTCTTGGTATTGTGCATTACAAGCAAATTAAGTAAGTTTAGATAATGGCGCAAATTGCATGCAAGAATTGTGCAGACAGGAGTCAGTTGTGAAGTGACAGTGCTGCTCAAGAGAATAGCCATTTCAGCCCAAAGAACACCAGCACACCAGCAAAGGCCACCAAGATGAGGTAGGGAGACCACGCAGTTCCCAAGGGTCGTCCCCTATCCGCCTCAATCTCCTGCAGGCGCTGGCGCATGCCCTGTACCTTGGCTGTAAGTTGGGCTTGGCGCTCTCTTCTTCTCACCCCAGCCACATCAGAGCTGCCACTGCAGGAAGCAGACAAAGGTCAATGAGTCAGCTGACCCAACACATCCCATTGGCTGTCAGCAAATACTACAGAGCTACAATTACTATAGAGAAGTTGTACAGCAGCACTTTCTATACTTGCCATAAAAATGCATTCAAGTATACATTTACAAGCACTCTCAACATTTATCCCTGTGTGTATGCATCCGCTAACAAGCAATTCTACAGTGGTCAAGGACTTACCCTTCTCTTCCGGTTTGCTGGCTGGGTGCTTCCCCTAAAAAAGGCTCCGTGCCACCAGGGAAATTCCTTGGAGGAACGGAGGGAGGAGGCAGTGTCTGATGGGGAGGGGGTGGGGGTGGAGAGGGATCATCCAGGAACTTGTCTGAGTAGATGTCTCTGCCACCCGAGGGAAGAGTACCACGCAACTGGTCCATTTCTTTCTCCAAAGAGGGAGGGCGTGGCGGGAGAGGTGGAGGTGTGTCATCTTCACCTTCCTCCTCCTCCTCCTCTTCCTCTTCTTCCTCCACTAAAGCTTCATCCTCTGACGGGCTAAGATCATCGCTATTTGACTCGTCATTGTTGAAACGTACTTTCTTGGCAGGAGACTCCTCTCTGTGCTGTTTCCTTATTCGCCAGTCTTGCTCATTCTGCACCTCCTCCTCCTTCTCCTCCTTCTCCTCCTTCTCCTCCTCCTCTTCCTCCTCCTCCTCCTCTTCCTCCTCCTCCTCCTCCTCCTCTTCCACCTCCTCTTCTTCAGAATCCTTGTGAACAACTACTCCATTCTGAGGATCTGAGGTACCCAAAATGGCTGACGCACCCTCCAAGATGGCAACATAAGAAAATCGAAGCTGCTCTGGTGTTTGGATGAGCCCATAACGCTGCTTCCGCATCTCCAGCAGAGTCCCCTGGATGTCTACAGAATCGGCATCACCAGTCTTCTGAATCTACACACCACACACACACCAGATGAGGAAGAAAATGCTTTGGTAAAATTACTTGTCAAAATGTGTACAATTAAAATTTGCAAAATCGAGCAGACGCAAGACTATTACCCTAAGATATGGGCTAGGCAAACAATAGGTAACACTTACAGTAGATGCCACTACACACACACACATACTGTACATATGCACGTACACACACCTACGTATACACATACGTATGTACGTACACACATGCTGATACATGTACGTACGTACGTATGTACAGATATACAAACATGCACACACATACGTACATACACAACAAATGCACGAAATGAGAGGTACATACATACATACGTAAACCTTCTGTGTCACAAGTGACCATTGTGCGTCTCCCCTCTCACCCGTGCTAGAATGACATCCACAAGACAGAGTGTACCAGACCTCCCTATACCAGCGCTGCAAGGTGGGACACAAGAAGGATCAGGGCAGCACAGTGCAGCCTGCACAAGCGTGTGTGCTGCTCTGTGTCTCACCTGCAGTGAACGATACAGGGTCCAACGTCACTCCCGAGAGCACCACTCTCCCTCACCTCCTGGAGGAAGGTGAGGAAGAGATCGGCTGTCTCGGGCACACCAAAGTCAGGCCAGTCGGTGTACTGGAAGTGAATCACATCTTTTGACTCCTCTGTCTGGGGTGGGGGAGGGGAGGGGTGGGGCAGGGCGGGGAAGGGTGGATAATCACAGAGTCAAGCATTTGGGAGTGTACAGACACAGAGAAGTAACACAGAGTACATATTTTAATGGTGACTCATAACATAGTGGTGCAAAATGTTTGTAAGGTTTGAGTGGCTACACTGGTACATACGTACGTACGTACATACGTACTGAAGAAGATGTGTACGTACATAAGTTGAAAACTACCAAAATGTTTGAATTCATTTGACCATCTTTGGTTAGTGTTATGCAAGTTAAGCCTTAACCCAAGCACCAACCACACTGTATACTGTACATATAAGGTATGTACACACATACGTACCTACATACATACATACACACTACGTATGTACATACGTAGTCCCACTCTCCTCACATGCACCAGTTCTTCTGGCACACACAACATGCATATACATATATACCTCCATATTGGTGAGCTCCAGTTTACAGATGGTGTATGCAAACTTCTTGTCGACTGTCTTGAGTGTGACCTTGAACTGTCCGTGGTCCATGGGGCTCCTCGACTCGGTGGCAGGCCAGTACGGCTCACACTTGAGCTGCAAGAAGGGCAGCACACATTAGTCACTGCCACACAGCCATAGAAGAGATGGTCCGTGTGTGGGGGACATAACACACGCACATACACACACATGCACAGACACACATGCAGTCACGAACACACACACACACACATGCACAGACACACACACACACACACACACACACACATGCACACACACACACATGCACATTCACACACACACATGCACACACACATGCACACACACACACACACACACACACACACACACACACACACACACACACACACACACACACACACACACACACACACACACACACACACACACACACACACACACACACACACACACACACACACACACACACACACACACACACACACACACACACACACACACACACACACACACACACACACACACACACACACACACACACACACACACACACACACACACACACACACACACACACACACACACACACACACACACACACACACACACACACACACACACACATGTGCACGTTTCTCTTACCATGCCCTTTTCAATAATCTTGTTGAGCATGACAATGCCGTAGGTGTTCTGTTCCCACACCATCTGCCAGAAGTGGGCAGAGGTTTGCCGCAGTGGGCCCTGAAGGGGGGGGGGGAACAAGTTTGTATGAACGTACATACTGACACAAAAATTCATCCTGTAGTCTTTCAGAAGTGGCCCATTAATATAAGTGACAGGTCAGTTCCCATGTCACTATGACACACATTCGCCTGCCCTTTCCTGTCACTGCACATTTGCCTGTCTGTGTGTGGAGTCAGGTCTTATGTATGTGGCAGCCAAATTGCTTATGGAGTCAAATTTGGCATGACAGGCTGCATGAAAGAGAGAGCTCATCTTTCTGGTGTGGCTTCTGAGGGACTTCCACCTGACCACAACACAACCATGACAAAAAACAGAAGCCCTGGGGGTATATAGCTCTGTGGTGTAGTGAATGCATGTGACCTCAGGCACCAAAGTGGTCATGGTGGCCTGACCACATGGCAAGGGTCACACACACAGGGCACATCCTTAGGTATATATTGAAATGGGATGCAGACTAGCTTTTCATGTAGCTATTGAGTGATATCACCATGTTGTATAAAGGTCCCATTCAGGATGTGGCTGTGAATCACTGCATATCACTGTAACACTAGCTTCATGAATCTATTTCAGACTCTATTCAATGAGGCAAGCTCAAGTGTGCCTGACTGTGTGTGTGTGCGTGTGTGTGTGTGTGTGTGTGTGTGTGTGTGTGTGTGTGTGTGTGTGTGTGTGTGTGTGTGTGTGTGTGTGTGTGTGTGTGTGTGTGTGTGTGTGTGTGTGTGTGTGTGTGTGTGTGTGTGTGTGTAGTTGTGTGAGCTCCCACCCCTCACCTGAGTAAGGATGTACCTCTTGTTAACATCTGACACCTGCAAGCAAGCAAGCAAGAAACACTGGTCACAAAATTGGCCTCTCACGGAAACAAATACGCAGGCAGACGACTTGTAAGAGGATTGGGCTGCAATATTTAATGTCTCCTTCAGTAGTAGACGCAAAGCACTGTCCACACACAGGCACCCTAGGGTTTACTTCCGAGAAAAGTACAGTGGAACCACACTATAAAGGACACTCTGAATAGAGGACACCTCTCTAATGAGGACACTGTCTGCAGTCCCAACCAGAATGAGCTGTGTACAAATCTACCTCTGAATTAGGTACACCTCTCTATGCAGGACAGCCAGCTGGGTCCCAATGGTGTCCTGTACATACGTACAGTACATATTTACTTGAATGTACACGTTCCCGGACCCACACAGTCACACCTATGGTCTGTGGTTGCCGGGTTAGGTTGGTATTGGTGATTTGCATTCACGGCAGTCAGGCAGTGAGGTGTTGTGTCCTACATCAGAACTGCAGTGGTCACTGACTTTGATGTAAGCAATATTCTCACCATTACATGGTTGGCATTGATGTAATCATTTTCGTCATTTTGCAACTTCACCCGTGTGTCGTCCACTGGAGGGGAGGGAGGATGTCACTGAGAAATGTCAAGGGTGAGGGTGAGGAGAGAAATGACACTGAGGAGGGGCGGGGAGAGAAATGACAATGAGGAGGGGTGGAGAGAAAAATGACAAGGGAGAGGGATGGGGAGACACAATTAGGGGGTGGGGTGGGGAGAGAAATGTCAAGGGGAGGGGTGGGGAGAGACACAATTAGGGGGTGGGGTGGGGAGAGAAATGTCAAGGGGGAGGGGTGGGGAGAGAAATGTCAAGGGGGAGGGGTGGGGAGAGAAATGTCAAGGGGGAGGGGTGGAGAGAAAAATGTCAAGGGGGAGGGGCGAGAGCAAGTTGGTGAGACATATGCATTAGATGACTACTGCGTATGTCCGGTAGTCCACTGTTGTGTAAGCTGCACCTCCGAAGGACAAATTCACACTGAAACCCACTACCTCACATCCTTACTGGACATGAACACCCTTGTGCATTCACCACACATTGTTTGCAATCCACATACATTGTTTGCTAATGTATTTCTGTCAACTACTAACCATGTCGTACACGCACTGCCACACTCTCACACACACTGATGCAGCAAAGTGTGGGGTGCCACTACAGTCAAACAGTCCGTGCAAAAACTGTCCAACTAAAACATTGGACAGTCACACTTATGAAGTGGGACAAATTCTGCATGGGCAGGTTTTAACCAAAATGGCCTGGCACCCACACGTATATGTACAGGCATATATGTACATATGAACTGGAGAGAACTACGTACTATGCAACTGACACAGACTACTGCAGTCAAACCACTGCGGAGCTACCATTCCATACCATCGCTGCTGCATAGGTGAAAGCCTGTGGAGTCCCTCAAGTTCTCACACACCGTTGGCTGCAAACACATGCCAATGCACGTGCGTTAGGCTTCCTATTGGTAAATCTGTGACCACACAAGGCTCAATGTGTGAGTCAGGCACGAATGAGATGCCAAATACAGAGAGGATTGAATCATTGCAGTTGAATAGTGGAGACGAGATACGGTATTACCCAATATAAGTGCATATTTAAGGCACATATTATGTATGCATGTATGGAGTGTGTAGTATGGAGGGGGAGTGGGGGAGGGAGTTGAGAGTGAAAGGCAACACTCACTGAATATGGTAGGCAGTGGTCTGTGCACTTTGGGGGTGCCAGAAACACCCTCTTTACTCCACCAAAAGACTTTGCACATACCAAGCAAACGCAAGCACTGGCCAACCGGCTAACCCACACACAGCAACACCACTGCTCTACTGCCTTCCCACCACCACACACATAATATACTCTCTTCGTATCACCCCGCTTATCTCCCAATGTGCCCCACTCTCCTCTCCTCTCCCCTCCCCCTTGTCTCCTCCTCCCCATACCTGGCAGCACATCCCTGTACCGGTTTCTTCCCTGGTTGATCGGGAGACGTGCCACACTCATCGGACCAGCATCTGTCTTTGCCTTCACACGCAGTTGCTGCACACAAGGTAATACGTACACAGACAACACCAGCTCTGAGTTGCAGACATTTCAGAACACGTACGTAGGCCGATGTGAAAAAGGGCACAAGAGGGTGTGGAATAGAAAACCAACACTGACAACAATTTATGTGCAAGTTATGAATGGGCAGGAAACAGAGGGCACTAGTATAAAAGTCCCAGGTTATGTATAAGGGCGAGGTACGTAGATGGAGTGCCACATTGGGGTCCTGTGGTTTGCTGCAGATTCCTCCATACAGCAAGAGCCTCAGAGTCCATCTTGTAATTTGGACTCTTGGTGTGTACGTACGTATGCACATACGTATGTACGCATGTACATAAAGATGGCAGAGGTGGGTTAGGAGCCAAGAATCAGAGATCAGAGGCAATGGAATGTGAAGGGCTTGCCTCCAGCTGGGTAGCAAAGAAGTGTAGACTCCTACCACCATCAACACTGCCCACACTGACACACATGTAACATGCGTGTGTGGGTTTGCATGTTTCCTGGGTTCCTTCAGGCTAAAGGCTTCCCCAGTGAAAATAATATGAGTAACACAGTACGTAACAAACCAAGGAGGGCTAACTCCTCAACTGATGTGTTTCCAAACCACCTGTTTGGAGCCACTGCCACAGTGGCCACTGACCAGCACGATGCAGTCCCATTCTTAACAACTAACGAACGCTTTATTATACACTGACTCAACGTTGCTGCCGGCTTTCCTGCCACTGTAAGGTCTGTCCAACTGCAAGGTGCATAGACCAGCAAATTACTACCATACACATTTACATGCGTGCGTGTGCATGCACATACGTACATGTACATATGCACACATATGCAAGCACGTATGTACGCACACATGTATGTGCACAAACTCATTTTGTCTGTCAAATCAAATCAGGTGATAAACAAATACCCACGCTAGGAACGTGTGGTATCGGCGGGGAGAAGTGACATGCACACCACTAGCATACACTAGGTACTGTACAGTGGTTCTTTATGGCTAATCTCAACCCATTCCCGCACACACAGCTGGAGCAGTGGCACACTGTTTGAGTCCCACCCCCCCTGGCCCAGCTGTGTACCATGCGCCCAGCTAGCGGTGTTCCCACTCACTTCAGCACCGATACCTATGTGTACATACGTACGTAACGTACATACACGCTTGCACATTGCACAAGCAGTGCTGTGTGTTCACTTTCTTTGTGGTAGAGTCTTTAGCTTACAAAGTGGGACAAAGCGGGGTCCTGTTACGTATCTACATGCATTGGCAGGGCAAGTAACTCTGCAGTCTTGCATGACTTGCAGGCCCTATTCTCCACTTGTGCTACTGCATAACAATTGTAATTAGGGAAAGGGTCTGGCTACGCGAGACCAGGTCCTGTGGCAAGTGAGAATGCTTAACACAACGCACTACATTCACACACATGGATGCTGTCAAGTCAAGTGATCACTGCAGACAGACATGTACTTTAGTAGCTTGTACACACATGAACACATACATACACACATACACATTGGCAAAGTTACAATGTGGACACTCTATACAGAAAAACAGAAGGAACCATCAACAATTAAGTGAATGCTTAATTACTCTTTATGTACATGTACTTTACCATTTATGGCAGTGGTCATGACTTAACAGGCTAAACAGAAACTACTACAGTTAGTGGTAAAGGTTCCTATGCACACTTTGGCGGGAACTACGTACGCGCTGGGTTGCCAAGTCGTCTCGCGGTTATTTTCCTGCGGGTAAAACCCTTATTAAAGGGTACGACAACACCGCGTTTCGACATAACTTAGCTCCTTGCACAGTTGTAGAAGAGAAGGGGTACCCTCCCGCCCCTAATCCGGACTGAAAACCCTTTGCCGGATAAAACGAAGTAAAGGTGACTGTACGTGGAGTCTGTCGGTTTGCTCAGCACCACACACACGACCAGCTATCTCGCCCACCTGAAATAGGTATACCCAGCCATTGGGTAGGTTGTCATAGCTTTCAAACTCAGACTCCATGATTTAGTTCTTCACCGGAGGGTAGTTTTGGGAGGGCAATCTCTCACACGGTCCTCTAAACTTTCCCACTCTGAGCTACCATGAATTGGGTTTCAAACTTGGGATAAGCAAAATGGCTGTCTCGCCGACACAAGCTGTTCTTTCCACTGCGGCATCAAAGTACCCTGCAGTGCAAGAATTGAGCCAGTTCATATGGAGCAATCCTGAGCTATGTTTCAGCGAGCATAAATCCTCTAAAGCCCTGGCCGACTTTCTAGCAGAAGAAGGATTTGAAGTTAAGTTCCTGAACGGGGAACTGGAAACAGCATTTGTTGCCACGTTTGGCAGTGGAAAACCTAATATTTCATTCATGTGTGAGTATGACGCGCTTCCGGGCATCGGCCATGCCTGCGGACATAACTTGATTGCAGCAGCAGGCGTCACTGCCGGAATAGGGCTGAAAGCTGCGATAGAAGCAGGAGGCATCCCAGCTAGTGTGACCGTCATGGGCACACCGGCGGAGGAAGGGGGCGGGGGAAAGGTCCTGATGATTAAGGAGGACTGCTTTTGTGATGTCGATGTTGCAATGATGGTACACCCAAGCCCATACAATGATGCATTTCCAGACCAATATTTGGCAATTTGTTCACTAGAGGTCACCTATCACAGGAGGTCATGCCATGGCTCAGATTGCCCCTGGGAAGGTGTCAATGCTCTTGATGCAGCAATGCTGGCCTACAGCTCAATTTCCAACCTCAGACAGCAGATGAATACATCCTGGCGTGTGCACGGGATCATATCAAAGGGAGGCATCCATCCCAACATCATGCCAAAGGTCTCTGAACTCCAATACTTTATTCGAGCGCCTACAAGGGAGGAATTGGGTGTTTTGAGGTCAAAGGTGGAAGCATGCTTCCATGCAGCAGCCGAGGCCACTGGATGCTCGGTGGATGTGAGGGAGACCGCCCCTCCTTATGACAACCTGCGTACCAACCACACAGTAGCCAAGTTGTTTGTAAGCTCTGTCCAAAGCCTGGGAGTAGACTTCCCTGACTCTCCCACAGGGGCTCTGTGTGGCTCCACCGACATGGGTAATGTATCGCATACAGTGCCCAGCATTCACCCCAAATATTGCATTGGTGCAGCATCCAACCACACTTCAGAATTCACTTCTCTATCAAACACTCCAGAGGCCTACGATATCACGCGTAACATGGGCACAGCCATGGCACTCACAGGTCTTCAAATCCTCCTTAATCCTGACGTGCTAGCTGCCATCAAGAGCGAATTCAAAGCAAACACCAATGATCGGTAGAAACAGTATTATATATGAAATAACATGGTTCAATGGTTCCATTATATTTTTATTAATAATATTATATCATGACTGATCATATAATTGGAGTTCACTAGCCGAGGGCAATTAAGAAAGCCAATGTTTCAGGAGCTATAGAGCTGGCATAATAACTGAAGGTAGCTGTACATATAGCTGCCGAAACATTTGGCTTTCATCCTTAATTGGCTAGTGAAGTTCGATCGTGTAATCAGTCCTGTCTGCACCGAGCCACAGAAGTTTCTTTGTAATATTACGTATATCAATGGCAATGATTTGACATTCAAAAGTATTCCATAATTATAATTAAATGTACCTGTTATTATGTACTAGTTAAATCTGCATGAATGTAAAATAAGGGAGTTTGGATTAATTTTTTGCACAGTTCACTCTCCACCAGTGGCAATCTTAACCTGCTGCTTAAACTCCTTCTTTATCTGCTCAAGAAGGGAGCTGTCACTCAGCACTTCTAAGGCAGTGAGTGCCATGGCTTTGCCCATAGAGACGGTCAGCGCGTGGGCCTCACCAGAGTTGGCCACTTCAGTGAACTCAGCAGAATGATTCACAGCTGTCCCAATGGCGTACATTGGGTGGATTGAGGGCACAACGTAGGAGACATTGCCCATGTCTGTGGAGCCTGTGGGAAGGGATGCAGCACTCATTTCACATCCCAAGGACGTGCACTCCTTGATAAACAGGTCGGCCATTGCCTTGTTGGTCACCAGGTTGCTGTACGGCTTTCCAGTCTCCTTGATATCAACAGTGCAGCCAGTAGCTGTGGCTGCAGCACGAAAGCAGTTAAAGGATTTCTCTTGGAGATCTTCTACCTCTTTCTCTGTGGGTGCTCGGATGTAGTATTCCATCTCACTCTTTCCTGGAATGATGTTCGGTTTTGTGCCACCATTGCTGATAATAGCGTGGATCCTCCAGCTGGGCTTCATCTGTTGCCTCATGACCGATATAGAATTGTACGCCATCACAGCTGCATCAAGGGCATTCACACCCTCCCACGGGGCCATTGCAGCGTGTGCCTCTTTGCCATGAAAGGTTACCGCAACTCTCCTCACAGCCAGGGCTTGAGGATATGCATCATTCACATACGCAGGATGCACCATCATGGCAAAGTCCACATCCTTGAAGTACCCTGCGTCTATCATGAACACCTTCCCTGCCCCTCCCTCCTCTGCTGGTGTCCCCAGAACGGTCACAGTCCCAGGAAGAGAGAAGCGCTCCAGGGCACTCTTCAGACCAATACCGGCGGCTAATCCAGCTTCGGCTATCAGGTTGTGACCGCATGCGTGGCCAATCTCTGGAAGTGCGTCGAACTCGCACAGAAAGGCAACGTTGGGCGAGCCTGATCCGTAGGTGGCGCGAAATGCAGTGGACAGACCGGCTGCATTTCTCTCCACATTGAAGCCAACCGTCTCGAGGGCAGTAGCTAGTGCTTTGGATGATCGATGCTCTTCGTATCCAAGCTCAGCAAACTTCCAAATATTCTCACTTACGGTTCTTAGTAGGTCCACCTGCTTTTCGATTCCCTTCAAAACGGTGTCCCTGCGGTCGGCGGCCATTTTGTAGGTGACACACGAAAACGCGAGCGAAACGCGCATGGGCATCTATTATAGCTAGCTAGAATAGCACGGCATATATAGGTACATATAGTCTAGTCTGGGTATATTATAGCTAGATCGTCACACCAAACTTTTATGACATAGTCAAACAATTATTACAACATATGCATGAATGCAAAAACGTGAGTAATACATTATTACAAAACACAAAATGTAGCTACATAATATGAATCAAGTTATTGTATGTTAGCATGAAATTCGGTAGTAATTCGCTGAAGTAGCTGTTTATCAATGAGTACCTCTGCAGCAGCCATAGCCATTGCCTTTCCCATCTCTTGTGTGACATGATGTGCTTCTGGTGTGTTGGCGGTTTCTGCAAACTGGACAGTGTGGTTGAAAGTGTCACCAATTGAATACAGAGGATGGATTGTAGGGACCTCCCCTGAGACATCGCCGATGTCTGAGGATATCAGCAACTCGCCATGATGCACCGGGTTGTCAATTGCTATCCCCAGAGAAGTGCAATGCTTCGCAAATGCTCTAGCAAGCTCTGTGTTGTTTCTCAAGTGTTTGTAGTTAAACCCAGTCTCCCTCACTTCAAAATGGCAACCCGATGCTGCAGCAGACGCTTGCAAGCATGCAGTCACCTTGGAAAGGAGGCTGTCAAATTCTTGCTTGGTTGGTGCACGGACACACACACGCATGCGACTCTCACTTGGTATAATAGACACATCTACTCCTCCATGTGTTATAATGACCTGCAGCCTCCAAGTTGGTTTCATCTGCTGCCGTAAGGTAGACAGTGAGCTGTATGCAACCACTGCGGCATCCAGAGCATTGACTCCCTTCCATGGAAAGGCTGATGCATGTGCATCACTCCCGTGAAAGGTGACCTCCAACTCTCGAGCAGCAAGAATGATAGGCAAGAGGTCGTTGTACGGAGAAGGGTGTACCATCATGACTGCATCAACACCCGCAAAGAAACCCTTGTCAAGTAGGATCACCTTCCCACCACCCCCCTCTTCAGCTGGCGTACCAAACACAGTCAGCTTGCCTGGCAAGGAGTAACACTGCATTGCATGTTTGAGGCCCAACGCAGCTGACATTCCAGCCTCTGCAATAAGGTTATGACCACACGCGTGCCCAATTTCTGGTAATGCATCGTATTCGCACAGAACAGCCACATGGGGCGCCCCAGAACCGTAGGTGGCACTGAACGCAGTAACCATTCCACCAATGTTCCTCTCAACTACAAACTTATGGCCTTCAAGTACCTCTGTAAGCAAAGAACATGCCGTGTGTTCCTCGAAGTTTGTTTCAGGATTTTTCCATATCTGGTAGCCAATTTCTTTCAACAGTTCACTGTTCGAGTCCACGGCTTTGCAAATACAATCATTCACATTCCGCAATTCGGCATCCATTCTGTCAGCGAGAAAATGGCGGCGAATTAAACCCTATTCAAGTTCGAGCCCCCGCTTCTTGCAAGCGGAGACCGTCGCGCTTGTGCGATAAGGTCGTGTTGTGTAAGAATGGAGCGCATGTGTGCTTCTGCTGTTTGTGAAGCTATTGACGAGAAATCTGACCTGCTACTGTCCGTGAGTGATGAGATTTGGAAGACTCCAGAACATGCGTTTGAAGAGTACAAAACCTCTGCTATTTTAGCCAGTGCTTTGGAAAGGGAAGGTTTTGAGGTGCAATATCCTCTCAACACGTCTGTGACACAGCTGAGGACTGCATTTCGCGCCACCTATGGATCAGGCTCGCCTAACGTTGCCTTTCTGTGCGAGTTCGACGCACTTCCACAGATTGGCCACGCATGCGGTCACAACCTGATAGCCGAAGCTGGATTAGCCGCCGGTATTGGTCTGAAGAGTGCCCTGGAGCGCTTCTCTCTTCCTGGGACTGTGACCGTTCTGGGGACACCAGCAGAGGAGGGAGGGGCAGGGAAGGTGTTCATGATAGACGCAGGGTACTTCAAGGATGTGGACTTTGCCATGATGGTGCATCCTGACAACCATGACGATGTGGCACCTGCAACTCTTGTGCTGAAGCGTCTTCAAGCAACATATTTTGGCAAGGAGGCTCATGCTGCAAAGGCACCATGGACTGGAGTTAATGCACTCGATGCAGCAGTGACGGCCTACCACTCCATATCTGCTCTGCACCAGCAGATGAAACCAACCTGGAGGGTGCACGGTGTAGTCAAGGATGGGGGCATGATCCCTAATGTGATCCCAGCTAGGGCTGAGCTGGAGTACTTTATCCAGACATTGACAGTGGAGGAAATGGCCACCCTGTATGCCAAAGTGAAGGCCTGCTTTGAAGCTGCAGCTGATGCCGCTGGTTGCACTGTGGCAATAACAGAACTCAATCCTCAGGTGGACAGCCTCATTAGTGACCCTGAGTTAGCAGCTTCCTTTAGCAAGCACTGTCAATCGTTGGGATATACAGCCATGACCAGAGCTGCAACTGGGAAGCTGAGCGAGTCCACTGGCATGGGCAATGTGTCTCGTGTTGTACCTGGGATACAACCTCTATACACCATTGGTCCCCATCCCTGCTACACAGAGGGGTTTGCTGCACTGTCAAACACACCCACAGCACACCGGACCACACTGCTCATGGCAAAGGCAATAGCACTAGTGGGAGTTGATATTATGTCAGGTATAATTGCACTTCGCAAGAAAGGAGAGTAGTCATTGACTTTAGATACTGTAATTAATTACTTCATTATATATTGCTTTGTTTTCTGGAGTTAGTTTGAACATTGCGTATATAATATGTGGCAGCTGTATATATACTAAAGTTCGATGTGACACTGTACAGCTATATTAACAAGCATTATACATAGGCTTGCATATGAGTATAATTTAACTATTCACAGACAATATATAATTATACCTTTTAACATTGATTGTCATTCAATAGAAACATTAATTGAATATACAATTGGCAAATGTGTACAGAAGAGTAAGTAATTTGTACATGCAGCACACACAACTAAGTTACCCGACCCAATGCAGTGGGTGGCATGATCGATGTACATACCATACCAGCATGGCCGGCCATACATCCTAAGCAGTGGTCGTGCCCATCAGTGTTTCAATGTCGGCTTGAGGTGCCATGTGTGTGTGGTAGTAGTCATGCATATACATTATGATGGCAATTGGCTGGCCCAACACAAGGGACAGCCAAACAATGCAGTTCCCAATCTGTCCTCGAGTAAATGGGAATGAGGTCAGAATGACCAGTGGTACCTTAAAACAGTAAATAAGAAGTGCAGTTAACGCATGCGATGAATTTACACACTTGAAAAAACAGGCTATACACAACACACATGCATGCACATGCATAATAATTATCTATTCCAGCTCAATTCTCTTTGGTGATTAACATAAATACTGCACATTCACATGTATACGCACGCATAGAGAGTGTATGACAAGTAATAGCTATAGACTCCTCACCTGCAGCAGCATTGCTGAGAAGGCCCACAGCTTCACTGTGTGGAGAGCAATGCTAATGACCAGCTCGTGGAAGAAGGCAGAGATGCCAAACACTGCAACGGCTGCAGCCAGGCGACCGTAGCCTGCGCCAATCATGGGTCTGTAGACGTGTCTACCAAGAGAAAAGGGGAGGAGACTACTCATGCCATGGGGTATCATTGTACCAAATTAGGAAGGGGAGTTTGAGTGCAAAGGGTTGGTGGGGTGAGCAATTTATATTCAAGTGAGCCTACTGAGCCACTTTGCAGGTACGTAACTCTTCCCGTTAGCTGACAAGGTGTTGTGTCCTAAAATCTTGTACTTCCTCACTACTGATGCCCATCTGACAAGTTGATGTGGGAAAGCCATTGGTCAGGCATCTGTAGCTGTCTTGGTTACTGAACATGTCATGGACATGCTCAATGCACATTGCACACAACCCTTCCCTGCCAACACACACACACACACACAACACACACACACACACACACACACACACACACACACACACACACACACACACACACACACACACACACACACACACACA
>OX465051.1:1717119-1867119 GCA_949841015.1 Aplysina aerophoba
GTTGCTGTGGACAGGAAGAGCAATGATATGTCACCATGCATGGCTCACGTGCACGTGCAGGCTACTCCTGACCTGTTTAACACACCTACCCTTGTTACCATGACTGCCAGCCGACATGCATTACATAATATCCCAGATACTCACCATATCCCCGAGAAGTTGTTCTACAAACACTGTCAGCTCTGGGGCCGCATCTGCACCGCTGTCCTGGGCTTTTGGCTTTCCTTCCCCGTCGGATGACATCGCACTGAGCTACGACTCGTAAAATAACAGCGAGTATCACTCTCAATTACATTAGGGGGTGTGACCTCGAAAAAACAAGTTTGCGGGGGCTATGACGGGCGTGTGCGGGCTACGTGAGTATTGCATTAATAGCGTTGCGAACAGATCGGCAGCCAGCTAGCAGCAGCCACCTGAGCTGCTCGAGGGCTTGTCTTGAGGCCTGGACCCTCTGCTCCCGCCCTCTTGTGAGTGGCCCAGCTTGATGCCATTTGCCTGTACAAGGAGAGAGAGAGAGAGAGAGAGGAAGGGGCAAGAGAGATAGTTGGCAGGAGGGGGAGAGGGAAAGAAAGGAAGAATAATAGGTTAATAGGACACCTGGTACATTGTCTGCATGCAGTGCTAGAGAGAAACCCGCTCCACCACCGGCTGCGGACTTCACCACTGCCCACAGAGCACTAAGCTGGAGCACTCATGGCACACGGCTTGTTACGAACTCAACCACCATGCTAAGGACCCTGACACTCAGGTACTGTAATATAATGTAACAAAGCCGCAAGCACCCTGCTTCAAGGCCCACCACCCCACCTCATTTGTAATGTCAAACACTCCCTCTTGGATCTTTGAATAGATCTCCTTTGCTGTGTTAATGAAGGCCTCTTCCACATTCTGTGCAGTCTTTGCTGATGTCTCCATGAACACAAGACCATGCTCCTTGGCAAATGCTTCTCCCTGGAATAACCATACAATAGAGAGAAAGCAACGCCTCTCAAATCTCAACCCCTAACATATTCTGTAGTGCTTTATAAATGTGCAGTTTAGAGATCATGGTTGCGTGGGTAATGTTTTTTCCCTGCTGTATTCAATGCAATACAACCACTTGCTGAGTGAAGCCTACTGCAAGAGCCAGCATTACATGCTTCATTGATTGAGATGATTACTGCATAAAGTGTGACACACTTGAGAAAAGGACATTCTATACACCGTACAGAGGCGCCTGCGTACTCACATCATCACACATGCAATGGTAGACCCCTAACAGATGTCAGCATTAGCAGCTCCCTATATAGTCAGCCCGTTGTGCACTAAGGCTACCTGTGCAGCTTGGCTGTTACATGCACACACCCATTGAGTGGAGCATGTGAGCAGGACACAATGCAATGTGTGTACAGAACACACTTACCTCTTCATACTTGACTTCACGTTTTGCATCCAAGTCACTAACGAGAAAGAGACCAGGAACACAAACTGTGTTACACAATACGCTTAGCTTTATACTTAGCTTAGTATCGATACCCCTTGGGTATCGATATACAGATGGGTGACTATTGGCAGTATCACCTATAAATATACCTATTTTATACACATAATATTGCTAGGAATGTATATAATATATTATAGTGCACGTTGCGAATCAAGGAAAATGGCTGCCAGCGAGGAACTTTGCAAATATAAGCTGTCGCCTCTTCCTGGCGCTACCAGCGAAGTATGGAAATACTTTGGGTTTGAGAAGAAGGATGGAAAGCTCGTCGACCGCCACGAGGTAAGCGCCAAATAACGTAATAGGTATGGAAATGCGCTACATATGCGTACGCTTCTCAATAAAATATGCGCTACGTACGCCTCTCAATTACATATGTACGTGCTGTACTGCAAGGCAGCCCACCTTCGATTAATGCTGTAGCTTGTTGTTGTGTTGCAGGTCCTGTGTGCTTTTTGTGAGCCACCCACCAAGCTTAAGTACAGTGGGAACACAACTAACCTGTTTTCCCACTTAAGGAACAAGCATCCTGTCACACACAACAAGCTACAACGTTCTAGCTCTTTGGCTAGCAGTCTTTCGAAGCCAGGCAGTAGCAGTCAGGCGGGACTGGCGTATTTCTTCGAGAAACGGAAAAAGTTGCCCACTGACAGCAAAACTGCTCAGGACATCACCAAGGCAGTTGGCTATGTCATAGCGATGTCAATTTAATTTAAGTGTCACTTTGATTTCCATAAGTTGAATTCCACCAATATATCGGGTATATCGTGATACCCTCCTAAGGTATCGTGATACACAAAAAAAGTCAATATCGCCCAGCCCTAATGCATACTACAAAAGATGACAGATCTGGTGTGATAGTATAACTGTTTGTTGGTTTTGATGTCATCTGTAGAGCCAGCATTACCCTTGCAGGTCAAATGCCCAGAGAAGTACCCTCCCACTTTGCCTGGTCCAATAGCACTCCTTACACCTCGGTATGTACACTGCACACCCCTTGATGTAGACCACACCCCTTGACGTAGACCACACCCCTTGATGTAGACTACACCCCTTGATGTAGACTACACCCCTTGATGTAGACCACACCCCTTGCCGTAGACCACACCCTTTGATGTAGACCACACCCCTTGACGTAGACCACACCCCTTGACGTAGACCACACCCCTTGATGTAGACTACACCCCTTGATGTAGACTACACCCCTTGATGTAGACCACACCCCTTGCCGTAGACCACACCCTTTGATGTAGACCACACCCCTTGACGTAGACCACACCCCTTGACGTAGACCACACCCCTTGACGTAGACCACACCCCTTGACGTACAATGCACATGCTGTGCTCTATATCTTCCCTACCACACGCACACACACACGCACGCACACGCACACAACCTACCACTTATTTCCAATCAACATGATGACCATCTGAGAACTGGAGTGTGCCTTGGCATCATCGAGCCATGTTGTGAGGTGCTCAAAGGTCTCCCTCCTGGTGATGTCGTACACCAACAGAGCACCGGCCGCCCCTCGGTAGTAAGAACGTGTAATGGATCGAAAGGACTCCTGGCCAGCCTATGAAGGGGTGGGGGGGGGGGGGAAGGGGGAGGGGACAACAATGAGTGACATGCTTACACTCACAGGGCAGGCAAGGTCATTCAATCAATAGCAACTGATTGTAGGATGCTTGGGCACGTCAACTGCATGCAAATCTGTTTGGTGCGCAGTTGACGACGGCCTACGCGGCTGAAACTTCCTCCTCAGTTACTATCGATTGATTGATTGACTCTGCTACATATATGCTCATCAATATCAATTTGTCAGATATCACAACGTAGCAATGAGCCTCTAAAATATCAGGTCATTCGAGCCTTACTGCCTGAGACAAAGGAGAGAGAATAAGGTCTAGGATGGATTGGTTGAATGGTTGGCAAGGCAAGTCACTGAGAGGCCTTAGGATGGAATGAGTGTCTGAAAAGATCAAGCATTCGATTCCTAGAAGGATGTCAGCTTGCATCCACCTTGGGCGATTAGAACTTGGTGGTCTTGGCAGCTGTACATAACAAGTACTGTGTCACCTCAGATTTATCTCAAAATACTCTTTCTGATAACTTCATGAATGAATTGGTGTGATATACAGATCCTGTCATACAGGGATACAACTCAACAAAAACCATTTGCAAAAACAGAAGCATAAAGTACCAATACCATTCTTGACTAATTTTGTCTCGCATATCTGGTACGTACACAATACCATTCAATTAGCCATTATGGCCATTTTGTCATAAACCTGAAAATGTACAGACGCAAAATGCATTGACGAAGTGGGCAGCAGTTTCACAGAAATGCAAACAAATAAAAGGTATGTAGTGAGTATAGAGTGCTGCTCCATATATAGAGCATAGCATTTGATGAACAGCTTTCACGCCACATTACAACACATTTTCACTCCTACACACGTAGTGGGAAGTAAGTGGATTCAATTTCACTTTGTTAGCCTTTTCTGCTGTGATGCCAAATCAACTAAAAGCTGTGTGGAAGTCTGCTATGCCCCTCAACCAAGTGGAGCGCAGTACAGGGGCTTTAGAGACAAAAGGTGTGTAACATTGAAAGCAGTTAGCAGCAGAGTCAGCCACCTCAAGTCAGCCACCTCAAGTCAGCCACCTCGAGTCAGCCGCCTCAAGTCAGCCGCCTCAAGTCAGGCGCCTCAAACTGGTCCTGTGTGGCATGTCAGTCAAGCGCTGCAAGCCCCAGCCATGCAAGGCTGACACAGTCTGCAACCCCGGAAGGTACCTACCCACCAGGCACACGGTGGCACTTTCATCACCCATGCCAGCACGCCTTACCTGTGTCGCCACTGCAGCGACACAATCACATCCATGAAGGATTTCCACTTGTCACAGTTGGCTAGGACATTGCATGATGAGCTCATTACACACACAGCCTGTGTTGAGCAGTACACCATCTACAATGCATTACATACAGCTACCAGTAGTGTGGAGGTGATATAAAGAAATACCCCACCATCCGCATGTGTGTGAGTGGCGTGCACAAGTGTTAGGTTTCCACTTGGCAGCAATCAGGTAGGGAGGTTGACTGTGCAAGTGTCTGGCATGGTGTGGTGTGAGAGGGCTGTGTGGGATATGGTGTGGTGCGGTGTGGGAGGGTGAGGGGGGTTGGTGCGATGTGTGAAGGGGTGATGTGGTGTGGTGTGAGAGGGTGAGGGGGGTCGGTGCGATGTGTGAAGGGGTGATGTGGTGTGGTGTGGGAGGGTGAGGGGGGTCGGTGCGATGTGTGAAGGGGTGATGTGGTGTGGTGTGAGAGGGCTGTGTGGGATATGGTGTGGTGCGGTGTGGGAGGGTGAGGGGGGTTGGTGCGATGTGTGAAGGGGTGATGTGATGTGGTGCGGGTGGGTGAGGGGGGTTGGTGCGATGTGTGAAGGGGTGATGTGGTGTGGTGTGGGATGGTGAGGGAGTGTGGTGTGGTGCAGTGTAAGAGGGGAGTGATGTAGTGTGGTGTGGGAGGGTGGACTCTAGCATCCTGGTGCACAATCCTGAAGAACACCACTTACTGTGTCCCAAATCTGTAACTTTATTTGCTTTCCATCAATGTTGATCATCCGTGCACCAAACTCCACACCTACACAGCAACACAACAAAGACAATACAACGATATTCATTGCCTATGAGCCTGCACTGTAGGTGTCTAGTCAGATAAGACAAGACAACACAACACAATGCTTATGAACCTAACATGCACTGTAGTCAGACAGACAAGACAACACCACATCATGAGAAGCATACAACAAAGGATGTATTGTGGGCTGAAGACCTGCCTCACACTAGACCATTGACAGCACAAGCATACAAACCACATGTTTCCTCTTGGCCCTAATTGTATCAGTGGGAGATATATACCACCATTGTGTCTTCCTGGCCTATGGATGTGCGGGACCCGTATCACCCACCGAATACCACAGCATAATACCCTTACTAAACTGTTGAGTGATCAGAAAATCACATACACACACACACACACACACACACACACACACACACACACACACACACACACACACACACACACACACACACACACACACACACACACACACACACACACACACACACACACACACACACACACCAATCAAACTAAAATACGCCTACACACAGTCCCTTCCACTGAAGAAGACACATGACCTTGTCCCACCAAACTCTCCATTCACCAGAAAAGAAGCTGCTACAAACTGACCCGTTGCAAATACCTCGACACAACACGTAGAAGACACGTACCAATGGTGAGGTCGTGAACAGGTTGGAACCTCTTGTCTGTGAACTGTAGCAACAGGCATGACTTCCCCACACCTGTGGGAGACGAAGGGATGAACATGCAGGGGTAGGCGAAGTGCGAGTGATGGAGTTAACAAAAAAACTCACACATACCAGTGTCTCCAATGATGATGTATTTGAATAAGTAAGCATAAGCCATGACTTTCGTTCAGGGGAATACAGACCACCTCTTTTCCTGGTTCTGCCTCGAAAATGGCTACCTCCGCAAGTCAGGTGACCTGCTGCAATCCTATTGGTGGGAACATTCCAATTATAGTGATGTCGTAATATCACCATACACAGGGCCTTTGTGATGCACAGCAAGCGAGCTAGCTAGGTTGCCTCCCGCGGCCGGCCTTGCTTATGCTACCGTACCATTTGGGACAAGCATACTGCAGTCTGAGCACTTGTCTGAGTACTTCGATTTGCTATTCAAACATGCTTTGCTCCTTCGAATTCAAACATGAAGGCTTATACTAATCTGAGCACTTATCTGAGCACTTGTCTAAGCACTTGTCTGAGCACTTGTCTGAGCACTTATCTTAGCACTTGTCTTAGCACTTGTCTAAGCACTTGTCTGAGCACTTATCTGAGCACTTATCTTAGCACTTATCTGAGCACTTGTCTGAACACTTGTCTGAGCACTTGTCTGACACTTGTCTGAGCACTTGTTTAAGCACTTATCTAAGCACTTATCTGAGCACTTGTCTGAGCACTTGTCTGAGCACTTATCTGAGCACTTATCTGAGCACTTGTCTGAGCACTTATCTTAGCACTTGTCTAAGCACTTGTCTGAGCACTTATCTGAGCACTTATCTTAGCACTTATCTGAGCACTTGTCTGAACACTTGTCTGAGCACTTATCTTAGCACTTGTCTGAGCACTTATCTTAGCACTTGTCTGAGCACTTGTCTAAGCACTTGTCTGAGCACTTCGATTTGCTATTCAAACCCTCCTTCAAACATGAAGGCTTACTATTTATCCCCGTGACAATCAATGGTGAATAACTTGGATCACCAGTAGCTTTAGAGTTGAATGTGTGCTATAGTTGAAAGTATGAATGCATTCCATTGCACTGTGTGGCGGTGGATCATAGGGTCAGACGTAAATAAGGCTGCGATGTGAGCCCAGTAGCTACAAACAACAGAAATATACAGCCTTAAACTGTCGACACAAAAAGGAAACATTTGGAATGCATGGGTATTTACATACATATACACATGATCCTCTATGTGCGTAGTAAACACACAAGGGCAATGACTATAGACAGGGAAAGAGTTACATACACAATCATGAGTCACACCGATGACACAGACGGCTTGTATACGGCCACTGCTGCGCTATTGAGGTTGGTCAGCCTTGACACCACTTGCCTGTGAGAGGAGGGACGGGGTAACATTAGAATGTGCAGCACACGAGGAATCCCCTTTCATGACTGCTTTGAGTAGCATGATCTGAGTTCATCAATGAGTCAGTCGGGAGAGGCATGCGTTTGCATTATTAAACAGATATACGTATACCTCCTATAGAGAGGACCATTGTTGTTCCATTAAAAGAAATTTTTAAAAATGTAACTCAAATGTGCTAATACTACCATCTGCCAAATGATCCACAGCAAAGGCTATCAAACTGTGCACGTTACTGTAACACATACACACTTCACCTCATTTGCCACATCAATTGAGTTTTCTTGTATCTTGGCATATAGCTCCATTGCCATTTTAATGAAAGCCTCTTCCACATTCTGTGCCGTCTTTGCTGATGTCTCCATGAACACAAGACCATGCTCCTTGGCAAATGCTTCTCCCTTAAGCAAACAGGCAATAGAGAGAGGGCGAGGGAGATAGAGAGAGACTGAGAGACTGCCCTGGAGGAGGTGGTGCACACGTGCTTACTACAGTCCTACCGGGTCTGGTGCAAGCGCAACTGGAAAGAGCCTGCCACCAGCCATGTTGCTACTGACTAGAACACACTGTTGCCTGACATCAATGTGTTTTTGCCTTGTCCGTCCCTGTGTCCATGTCCTGAACTACGTGCAGCCATGACTAATCAATCACCCTGTCTTTCTTATTGCTGACAGGAATTTTGCCTGCATACTTTTGTTTTTTGTTTTTATTTTGTTTTCGTTTTGATTTTCATGGACCTCACCCAATACTGTGCAATATTATGTTCGAATATTTTGACAGTGGCTGAGACCCACAAGAAGCATGTACTCCTTATTTAACCCTTCAGATATAGTTTCTTTTCCTGGACTTGGATTAATTATGGTGACATTATCTTGCATGTGATATTTGTATTCTCATTCAAGTTTAATTATGGTGTCCATGTGCAGAAAAAAGAAAAAAAGAAAAAAAGAAAAAAGAGAGAGAGAGAGAGAGACAGAGTGAGAGAGAGACAGGAAAAGTTTAATAAAGACACAACTTTCTTCATCACAACAGATGCGTACCTAGCAACTAAGAGACACACGTAATCTAGATGCTTCCTCAGCAACAATCAGTGTTACATTTTGGTTAACTATAACTAAACTAAAATACTTTTAGTATGCTGTTTCAGCCGTTTGGTTAACTAAACCAGAATTACTTCAGCAGTGCTACCCTGAAACTAAAACTAAAACTAAAACCAATTGGGAGAACAGTAGTGACTGACTAGAACTACCTTCACAATGGCTAGTTTCTAATGAATAGCTCTGGGAATGCTAGGAGTTAAACAAAGGGCGAATGAATGTTTCCAACATGTTGGATTGCATGCTTAAAGTTTATGTAGCTAGCTAGCAAATAAAAGACTTGTACAGGTGATTTCAGAATGATCAATTGTCCAAATGACAAATGCTAAATCGCAAATGGTAAATGGCAAGTGCTGTGATGTCATTCATTATATGCCATCACAGATGTGATTGTTCAAAGAGGCGTAGCAAGCTGGGACCAGGAAAGGAGCCGCCAAATAAGAAATCCGTAAGCCGTGGCCACATTTGGAATGTGAAGCTGATTAAAATGAACAATGGAATACTTAGGGAATAGTAAATTGAGGAGCAAAGAATTGTAAATTGTATTAATTAAGAATCATAGCATTAGAATTATAGCTTCATTTGCATGTGACTATTGAATGTGCATGTGACTACAATAGAACTAAAACTTACGTGAGAACCATAATTAAATCAAATTGTGCCAGATATACTAAAACTAAACTAAAATTAGGGAAATCTTCAACTAATAGTTCAAGATTCTTGTGATAACCAAAACCACAACTAGCTTTCATGTATAACACTGGCAATAATGCACATCTAGTAATTAATTAAAGCCAACATTATATATATATATACATTCGATCAACAACCTTTCACTGAAGTGAGGGCTTCTCAGCTGGCTCAGCCACGAGAAAGGGTAGTTCTCTAATACCAGCTTCAAAACAGGGTTGAAAACCTTGCCGACGTTTCAACCAGATGCTCTGGCCTTCTTCAGGGCGGGGAACCTTTCACTGCTCATCAATCCTACATTACTCCTACACCTATATAGCACACTCCTCCTGACAACACCTAGCTCACTGCAGCTATGATATACCATGGGTTTCTACCACATCATGAAGAGACAAGCCCCTACAAATTGTAGAACGAAATTTAAAGTACGCCTTTAGCCCTGCAGGTTGCTGTATGCTGAGGTCCAGTCTGTATCTGTCACACAGACAAGTGCATGTGAACTATGCCAAACGCATACATACCTCTTCAAATGTGACTTCCCGTTTTGCATTCAAGTCACTAAAGTGGACAACAGGAGCACAGAACCACACCAATAAAGCTAAGATCAACTGCGGTCCCAAATCTCAGACAATAACATGATGGTACCCCTCCCCCAATACATTGGACCAACCACTTATTCCCGATCAGCATGATGACTATTTGAGGGCTGCAGTTTGCCAACATTTCCTCAAGCCATTCTGTGAGGTGCTCAAAGGTATCCCTCCTGGTGACGTCATACACCAACAGAGCACCAGATGCTCCACGGTAGTATGAGGATGTGATCGCGCGAAACCGTTCATCGCCAGCCTGTGAAGAGAAAGTTATCAATCCTCATGTTGTCATTTCATAGCACATTGGAAGAACGTTGGGCAAGCAGAAGACTTGACTTAACATTCCACATTCCACAGTTATCAGCTAGGGCAAGGAGCGCTCTATTGTGGACACAACTGCTGCACAGCTGACACAATGTACATGTATGACATAGTGATGTAGTGAATAGAGTGGGTGGATGAAAATTATTATACTTCGATAATTATTCTGTGTTTCAATGAAACATACAATACACATATAACCGTTGCTGTGATCACTATTCCTCAAACATTACTGCTGTGTGTTGAAAATTTTCTACTCTTGAATAATTCTTCATATGCATGTAGCATGCACAAGCTGGTGCGTGCCTTGCAGAGCTATGCTTACGGTATCCCAAATCTGTAGTTTCATGCGCTTTTCATCAATGTTGATCATTCGAAGGACAAAATCCACACCTACAGCAATTGAGAACACGTACATTAATGTTCATATACTCTTTACGTATCTAGTGGGATTCCCTCATAGGGTTTTCAATGGACTATCCAAGCACTGTAGTGAGATAATAATAAAACCAACTACAGAAGTAATTGCATATAAATACAACATTTTTACCCAGTTGTGAAAGATGTGGTACATATTGCATACAGTCTGGTTAAACTTGCCAATGCAAGAATCTGTCATTCCATTCCATTTAAATATTAGTACTGTAATAATGTGAGTGATTGCAGTACGCAACTGCAGTGTACAATGTGCAATTGAGACTACATATTAGTGCTGTAATGATAAGAGTGTTTGGAGTATAAATTGTTAAACTACTGCATCCATTGCATAATACACAGGCTAAATACAGACTACCAGACCCGACAGTGCCTGGATACAATACATACCACACTCCACACCCCAGCCATGCGCCTCAATGCAGCAGTTAAGAAGCAGCCAACCACGCACCGATCGTGGGGATGTAGGGTGCTTGGAAACGATTGTTCGCGAACTGGATCAACAAGCACGACTTCCCCACGCCTGTTGGAAGCAAAACGGAGATCCCGTCAAACGGTGCACGCGACTTGACATAAACCACTCACTCACCACTGTCTCCGACGATAATGTACTTAAACAAGAAGTCATAACCAGCAGCCATAGCCCTCGCCAATTCCGTGACAAGCAGCAGATCGATGGGAGGACAGCTCCTGTCCGTGCCTCCGTGGTCAGGTGACTTCCGGCAATCCCATTGGTTGAAATTCATGGCCCTTACGTAATGTCGTGAGTGCTATATTTATATTGGCCCTAATTCTATAATTTAGGGATACTTGCATGCATGCCTGCTGGCCATGCGTGGACCTAAGACCAAAACACACTCCTGTGCCATTAACCCAACGTCCATATGTGAAGGTGTTCATTCTGCTATGAGGGACAATGCTGTGTTTCATGCTCTTGTATCTTGGCGTACATCTCCATTGTCATCTTAATGTAGGCCTCTTCCACATTCTGCGCAGTCTTTGCTGATGTCTCCATGAACACAAGACCATGCTCCTTGGCAAATGCTTCTCCCTTCAGCAAACAGACAATAGAGACAGAGGTATATAGACACTAGGAGGGTTTAATGACACTACTCAATTCATCACAACAGATGCAACCAACATACACACACCTACAAACTGCGAGAATCTGGGGAAGCATCATCAAACTCAGTGTCTGTAGCGCACATTATCTCCACAGACCTTCCAAGGTCTAAACAGACACTCACTGCCACTTTAGCGCAGTTGGTGACTGATTCCATAGTTACAGAAGGTATGCATGAGCTACTGCAAACGCCGTAATTGGCTAGGAAAACAATATACACACTGTGAAATCTGCCAATTAATCCACACAATTAGGGGGCATATATATAATACAGTCAATTAGTCAGGCTATGTGGCCAGTACAATAATAGAAAGCTTACAAATGTGCACAGTAAAATTTGTAAGTAGACCTTTAGCCCTGGAGGTTGCTGTATGCTGAGGTCCAGTCTGTATCTCCTACACAAACAAGTCCATGTGAACACTATGTCAAACACATACATACCTCTTCAAACGTGACTTCGCGTTTTGCATCCAAGTCACTAAAGTGGACGACAGGAGCACTGTACCATAACAAGTAATGCTAGGATCAACTGTCCCAAGTCTCAGACAATAACAAGCAGACACATTTCCTGCACTACCGAATAAGTATATTCGGAAAGTGGTACCCCCTCCCCCAACCCCTCCCCCAATACATTGGGCCCACCACTTATTCCCGATCAGCATGATGACTATCTGAGGGTTGCATTTTGCCAACATTTCCTCAAGCCATTCTGTGAGGTGCTCAAAGGTATCCCTCCTGGTGACGTCATACACCAACAGAGCACCAGATGCTCCACGGTAGTATGAGGATGTGATTGCGCGAAACCGTTCATTACCAGTCTGTGAAGGGAATGTCACCTCTGTGTTGTCATCTCATGGCAGACATTGGAATAACTTCTGGCAAGCAGAAGACTTGACTTAACATTCCATATTCTACAACTATCAGCTAGAGCAAGGAGCAGTTTAATGTGGACACAACTACTGCACACTATATACATGTGTTGTGCACTAGTTAAAATGCCGTCCAAAGATGCTTGCTTGCTTGATATAGAGCCTGAGTCTCGAGGGTGCAGCACTGCCAGCATTTAAGTGCTATAGATTCCAAACCATTCTCTAGTCCGATCCGCTTGGTTAACAGACCACATCCATGTCTGTAATGACCTTTGCAGTGATCACTATTCCTCAAACATTTCTGCTGTGTGTTGTAAATTTTCTACTCTTGAATAATTCTTCATATGCGTGTAGCATGCACAAGCTGGTGCGTGCCTTGCAGAGCTATGCTTACGGTATCCCAAATCTGTAGTTTCATGCGCTTTTCATCAATGTTGAACATTCGAAGGACTAAATCCACACCTACAGCAATTGAGAACACGTACATTAACGCTCATATACTCTTTACGTATCTACTTGGACTTTCCACATATTACCAGTCTAAATATCTTGTCCCACTCCCCATTCAAACCTTGAAACGGAATGGAAGTCAGTAACTAGGAATGCAAAATTATGATAACACAAAAAGTATACAGTACACCATACAGTAGTTTCACAATTCTGATAACATGCACATTACACACTGCAATCAATCACAGGGCTACAGTAGTGAAAATACAGAGTGTCTCAGGATATTCAATGCACTGTGGTAAAATAGTATTAAAGTCTATGGAAGTAATTGCAAAATGAAAAATGTCATTGCAAAATCTGTCATTCCATCTGAATAATATTAGCCGCAGCAAGTTAATTTCCTGTTTCTCATCCTGGGAATTGGCTTCAAATCCACGCAGGCGAGCAGGTAAATTACAAACACAGGAAACAATTACACAGCACAATTAACAGCTGCAAAGCACCAACAGGTACGTGCGGGAAATTGCAGAAGACTATTCGATACGAATCACCTGCCAATGGCTTCGGTTGCACAACGACGACGACGGGGCAATAGGGCAATAGGCGTCAACTGCGCACATGTATATAGAAGCCTTGGTGCCTCGTGTTCATGTGGTCATGACAGCTGTAGGCCCTGTTGTGTCTCTTCATACACGATGTGTGTGAGGTTTTATGTGGCGAACGGCACCAGGAAGATCCTGCCATGGACGATGTGGCTCAGTTCAGAGGAGCACACGTTTGCAAAGGAAGTGGCATATGTTGTTGTATCCACAACACATTAATGAACAAGCATTGCATCTATATATGCATGTATATAGTATACATGGGAACTCTCAATCTTCCTAGATATTAAAGTCCGTGGTTTTAGCTTAGCAGCTTATGTATATACAGTATAGTGATTGCGAGTTGGTCTATATAGGTGATATTGACATTTGGGCAACAAGTATTACGAGTTAAATACCTCCTGGGGCTACCGCCCAAACTCGAACTACTTGCTGTCTTCAGTAGTAGTGACACTGTGGTGGGTATGTATACAGTAGGTCACGTACTGCTGTGAACAGGAATGTTGGTGTGTGAACAGGCCATAATGTATCACTAGTGACAGTTACAGAACTTCATTCCTTTGCTCCAAGCTATGCACAGACTACACGGCTGCACATGCAGGCTCTTGGTAGCCTACACAGTCAGGCATGCTAGCACTGCAACACTGATGGGATGTGTTACCTACTATTTGACTGCATGCTCCAACACCTCACACCCAGCACTTGGGAAGGGCTTCAGTATCGGTTACAGTGAGGATCTGTGTCAGCATGCTTCAAATACCAGTGTTGCTACCTCAACTTTCTCCAAGCTTCCTTGCTTCACTCTTGCTTACATGACAAGGCCAAACATGCATTAATGCAAGAACAGGCTTTTTCACTGTTTATACATTTTACCACTCAGTCTAGGGTCATTATCTTGCTGGCATACAACCTAAAGACCTTGACTGGGCCAATCACATTTTCCAGTGGTTATGGTAGCTGACAACAACATTAATGAGGCCACAAAGAAACATGCAGTACCTCTATCAAAAGTCTCAAATGGGTACTAGTGCCAGCTGCCAGGGCAGTAAGGGTGCAGACATAGGAGAGGCATGTAGCTGTAAACAGACATCAGGGCTTACACTATACAGACTTCTATGGCCAGGAAGATCCTCCCATGGACGATGTGGCTCTGTTCGCAGGAGCACACGTTCGCAAAGCTCTTTGAGGAGCTGTACTGAGTTGTTGTATAGCCACTATAGCTTTATGTTGCATGTGATTTACATGGTCTCTTATTCATAAGTCTGCGTTTTCTACAGCTTCACTGCACAATATTTCAATGCGGAAGTGGTACACATTAATACATTGTGTTTTGATAGCTCCATTGCCAGGAAATGCATGAGGGTGGTGGATGAGAAACAGGATTTAACTTGCTGTGGCCTTAGTACTGTAATGATGAGAGTGCTTGGAGTATAAATTGTTAAACTACTCCATCCATTGCATAATACACAGGCTAAATACAGACTACCAGACCCGACAGTGCCTGGATACAATACATACCACACTCCACACGGTCACCCCAACCTTGTGCCTCAATGCAGCAGTTAAGAAGGATCCAATTACGCACCATTGGTGGGGATATGGGTTTCTTGGAAACGATGTTCCATTAACTGGATCTTTAAGCACGACTTCCCCACGCCTGTTGAAGCAAAAAGGAATCGTGTAAAACGGTGTGGGTGAGTCGACATGGATCCACTCACTCACCAGTGTCTCTGACGATGATGGACTTAAACAAGAAGTGAGCACCAGCGTAAGCACCAGCGGCCATAGCCCTCGATCACCTGGTCGGCTAGCTAGATGGTCCCTAGCAGAGGAAACACTGGGGCGCCCCTTCCGCGCCCCTGGCGTTTGTTTTAGGGCGGTCTAGCTAGCTAGCCAAACTACCTTGCGGCAATCCTATTGGTGGAAATACATGGCTCTTTCGTATGGTCATGAGTGGGCAAGTATTGGCCGTATCCTCCGGGATATTTGCTTCGTTGGCATCGATTTTCTCCAAATTGGCGCTTTCTAATGACGTGCACGCACTAGATCGTCACGTTTTCGGTGTTTTTTGTACAACGGAGGACAACGTAGAGTGTTTTCCAGTAAGAACATCGTCACCTTTTAATACAAATGTCACATATATATGCTCATTGAGTACAGTTGTGCATGCCGTTGCCTGTTGCCACGAGTGGCCCAAGGACCAGAACACACTCTCCTGTGCCATGTACGCAATGTCCACATGTGCAGGTTTTTCTCCTGCTGCGAGGAGCAATGCTGTGTCTAATGCTGAGCAGCAATGGGGCGATGCTGACAACATTTGCCAAGGCAATGCAGAGGTGCAACTCCACTGCTGAGGCAGTGTCAGTAAACAGTGCGGCAAATTTCATCCTCACAGTTAGTGCCACTTCACCATCCAGCTGCCTCACATGAAACATGCAGGGGACATTTCGCATTGTAATTCAACGTGAACATACTGTGCATGAAATTAGCCACCCTCAGTCAATCATTAAATATCTTATGTTGTAGTAAAGTAAGCGCATATGCTTGGATCAACCACTAGCCTATGAGCATAGATAGGACCCTATATACCAGTGCCTCTCCCCAAACGCCTTGCATTCCTACAGGGACTGCTGGGGTGGCTGCTGTTTGGTGAATCACTGAACATTCTGTGGTGGTGTGGTGCATCACTGGTTATCACAGGACTGGCCGTGATGTGGGACGGCCAAAGGGATAGAGACACAGAGGAGCAGAAAGGAAAGGAGGAATGACTATCTGCCAACTCCCACTGCCTGTATTTGTGTACATACGTTCCATATGTGTAGTTTATCCCTGCAACAGAATGGACTGAGCACCCACAGCAAGAACATATCCATACAGAAGAATAGTGTGGAATACACATGAAGAATGACACACACACACACACACACACACACACACACACACACACACACACACACACACACACACACACACACACACACACACACACACACACACACACACACACACACACACACACACACACACACACACACACACACACACACACACACACACACACACACACACACACACACACCACATACATCACACACACTGTGCTGTTGTTCATTGCACAGAACCACCATAGGTTCAATCAAGGACTGCAGCTGCAACATGTGTTTGCACACTAGCTAGTTGTACTTGAGCTTCAGGTCGTGAGAGCTGATGACCGTCCGCAGTAGCCAATGGTTGAAGACAAATAGGAGTACCACTCGAGAGATGAGGTAGAACAGGAACCAGACACCAAGGTACTGGATCCAGCCGAACTTTGCCAGCTGCCAGAAACCTGGTCTGAAACTGTACAGCTAAAGTTAAGGAGAGCTTGCACGCCAGCAGCTATACCAGGCTCTGTCCTTCGCCACTTGCCCCTGCCCAGTCCCACCAGTAGCTGCAACAGCTAAGTATCACCTAGTGATACGCTATGTAATCCTGACCCTCTAATGTTAGTGACTTCAGATTGTGTCTATTGGGAAACACAGATGTATGTGCATGCGCACCGCACACACACACACACACACACACACACACACACACACACACACACACACACACACACACACACACACACACACACACACACACACACACACACACACACACACACACACACACACAACACACACACACACACACACACACACACACACACACACTGCTAGTAACAAGGCATGCATCTTACACTGTACAGTGGGGAGGAGGATACACAATGCTCTGTGGCGGGTAGTAAATGCTGAATTGTAACAGAAATTCTGATGTTGCACCAGATTCCCAAACAAGATTGGCATCCAAGAGATGCGTAGTTACTGCATTGAAATGGAGCAACGTGACTGGTAAAGTTAGTGCACAGGTTTAATAAATAACACACTCATATACCTCTCACCAACATGTATAAACACACACACATACACATGTGCGCACAGATGTACACAGTGACGATGCACGCATGCACAATTGCACACACAAACAAAGTGAGAATGCCTTCTAATCACTGCTCACTATTCCTCTGAAGGTGCTTCTCCAAAATAGTAGTCATTTCATACTCGCTGCCAGATTGGCTGCTCCTGTCAACAAGTGGGACCTACAGCCAAACAAGCAGAGAGAGAGCTCACACAAGACAGAAGAGACGGGCACACAAGTGCAGAGTGATAGTTAAATGAATGTTCATCACACAAATAGCGAACTGTGCTCTGTGGCACTCAATGCAGTGGTATGCAGTCCCACCCGGCGCAGTGCAACAACAAGGCTTGCTTGCCCTACTTCTCGTACGCACATTGTAAGTGTCAATTGCGCCAGTGCTGGGCAGGGGGAGTGTCTGCCGGAGACCCAGTCGGCCGCCCACCCACAGACTGTGACTGGGGACGCTCCACGAGCTGCTCACATGAAGAACAGACTGGAGGCGCACCTGGACAAACCTCTGTACACACAGGGGGAGGGAGAGAGTGTGCTTAACTTGTGTGACAGTGGCAGTGTAGTGGGCGGGTATGTACGTACGTGTGTGACTGTGTGTCTGTGAATAGTTATTGCGTGGATGCATTAGGTACTGCACACACTACAAGAGAGTAGACGCACTTGTATATACACTGAAAGCCACTTAAAGAATGGACCTCAATATAGCATAATTATGTAGCCTTATATCAGGTATGGAGAGCCTAATTGAGAGTATATGGGAGGACTGTACTATTAGCCTCACGTAATAGTGGATGATTGTACAACCATAGGGAACTTATGCATCACGCAGATGCCCCACAACAGTGAGATTGACTAGGAGCCAAACAGCATTGGTGTTTAACTATTCAGCCATTGCAAGCAGAAAGGTGTAGTACAGTAGGTTAGTCCATAGCCTATCAATATGTTACAATAACATTGGCAACTTCATGCCTCAGTAGATATAGCCCGTTGGTCGTACATATCAGCTATGGAGCTCCCTAATATCACATAGTGCTACACAGCAGTGCAAGAAGAGGGTTTGTGTGACCAGACAAGTGTTGTGCAGTGTTGTGCTCACGCTGAGTGCAACGTCGAAGAAGAGGAGTGCCTTGACCGAGCAGACTGGACTGCTCTGCTCCACTGGGAAGGTCAGGGTCAGGTGCAGCACATCCCTCAGGCCATCGTAGTTGTAGTCCTCTTCCGAAGACTGAGCAGGATCGTGATGGATGCAGTGAGGGAGTAAGTGGAGGAGGAGGGAGAGGAGGGAGAGGAGGAATGTGTAAATAGTACAGGAATGAGTAAATCCCCAGGGCTGCCAAAATATTAGGCAATTATTGTTCAATTAATGACTAGTGAAATTTGGCGATGGAAAACCCCTATACAGCAATATGCAAGCATGGATGGCAGGAACAGGACCATACAATCAATGCACAGTAGGTGTGCCATGTGAAGTCACTAGCAAGCAATTCTCAGGCATTGGTAGCACTACCATAGACTGTAGGATTAGATGAGATTGAATGGGTTGGATGGGTTGGATGGCTATGATTGCTGTACTTTCATGGGTCCATGAACCACCACATTGATTTAACCCACCAACACCAGTGGTCTTCACCCTGCTGCATGAGAACAGTGCATGCGAATGTGACGCTGCCATGCAGTTCTTGCTACAATGGGATCTCTCTGTAAAGGACATTCTGGATATGGGACACCTCTCTAAAGAGGACACTATCCGCAGTCCCACCCACATAGACCTGTGTACAAAAATCTACCTCTGTATCAGGGACACCTCTCTATACAGGACAGCCAGCTCAGTCCCAATGGTTTCCTCTATAGAGAGGTACCACTGTACAGCAAACACAAGTGCATCTGCACCATGCATCGACCACCACGATGCGTCGCATGCGCGAGTCTCTGGTCTGTCTCACCACCATAAGTGGAAGCACGGTGGACTCTTGCTGCAGCAGGCCCACGTGGTTACGGAAGGTGCTCCACGAGCGGTCGGAGCTTCCCACAGCCGCAGCAGCTGTCTGGCAGCCACCCAGGGACACCATGACGTCTCGGGTGAAGTGCACGCGAGGCTGTTCGGTGTAGGTGCTCTCGTACTGCCAAAACCCTGGGGTCGTGCATGCATGTGAGCGGAGAGCATAACAACTCCATCACCCTTTAAAGGCTTCTACAGGTACACCTCGAGGGGCGTCACTGTTGCATTTGGAAGGAAACTGCTCAGGCGCGCTTGCAGAAGACTTACCTCCGGTGAAGTAGGCGACAAAGAAGGGAGGTATATAGGTGAGCAGACAAATTATAGCCCGAAAGAGAAATGCAAACGAACAAATCGGACTTGAATGGATGATCTGAGCAGAACGCCTGTACACGGTTAGCAGCGCCATATTGTCAATGAATATCATTATCTTCCAGCACCAAGTGGCAGGTCACATGCACGCACTGGCTGAATAACCATGGCGACGCCAATACAATGCAGCTTTACACACAATTATTTACAGAACCATAATTATAATATATATATATATATATATATATACTGCAAATAATATTAATCAGCTAATCACAAATACAGCATATATTAATACATGTAGCAACAGTGTAGCAGTGTACAAGTCTGCACACAATTACGAGAAAAAAACTGGAAAGGATGAGTTGCGTAAAGAATGATATAATATTATAGTTAAATACAGAGTTGCAAATAATTGTGATAAAATGACAATCACACAGGCATCACAGCATTTCTGAAAAGTACTCTTTGGATTGTGTTTTGGCAGAGGAGTGGTGCTGAGACTGCTTTACGCAAGAGAAGCAAGCAAAAGCCCCATGGCCGTGCATGTATGTGAAAGGAGGTGCCTGCTTTGCGCTGCCACTGGCCTCACTCCCACACTGGACGCACTTTACACACTGAATGTGGTAGGAGTGGCCTTGGACCTCCACCCGAGAGTTCTGGACAGGCACACACACAGAGAGAGAGGGGAGGCGGCACACACAAGACATGAAGACTGGAGAGTGAGTTGCAGGCAACAACCAGCATATTCATACCCACCAAACACACTCAAATAGACAAAACTCACACTCTCACACACGCACGCATGCACACACACTGCCATATATGCTGTACAGATGTGTATACTGACCTGATTTATAATGGGCTGCCTGCAGTGGCCACAAGCAGGCGTGGAGAGTCTGAAGCCAGTGTACTACAAGAAGATATGATGGAGAGTTCGTTCACTGGTGGAGCTAGAGCATCACAGAGAGCATGCATGTATGCTGGGTCTTCTGAGGTACTCACCAGGTAATCTTCCTCGCAGAACAACAGATGGTTGATCTTGTGCACATTTTGCCCCTTCAGAGAACGGCCTACCACAAGAGTAATGATACACACAGCAAGTTTTGGTCCACCTGGAATACCCAGTACACTGCTGGGTCTCAAGGTTTGTGTGTGTGTGTGTTCGTGTGTGTGTGTGTGTGTGTGTGTGTGTGTGTGTGTGTGTGTGTGTGTGTGTGTGTGTGTGTGTGCGTGTGTGTCCTGCTACGTAGCTGTTTCCAGTACCAAACTTACAGCAGTGAACGCAGGTAAAGCAGCCACTGTGGTAAAAGGAGCCGTTGTGTTCTATTGCGTCTGCCTTCTTAGCAATTCCCTTTTTGCACAGCTCACAAGGTCCTAACCAAAGAAGGGATGGGATGCAGAGTGAATTAATGTAGGACCATACCATGCACACTCCATTAACAGGTTACTTCAGTCTTTTCACAATGTACACTATAACGACTAAGCATGATCTGTTTGCCTCATGAAACAACCAAAAGCATAACATCACACGGCCCATACTTTGGACAGCACATGCAAAGTGTACTGAATTCATTCACATTCCACATGTACATTCGTACATCTGCAAACAGCTCAGATTCTCAATCACTAGCAGTCTCATTTCTGGTATAACATGACACCCTACTCTCACTTCACCCTCCCCTGCCCCTCACTCTACCATTCCTCACTAACCACATTCCTGCGCCGCTTCAGTAGTTGCAGCTTGCTGGCTCCGAAGGATGGCTGCAGCTTCGTCTTCCAGTTCATTGATGAGGTCCTCCAGCTCTGTGTCGACACTGGTTGGAGATGCTTCTTCTGTTGGTACCTGTCGTGCAGGTGGGCTGGATGCCACACGCCCTTTACTAGCCTCGCCCACCATAAGCATATGGTGCGGAACAATGGACTGATCGGAGCTGGCCAGCATCTTGCGAAGGAAGACGGACTGTGTCTCTTTTGTAGAAGAGGGGGGAGGAGATAAGGAGGATCTTTGTGACTGGGCCATGGAAGGAGGAGGTGACAGTTGTTTGCTGCTTCTGTTGCCATCAGTTGCTTCAATAGCACTGCCTTGTGCAGCGCTAGGCTTGGCCTGGATGGCAGTAGATGCCTTTGATACCTCCTGTGTCAATCCTGAGACTCCAATGGCGGTCCAGCTGGGCAGCTTGTGTGTTGGACCAGGTGAGGGCAGGCTACTCCCTGACAGCATTGAGGGGGTGGGAGAGGGTGATGGGGAGATGCTACTGAGACTGTTGTAGAACCCAGTCTTCTGGTATGGTCTAAGCACTGGTTCAGCTTCTTCCTGGAGAGAACCTGTTGCTGCCGGCTGTGACATGGCACTGCTCGATTTTTGGCTTGGTTGTACCACTGCTGCTGCTTCTGGTGTTGGAGACTTAGAGGCTATCTGGTCACTCACAACTTTTCCTTCAGCTTCTGCAGCCACTTTCTGAGGTATGTCCCAGAAATCACTCAACCGGTCATACAGGAGGTCGTTTTCTGCTGGACCATCTGTCTTCTCCTTAGGATCTGAAGCAGACGGTGGGTTGGAGTGAGCCTGCTTCACTGGAGGTACAGGATGGAGAGACAGTGGTGATTGAGTGACTTCCTGCCCCTTGGTGAGGTGGCTGGGAAAGGCGGAGAACGGAGGCGGCTTTGCTGCTTCGCCCTTGCTGGGTTTCTGGCCACTCAACACTGGCTTGGACGAAACTGGAGGTGGTTTTGGTTTGACTGGTGGTTTCACCTTGTCTGCCATGTGTGGCAATGATGGAGCACTCTGGACTGGGTCAGGGTGGCCGGCAGGTTGGGCCTTTGGTTTCAAAACCGGTTTCTCCTTCAATGGCAGTTTATCCTGGACGACTGTATCAGCCTTCACAACTGACTCTTCCAAGACCTTTGGAGGGATGGGGGGTTGTGAAGTGTGTTCAGACATTGCCAGCTTTTCAGTGCTCTGAGATACAAATGGCTGCTGCTGCTGCCCTAAAGACCGTCGACGTGGAGGAAGACAGGATGCATCTCTTGCAGCCGTCTGTAAGTCAGCAGCTGCAGAAGTATGCCTCCTCGCTTGAGGTCCACCAGAGATGCTGCTGCTGTTGGCTGCTGGCGGATTTTGCTGTCCTAGAGTGCTATTTTGCACCACAGTTGGCTGGGATGATGTGCTCAGCTTTTTGGGAGGCACAGGAGGTTTTGACGTTACTGCTCCAGTACTTATCTTGCCACCACCACCTCCTCCAGTCTCTGTAGTTTTCCCTTGCCTAGCAGGTGCACTCGTTCCATGCACCTGTACGTGCTGCACTTCGACAGGCGGTAGAGAAGAAGGATTACTACGCTGGACTTGGGGATCAAGGCCACCAGACACCAGTTTTCTACCCACGCCCGTCTCCACAGCACTGTGGTCCACTGCACTGGCATGTACAGTCTGAAAACTGGCAGGTGTAGCAGGAATGGTTTCCTTGGTGAAGCTTGCTGCTCTTCGGTTTCCACCTGTTGCAATCCCGATGTGGTTTCCCTGGTTAAGAGGAGCTCTTGACAGCTGTGTGCTTTCAGATGGGGTATCTTGGGCCCCCACTTTGGCTGGCTCCTGCGGAGGCAGTCTCTTTGCAAATCCATTGGTAGCCCTTTCGAGTTCAAGTGAAGATGCAACAGTAGCTTTGCCCCATGGCATGCTCAGGGCCTCGTGGGGTGCTTGTGGTTCTCCGACACCGTTTTGGACGGCTGGATCTGCCTGGCGAGGAGCAACTGGCTGGAGCTTCCCAGCCACACCACACACTGCATCACTGCTAACATCCTCACAGTGGCAGACCTGAACCACCCCAACTTGGGACGCACTTCCAGCGGGTTGTCCTGTACTACCATTAGGAATGGTGACCAGTGAGGTTGTGTGGCTCACTGGTTTGGTGGTGAGCTTCAGCCCTGTTGACGTGATAGTGCACTGTGGCTGCACCATATCTTGGCCGTGTTTCAAGAGGACAGACGTGTCTGATGAAGACCTCGTGTGCATAACTGGAGATTGAAACTGCTGAAGAGATCCAGTGCTGGCGATTTGCTCCATGATGGAGCCATGATCCAATGCTGCCTGTGGTGGCAGTGCTTGGGCCACCAGGCCAGAAGGCTGTTGCCTCATTTCCATCTGCAAGCGGTCAATTGACGCATATGGTGCCGTTAGTGACAGAGGACTCTGGGTACTACTTCCAGCCAAAATGGCTTCTCTTAAGCTGGTATCCACCTCAGAATAGTGGCTCTCCCCAGTGAGGTCAGGCAGAGTATCAAGCAGAGGAACAGATGGTAAAGGGTCGTGCTTCGATCTGGGTACCACTTTTCCCTTGCCCAACTTGTTGAGGCCAAATCGAGTTAGAATACTGAAACCGTCCTTCTTCTTCTTTGCTCCATCCACTTGAGCCTGAGTCTCCTTCATGCTGGCAGTCGAATTCACTGGCTCTTCCGGTTTTACGCTTGCCTGCTCGTTTGCACCAGAGGAGGATGGTGCTGCCAGCGCACTCTGCTGCTGTGCCTGCACGAGAGCTTGGAGCTGCTCCTTGGGCACTCCAGAAATGTAAATAGTTTCTGCCAGTTCTAAACTGGCCCTCTTGCGACGAGCTGCCATGATTTTCATCTTTTGCTCGTTGTCCCTCTTCACAACTGCTTCAGCCAGCTTGCTGTCCGTCGTTATCGGTATGTCTTCCTCACCAGTGGGTGAAGGGGATAGCCCGTTTTCCTTTTGGCTAGATGGTCTAGTCTCCTGTACTGCATTGGTATCTGTGGTGCTGGTTGCCTCCAGTTGCAAGTAGCCCTTGGGAGGTTCTGTAGCAGGCTTTTCCAATGGTGCTACTGGAGGAGAGGTCCCTGTGTGAGTCGGGAACCTGAAGCCCAGGTCCTTCTGCACTTCTATGGCAGTATCGTCCATCGCACTCACTTCTGCATCATTGATTCGAACTGGGGAGAAAGGTAGGATATTCTCACGAGTGTTGCGAGTGACAATGTTCATGGGAGTGGACACTTTGGGGAATGCCTCCTTCGCAGTTGACCCTTGTGCTTCTGAATGTGATGCCATGTCTGCCATCACTGGGCGACCATTCCCAATTGAGGCCTGTTGTGTTCCAGGTTGCCTGTCATCAACCTTGGTCCTTGCTTCCAATGACAGTTCACTCCCAGTCTCCGAGCATATGTCACTCATGTCATCATCTGGAAAGCGAGAGGGTGGAGCCATCATCACAGGGTTGACCCTGTTCAAGGGGTTGACAGCTGGTAGTTGGTCTTCATCAATGAACGGCCTCCGAGGAGCAGCTACGTTAGTGCCGCCTTGAAATGGACTGGTTGACTTCATGCTGTGAGGGGCTCGATGTCCAATGGGAGTACGGGTGCTTGGCTTGTTGTCGGCCATCCACGGTTGATGCACCAGCAACTCTCGACCATCCTCGTCCCTCCACCTAGCCATGTGGTGAGAGGCCAGCCAGTAAGGATTAGTGGGTGGCAGGTAGGAGCAATCACTGGAGCAGACACTGAGGTTGTCCTCTTCTGCTTCGATGTATGACACCGTCGGCTCATTTTTCCAGCTTACACTCTTCTTCTGGGACAGACCTGTTTGGCGGTCACTGGGTTTGCGAAGAATTTTCTTCTTTGGTTTCTTGTTCGGGTCATGGGTGTAGGAGGAGAAGGAACTCTCCGATGCCAGGCTGATGTCACTTCGTGAAGATAAAGAGCCACTTCGATTGAGTGCACTTGAAGTGTAGGAGAAGGAGTCGTTGTGAGACAGCGGGGAGATGAAAGGGAGGGAAGGTGTGCCCTGAGTGCTGTCAACTGCTCTGCTGCCATTTGTGGCCAAGGCAGGAACCCTGTCCTGGGGCAGCATCCAAGGGGGGACGTGTGCCGGCATGTGTTGCAGACCAGGGTGTGTGTGGTTGGACATGGCAGGGCCAGAATAGGAGTGGGCAAAGGGGGCAGGACCAGGAGAAGGATAGGGCGGAGGGGCAGGTCCAGGGGATATTTCAAGCATCTGCAGGCGGAATGAAGAATGAAGGTACATAAATATGAAATATTGAAAGCTATGGTGTCCTTGTGTGTGAAGGCCAATCGTAACTCAAGAAACAACAAATCACATACTAACATACATACGTACATACATGTTGTGAAGACTATGTTCAAAAGAACTGAGCAGTGGGGATAAGTGGGCCACATACGTATGCATATGTTATGTATACACTGTCTATGTCATACGTATGTACACATTGTACGTGCATACATGTTAGTGCACGTAATGCGCTCTACATCGCACAAATGGTGAACATGTACGTGCACACATGTCATTTGCACACATTGCAAATTGAGTACAGAATATAGCCATGTAGCGAGGTGAATTGTCCCCAGGAAAGGCCGAGCAGATCCAGTACTGTATACGATAGGGCTAGGACATTCCATTGTGTGTGTTAAAATTCTGTATGATGATGCAACAGCCCCTCAAGTAACAAGCTAGTCTGGCCTGTTAGACCCAACTGCCCATTTGGAGGGTGGGAAGTTGGGTCTAGCGGGCCAGACAACGTAGTAGCAAGCAGGATGAGGAGCCACCATGTAAGCACCCCAGCCAACCCCATGTACCACCTACCACAGCAGTGCACCTTCTACCTACCTACACCACCAACAATGCATCAACGACATTACATACGTACATAAATATGTAGCAATGCAACGACATTACATACGTACATACATATGTAGCAATGCAATGACATTATAGACATACATACATATGTAGCAATGTAATGACATTATAGACACACATAAAGGTACCAGTAGTTAACATAGTCTAGCAAGGTAGACCATCCTGCTAAATCTTGACCAAACTGCCCAACCCTGACTTGAGAGCTGATGTGTCAACTTCAGGTCATAACAGTCCAGGAAAATGTACAAAGAATACAATATACGCCTAATGAACAGAATAACCACTGCCGGACAAATTTTCTACCAGAAATTTCAGCTGCATGTTGTTCCAGTTAAGGTGGTGTATCTTACGTAGTTCAACAAATACAAGTGTGTATGTAAATCTTCCAGAACAATCCACATACATACGTACAATTGAAAATCTCCCTAACAGTGCACCCAGAGTCAGATAACAGAACTCATGAGAAACACTCAAAGCTGTCAATGAAACTGAGTCCTAAATGTGGAAGTCTTCAGTTGTGTCATGGTGGATATATGTATGTAAGGAAATGCTATCCTCCTACACAAATTTCCTAAATTTCCTTTGTAGGGTTGTGTAAGACATGGATAGTGTCAGCAGACGGAAACATCATCCCACAAACCAGTAATGTTACCGTTAGAATGGAATGTCACAGAGTATGACTTCATTAGATTGAGTACCAAGCATTGAAGATGAACTCTGGTCGAGAAAGGGCCAGGCTAGATTAGTTGCATTCTTCTACCCCGCTACATAAACCGTTCCGTCACTAGAATCACTATGATATGTGACAGACAAGAGTGCTTCGCATTTTTTGCCCACACAGAACCAGTACCAGGGCTTCACGCAGTGACCACATACAACAGTTACAGCCAGTATTTAGGAGGAACTCACTCACATGCAGTGCATGCTATAGATAAGGGTCTACCAACAGGGCATGTGACTCTCCCAGGCATGTCACACGGGGTATGGAATGCAAGGGAGCTTACAGGATAGTCAAATATGGGCAACTGGGAGCCCCAGGAAATCCAATTACTATACACCAAACAGATATCAAACAGTGGTAATACACATACAGGGCTTCTTTAATCATTATCATGTGTTCCCAAATTGGCGCAGGACAAATGTTATATACTTTGAGACGTGACATTCAAATTCAATCTACGTTGGTTCATGCAGTGTACGTACGTATATCTAATGTGATAGTCAGTTTTATCAAGAGTTGTACAGTATGTACTGTGTACGTATGTTCACAGTTCACACACGTGAGTACAGTCGAGAAGGTTGAGAAGGAGAAGGCTGAGAAGGAGAAGGTTGAGAAGGAGAAGGTTGAGAAGGAGAAGGTTGAGAAGGAGAAGGTTGAGAAGGAGAAGGTTGAGAAGGAGAAGGTTGAGAAGGAGAAGGTTGAGAAGGAGAAGGTTGAGAAGGAGAAGGTTGCTAATTGAGAAGAACAGGGACATTTGGCACGTTTTGAATGATATTGTCAGTGTACGTGTGTACTGGTATGTACTTGTAACTTATACATTCCATAGTATTATAAACCACTGAGTGATATACGTACAAAAACTGATGCACAAAGTGACATACAAGAAGTGAGCAGAGAGGTTAGTATGTACACAACCAAAGGAGACACTAGAGAACAGGGCGCAAACCCCCACACACCCACGTGTGTGTATACACAGACCCAGCACACATGTACTTCATGAATGAGACTTGAACCCTGGAGAGGATGGTCACCCCACATGACCATATTAGGACGTATCACCTTCGCACACATCACTACCAGCATGAGATAAGGTTACTTTACACAGCAGATCGATCGCCTTGCCAATGCAACAACTTGTATAACCACACAATGACACTGACACCGAACATCAACACATTCCTTCTGAGGGTGGGTGCTTGTAGCTGTCATTACAAGTACAAGTTGCACATCTATTTTTAGCTTCATGTTCAGACTAGGTGGACAATCAGCACGGAGATGCAGATGTGTTTAAAAGGATCTGGGTGTGGGGCTAGTCTATGTGTGTAAGCCGTAATACGTACGTACGTACACGTGTGTCCAACTACATTGTACTATATCAAGAATGTGTAAGAGTAACGAAGTGAACAGTTAGTGTTCCATCAGACAGCATAGGATGTGCCACTTGAATGACTGGTTAGAACTGAGCAGAATACAATTTCACCACAGACACGAATCTGAGAACTTTGTGTGTTAGTCATTGCACCCATACCACAAGGCTCCTTGGCATGACATCAGACCCATGAGGTCACTACAGTAGGCTCCACACAGGGCACAGGGGTAAGGAGACACATAATATACAGAACACCAACGCTTCAGTGGGGACTGTGGCAGGGCTGCAGTAAACTTGTTTGAAGATAGACCCACTGGGTACTACATTTATACAGTAATATCCCAATGAAATTAGAATACCGTAGAGTATTATGTATACAGCCTGTACACAAATTACACTGATAATACTAATACTCTAACGGACAGTGGGACACCGCACCACCTGTTTCACTAAAACTTCTGATTTGCTTCATCCCTTCCCATTCCGCTCAACAGATGGCCTGGGTTGGCGGTTGCATGTCGGGGTACTAATGAGAGACTTATGACATTATGACAAGACGAGATGTGTAAGATACATGAGCTGTTGGTACATGTGTGCAGGATGGCTGGCTTTAGCTCACCTGGCCTATTCCATTGGAAGTGGGCGCCGGTGTCCGGGAAGGGTCGGGTGTGAGGTGTGCAGTCTTGCACTGCAGACACGTAGACAGACACAAGCGGGAGTGATTTATTCAGCGACAGCGCCCACAACAGGCAACACACTGACATGGACATGATGGGTGTGCAGAGCTCTATGGGCTGTTGTCAGTGAGGTCACATAGGCATATTACTCTGGTACAGTAGGTACGAGACAGTATCTGTCCACCAAACTGCTCACCTGCGTGTCACAGAACACGTGTCGTGATGCCATGATGAAAGACCTTCCCAGTAGGTCCTCACCTGCAGAGACAAAGGACAGCAGAGGCGCCAAAGCAAGGTACAGATAGACACAGCATCTACATACGTATATACAGTTGAATCATCACAACACCAATGAACATTCTACTCTTAAGCAGTGAAATTAGTGTTGGCCGGACCCCCTTAATAAAGGGTGTCCTGAACTGCCAGCTACCCAGCGCCTCACTACTTGCCAATAGTGCATGTTTATATGCAAACACACACATGCAAATATCACGCATAATAATGCTAGGCACTCAACAGGGGTCCTACACTATTCGTAACCAAACAGGACTAGGGCACACACCGCACTTTACATCCTTGTGGTGTGTGCAGCCAATGTGCCATTTGATACAAGAGCAATCCCTGGACATCACACCTACTAGTGATAACTACTTTTCCAATCTCTCTTTTATATAATAATTTAGCAACTACTACAGGCAACTCGATACAAACCTATATCCCCCTCATCTTCCCACTGAACTGATCACAAAGTGGAATGTACGCACACAAGGTTAACTAAAGGTATCTGATCAGACAGCATAGATAGAGGAAATATGATTTCGATGGAGTCACTACTATGGCTGAAGGGGATGTAATGTGAACAATAAGCAGCAACAGTAGTGGTGAGTGTTATGTGTGATATTAGCACATTTACCCCTGTGTGTATTCATGTCATGCAAATTACCACCTCACAACACACATACACACACACACACACACACACACACACACACACACACACACACACACACACACACACACACACACACACACACACACACACACACACACACACACACACACACACACACACACACACACACACACTGCAGTGGTGTCACACTCATATACACAGACTTTACAAGCTAGGATATGGTTATATGACAATAGAGGTGGTGGCATCAGAGTACATGTGAGCACAGATACTCTAGTGCAGAGTATCACAGATGTGAGGCAGCAGGAGTAGGGCGTGGACAAAATGAAGTGGGAAGGGAGGGAGGGTTGAAGATATGGAGAAAATTTGAAAGTATGGATAGGGGGGAACACAGATACAGGGGTGTTGAAAGGAAGTGTACGGGAAGAGGAATGTATGTGTATGGGAGGAGGAGGAGGGGGCGGGCAGTGGGCAGACTACGTAGCAATGAAAGAAAATACAATTAATAATGGGAGGAAGGGAGGGGTGGGAGAGAGGGAGGCACAAGGGGGGGGGGGCTTACCGCACTGGCTGCAGCAGAGGCATTTGATGTGGTACGTCTTTGCCCCGAACTTGCATCCATCCTCTTTCTTCACAGTCCCGCCACACTTCACACACTGCTCCGTGGCGCCTGTAGGTACCAAACGAATTCGTATTACAGCAACACAACACGCACGCACGAAATCACCAGTCAAGTACACCTCTACACGCCGCATCGTGCGCCCATTCTCTCTACGTCGCGAATGATCTGGTATTCGCCCTTCTTCTGTACAGTGGCATCAAAGCACATGCTCACCTCCGTCTTGGGCTGGAGCTACGGTGGGCATTGTCGCGCCAGTTGGGCGTTCTCGCTGGCTACTTCACCTCTCTGGCTTCTCAACAGCGTTGGAAGAGTTCTTCTGGATCGGCTATCTGTTCCTGGTCCCAAGAGAAGGACAGTCCAACTTAACTCGTTACTGCGCTTAGCGACCTTGTAGCTCGTGGTCGCATAAAATAACAGGGGGAGAGACAGAGACCGTGTGGGGTCCACCTAATGACATTCATGGAATGCAGGCTTCGTTAAGTATATTCATGTCTATGCAAGTGTACACATGATATAGATCTATCCCCCCGAAGGGCGTGTCTGCGTGGATCTGCGTGGACCCACCCAGCGTCAGCAGCGAGGGCGTGGACGGTTTGATACTTCTCCAAGGTCTGACTAACTGTGAGATGACGTCTTGGGACGCTTGACTGCGACCAACGTCTGCTTCCCCGCTCTGTGTTTAACCCCCCTCTCCTTGTAGAAAGTCGATCATGGCTGACAATGCAGAAGGGCTCCAAGTGGGCCACATCGTAGCAATCGCGTGTTCTGGTGTCTTTGTCTTAATTGCAATAGCTGTCGTCTCTCTAATACTCGTCTACATTTACCACCGGAAGCTCTTCTGCTTCAAGAGACGTGCTGTAGTGCGAAGACCCAAGATCTACACACAGGAGGAGATAGAAAAGGGATTGACTAGAAAAAGGAGACTGCAGGTTCGTTATAAGTAGCAGTTTAAGTGAAAGACTCAAGTATAGACCATGCACAGTCGAACACTCTCTTATGTCAGCTCTTGGATATGTTGTCAGAATGCCACAAGTTTCTTTCTGCTGTAGTAATTATGTTACCATTAATTTTGTCACTTTTGATTCATAGCTTTTCTTCTTGAACATGTGTGGATATTTATAACCAATACTATCGATATGCACAGTCTACCGTCAGTTGTGTTTCTCCCCAGGGCCTAAAGGGCCAACTCCATTCAAAGCTGCACCCTGGCCATCGGCACAAGAGGAAATCTGCATATCCCTTTGAGGAGGATCGAGAGGCACTGCTGGAAAATCCCATGCTGGACCCCGATATAGACAATGTAGACTTTAGTAACCCTGTATTTGACCATGAGAAAGCCAAGTTGAGGGATGCAGCCATTGCCATTCAGGCGTGGTACCGGATGTGGAGGCACCGCGTGCCTTACCTGCAATTGAGAGAGTCAGCACTGATAGTACAGGTTAGCTGCATTTCAAGTCATGTGAGTATGTATATGGGGATACCCACTGTGTATGTATGGGGATACCCACTGTGTATGTATATATCTATGGACCTTTTAGTTAATACATGCTTGTGTATTTTATCTAAGCCTGTTTGTAACTTTACAGAGTGTGTGGAGAGGGTACTGTGTTCGGAAGACCATTCCAGAATTAAGACGACAGAAAAAGGAGCTAGTATGTGCATCTACATGGAGCATGCTGATGATATGGCATGCTCTAGATTCTTGTAACAGTTGTTAGTCACAAAGAGGCATTAATGTATACGTACATAGTTAGCTTGTTGTAAGCACTATGCAGCCAGCTTAAGTTTGTCTTCATCAGTAAAGGCTAATGTAGCATCCACCATTCTTGTCCAGCAACAACGCAGAAGAGGCTCAGGTGCTTCCAAGAAGAAGGGCGGACTGTCACGTAAGCTACATGTCAATTAAGTCCATGTGCTACTGCAATCATGATGTCCTGTAACCTTTTATTCATGTTGAATATCCCCCCTACCTTGCATGACCTTGATGGAATGCAGAACTGAAGTTCTATGACGTGAAGGTAGGCACAGCCTTATATTTGCAGTGTATAGGATACCATTTATAGCCAAAACCCTTGTATATATATAGCCCTGCTGCATACATATTCTTCCATAACCCAATTATGCACTGATGCCTTATTCATTTCTAACTTTGTTTGTATAATAGGCATTTGGGTTTGCAGTGGTAGAGCAGCTGTATGGCTTGGAGACCATTCGCAATGCTGCAGAACAGCTGAAGGCACAGTATGGCAGTAAAGGGAAGATGAGACTCAAACTATTTATTTCAGTGAAAGGCATCAAACTGTTTGATGCCTACACTTTTGTAAGTGATCATGAATGTACAAGAAATTCTATGGTACCACAGTTCAACTGTATAAGCTTGGCTTGACACTGGTCATTTTCTTCTTCTTTCCGTGTGCATCTCTATGTGTGTCTTCTTAGCAACACTATGCCACCGTGAAGATAGCTAGTGTCTCATTCTGTACCATGGATCCTCGAAACCGACGTCTGTTTGCTTTCATAAACCGGAGAAAGAAGAGAAACTTTTGTCATGTATTCCACTGCATGAGAGAAGGGGATGTAAGTTATAGCACCTATGGCAAGCATTCGCCCCTGCATGCATGCTTCCTATGGTAATGTATAGCCTGGTACTATGTGCACATAGATGCTGTAACTATAACACTTCTTGATTCAGGCCCACAGAATGGTGGAGACACTAGCAGAATCTTTTGAGATTACCTTCAAGCAGCTGCAGAAGGAGAGAGAAACTGAGGATGTAAGTGGAGTGGGTGTGTTCCCTTCCATTGCCAGAACTACATGAAGATTTGCTGTCATGGTTTGTTTTTCTCTTTATTTATAGCATAGAAGAAGACAACTCTTGGTTAAGCGTCGTGTCCCAGTGAGTGCCATTAATTAAGTGCATAGAAAATTTATGCGCAAGCAATTCTCTTCTTAATTTCTCATACTATATAGTGCCTGTGCTGTATGACCTGTACAGTGTATACTCAGAGCATCCATGGGTATTGTCACAGCTGTATGAGCAGCATGCATATATATCTCTGCTGCAATGTGCCTTCCTTGCAGAGTGGAGCAGGTGGCTCTCAAGTTGGCTCCATGGCAGAGCTGGATGAAGAAGTGGAGAACATGATGTACCTCGCCAAGGGAGACCTCACAGGGGGCACACCACGGATAAAACCTGCCTCCTTCCAGCAGGTGGCTGAGGTGCACCCTAACAGTGGTTCGCTATCCTCCCTCTCTTCCACAGCCTCAGCAGAGAAGGGAATATTGATAAAACCTCATGTAAGTCCTGGGTAGCTACACATTAGTCTCTCACTAGCCAGTGGGGTAGGGGTTGGCTTGCGCGCCTAGCTACACTTGAAGGTAGTTATGCAGTTGTTAGAACTAATGCATGTGGCATGTTTTGATAGAAGTTTATCAATTAACCACTCCACTCAATGATTAATTACTCACATTGGGCCAACACCAATCCGGCTAGCTAGCTAGCTATGCAGAACATTCTTTAGATAGATAGATAGATAGCTACCATTAAATGTTTAGAAAGAACATTATATCGTTGTATCTCTGTTTTGTGCAGCAAACCATGATGAGTAGTCTGGCAACGACTGCACGCCACTCTCCCATGTTCCAACGAGGTGTGCAGACAAGTCCTAGTGCAGATGTATTCACAAACACAGTTGCAGTAGCAGAATCAGCTGATGAAGAGGAGGATGGTGAAGACGAAGACGAAGACGAAGAAGAAGAGGATGATGATGATGAAGATGATCTCTCTGCAGAAGATCAATGAATGCATGACACCCGTATATATTGAATACCAACTATCTCCTAACTTATGCCCGCATTTATATGGGATCATTGTACTTTCTAGCGACTCCATTTTTGTGTCAAAATGGCGCACGAGTTGTCCGTGCCAGGCGAGATGTCGAGTACTTTGCAGGAGAAGTTAAGAAAGATTCTGAAGGAAAAGCTAGTACAGCACCAGGTGGATCGTAAGCAGCTGGGCGCCTTCGTAAGGGACACACTAAACACAGGCTGGCCGAAGGTCCAGATCCAGAATATGGTTTACGTTTCTCTTAGAGAGAGACCGCACAAGTCCATCCGGGTGAACGCAGAGTTGGAGGGCCACATCAAGCAGGCCGATTTGGAGTGGCGTGCCAGGTTGTTCAATTCACTCCAAAAGCTATCCATGACGTCAGGTGTGCCCGTTTTAGGACCTCGTCCTTCCGCGGGCTGCGAGGAAGTTGAGAAGTGCTGGGACTCTCTGGGACAGCTCCTCGGCTCTGAACATGTCTGTAGAGGAGAAGCGGTGTACTCTCTAGTAGAACTGTACCAGTTCATGGTTGACACAGCTGCAGCCTGGAGTGCATCTCAGTCAGCTGGTGACGCGTCAGTTACTGAGCCTGTGAACATGTCCCTTCTACAGCTGACCATGCAGCAGCCCAGCCGGCGGGAACTCCAAGATATCTTTCAGGAACTCCATCCTTCCATCCTGCAAGCAGATGCAATTGTGGACAGCCACCAGAGCTTCACACACAAGCCCTCAGGAGCTGCAGACTACAGGGCTGTCTGTGTCATTCGCAATGGGATGTATGCTTTAGCACGCCAGGCTTGCAAGATGGGGTGCCCTGCGTCCTTGAGGTTTCAGCTTTGGAGCATGGCCCTTGGCATGGACCACCTCTCTTCAGAGCACTCTGTGCGCATGCAGACGCTAAGGGACCAAGTTATATCAAAGATGTCCCTTCTGGATGATGTCATGATGAAGGACATTCACGCCTGTATCACTGACAATGACAGCTTCTTTGTGTTTGAGGACATAGCCTATCAGTTGGCTTTGTTGTTCCTCAGAGACCCAGCTGTGCAAGACCAACCTTCTGCCTCTCCCTTTGTACCCTGCCCTGGATTTGCTAACTACTTGGCCCCCATTTGCTACCTACACTTGGAAGTGCACCTTGTGTATGCCATCTTTGTGAGGGTGTATCAACAATTTCTTTGCCCTCTGCACAGTCTGTCCTGCCGCCATGATGGACTTTTGAGACTGTGTGTCGTGTTTGAAACCCTCCTTCAGGAAAGGTCCCCTTCACTTGTCCTCCATTTGAGAGCACATAACTTGGAGCCTCTGCAACTTGTCTTCAAGTGGATATTCTATGCCTTTGCAGGCTACCTAGATCCAGATCAGCTCCTGGGGCTCTGGGACAGAATTATAGGGTTTGACTCTTTGCTGGTGGTGCCTGTATTGGCTGCTGCCATTCTGGACTTTAGGTCTGCCAATCTGATGCAGGTCACTGCTTTGTCAGAGGCTGAGGCTGTGATTGCCGACCTGCACCACATTCGCATCCTGCCACTCTTGCAAGCAACCCTTTTTATGTAGTAACGTTATTGTGCATGGCTGTATGATCTATGTATACTCATGTACACATTTGCAAGACTGTGCCTTGCAACATTTTTGTACTTTGGATACCAGCTGTGTGAACTTGATCCTCTCATAATTATATGCATGCAATTTAATGCACAGATTAATTGTTTCTTCATATATAAACATGCACTTATTTAATGTACTCCAGGATCAAAACCTACATATAAAAGAACACCAACATATGATTTAGACTACTGCCTCTTTATCATATACCATGCTAGCTAGCAGGACTCATGCACACTTAATTGAGGCCAGATCTAGAGTCACACAGGCCAGGATCACTCACTGATCAATTAATCATATGGGCACAAAAAGGAGAAAACACAACCATCCTATATATCTTACAGCACACAAATGTGATGCTCAGAAGTGAAAAGTGTATTAGCCTTATTAGCCATGTGGCTGTTCAAACATTACTCGTCGGTAAAGAAACACACTGGTTCATGACGCATTCTCATCATTGAGCCACTCCCTTGCTTGCACCTCCCTGTTCCTGTCTTCGTCAAATGCTCCATACGACCCATCCAGTGATTCCTCCATTTCCACGTTACGCAACAACGGTGTCTTCTTGCGACACTTCCGCAGTTGTCGTTTTATTGGGCCACGTGTGTACCACAAAGCAAGGAGAACGAGGTACACATAGGGAAGGTACTGAATGACAAGCTGAGCCCAAAACCGTGCTTTGTTCACGGGACCAGGCCTGTTGTAACTGTTCTCCACATCGTTGAAGTAGACAATGGCTACCAAAGCACCCATAAGCAAAAACATGAAGCTATCTACCTTATTGGCAAAGTTCTTATCCTCTCTGTATGGTTGGAAGAAAGAATGGAGAGAGAAGATGATGAAGATAAGGAGCAGTTTCCCCAACAGGAGATGGGTAGGCAATTGCTCACTGGTTACAAACATCAGGAGAAATGCAATACGATACAGAAGAAACAATCCAGCAAAGAAACCCATTTTTGGCTTGAAAGGTCCTTGGAAACAGTCAAATATTGGCTTGAGTCGGTTGCTCCCATAAAATGCAATGATCCATTTGAATGGCCGCTTGTCCCCCACTTGACAATAGACAAGAAACTGAGGCAAAAGAGGGCGTGTGAGGAGGAGGAAGCATGGTAGCACTACAGCAACAGCTAGCACACAAATGGCCACCAACGCATAGGGGAGGTGGTGCTTATCGTACATATACAAATCACCCTGGACTTGCACACGAGTTCCATCTTGCAACAGATTCCCGTTAGCATAGTAGAGAGGGGCTGGGGTTAAAATGACAGTGGAGACTTTCACCAAGTCAGCGTATGCCAGCACCAGGAACCCACAAAGCCCATGTAGGATACTTCTATTGCGCATCGACTTTCCCCTGAGGCGATTCATGCAACGAGCAATTGCTCCCACGACCGACTGCAGGCAACCACAGCAGTGTCCAGAAGTGCATACCTTCACTGTTACCAGCACTATAAGGATGACCCCAATCGGAAGACACAAAATGCCATAGCGAATAAGAAGAATGTCTAACACCTGCAAATTTCTACTGATGCATGTTTTCTCAGCTATAAACAGCCCAAAGAATTGCAAATTCAGGATCCCAGAAAGAAACCTATCCCCCCGTGAAAGATAGGTGTATAAGTGGTACACTTCATACGGTTGATGTGGCAGCAAAATGTGCTTCACCTGACAGAGGAAAACAAAAGAGTAAACGGGAGCAGAGAGGATGTTTACATCGAAGATCATGATGACAAGAATGAAGAGCAGCATTGGAAGGACCTCAGCAACTAGCAAAATAAAGAAGGCTGCAGCAGCATTTTGACCGGTATCCACTCGACATGGCACACACAGATAGTCTGGTGACGTGAGCGATAAGCCGTAGTCCTCCTGACACTTAGAGCACAACACTCCAGCTCGCCTCTGACCAGTGTAGTTACAAATGTGCTCATTGAGGTCTTTACATGTTCGTCTCGTATCATTAAGCAGAGGCACCCCTTCGTATAGCTGGAGTCTATTGCAGAACATTGAAGCGCAGTAGGCATAAAAGTAGTTGGAGTGGACACTTAATGGTGACTCAGAACTGTTGTCAAGGCATCCCATCCAATGACCTTGCTGTATCATGACCGTCATATTGCTACTGTCGCAACCAGCGATGTGGTCATTGTTGGGAGGACACGCACAGGTGCAGTCAGGACCTGTGTGATTAAAACCTGGAGGGCACTCGGAGATGGATACATCCACTTTGACACGCAATGGAAGTTCTTCGATGGATAAAAATGTGAGCTGTGCACCTGTGCTATTGGGGCACCCTTTCACAGTGTAACCCTCTGATGTAATGTCTGATTTAACATTTCCATGTGCAGAGATAGAAAATGATGCATTTACCCTGAGACCTAGATCATCGGTGGCAACAAAGGGAATGTCAGACCGTTCTCCAGAAAATACAAAATATTTCTCACTTTTGTTCTTAGCAAATTCATGTGTTATGTTTGCACTAGATGGGCCAGATGCAATCTCATTGGTGCAATTGGACTGAACACATTCGTAATAGAAAATGGTTTTGTTCCAGTTGAACGTTTGCCAAATAGAGGGTAGGGTGAGAGAACCACTTCCACTAACTCCTCCCCACACACAGGGGATGAGGGATGTGCAGAAAATGGAATTACCATTCGCTCGAGCACTGTTATTCACAAATTCAAAGTAGGCAGTCCAATGCTGCCGCGGTACATTAGGGTCAGAGTACTGAATAAAGCATCTTCGCGATGAGAGAAGATTCCGATTGCCAATGTCCTCATAAAATATAGCCCCACCGCGATAATAAGCGTGATTCTCATGGAATATTAGAGCATAAAGAGGATGTACCTCAATCCAAGCATCCCCATATATGGCAATGCCACCACCATCTCTAGCTTCATTACGTTGAAACAATGCACTACTGTTAGCTTCTGCCTGAGGTCGAAATGACACGTAAGTGCTTCGAACAGCAATACCAGACCCAAAATTGTCTATGAACTGTACTGATCCTGCAAACGTAATCGGAACAGAGTCTGCATACACCACACCGCATCCCACAATCCCAATCTGACTTCGATCCAAGTAGTGAACAGAGTTGTTCATGAATGTGCAATTCATCACCTCAACATTGGGCAAAAAGCCGTCCGGAACATTACCCCACTTAGTGACATCCATAGCTGCACCCAGTCGGGCTGTATTGTTAATCCAAGTGCACTTCAACAAGAAAAAGGAGGCTCTGGTTGTCTTGTCTGTTTTCTGCTGCTGTCTACCAGTGATTAATGATAGACCCCCGCCAACATACGCCTTGTTGCCAATAAATGTAACAGTGTCCATGAAGACGCTGTTGTTAGGAGCCTGACCTTGGTCATCAGCAAGAAATGTGAATCCAACTCTCATCCCACCACCAGAGGTGCCAACAGATGGAGTATAAGGACAGGTGTTGTTCAAAAAGTGTGATCCAGTCACCAATACGCTATTGTCTGTGGCTTCGTCCTGAAACTCTGATAGGAGACCTCCTCCAAACAAAGCCTCATTGCGTGCAAAAGTACAAGAGTCAATCCAGACTAGGTTCCTTTGTGCTTTGCGTCTGAAGTAAACGGTTAGTCCTCCACCTCTGCCAAATGCAATGTGCGAACAATTACCTGGTTTAATGAACGTGTACTGTAAATGATTCATTAGAAATGAGTAGTTGTCTTCAAATGTGCAGTTGATAAAGCGGAAGATCGAATCACTATTGTTAGTGAAAACACTTGGATTATTGCAGTCCTCCTTCAAAGTACCTGGGGGGGAAAACGGATACTCCACAGTAACTCCACCCCCTCCACCTTTATAGTTGCTATCATTTGAAAATCTGTTACGAGAAAAGACTGAATTTGAAATGACGCTTTCCCCTCCCGTTTCGTAGAACACCACGCCAACACCAGAGCTGTCTGAGACTTGCACACAATGCAGTGTCACATCAACACACAACCAGCAGTAGATGCCAACCAGGAAGACCTCGGGCATTTCATTATCATCATAGTATGTGGTACTGTTGCGTTCTGCTTCACAATTGACAAATGATAGATTGTCAATGGTTAGCCCTGTAACATTAATGAAAGCTAGGCCACTGCTGTTCTCACAGACAACAGTTGTTTCATGCTGACCTTCTCCAATGATGGTGAGGTTGAAAACGTTACTTACCGCCCTCGGGGGCGAATCGCTGTATGTCTGATTGCCTCCCGACACCAAAACGCAGGTATCACTCCGAAGCTCTGTCAGCAAGGCGTAGTTCAGGGTAAGGCAAGGGACGGATCCGTTGAGGCAGGGCTGGCTGTCGGTGGCGTTGGGGGCCGACTGATCGACGCAACGGCAGTGCGTCTGTTCGAGACAGGGACACGAGCAGGACTGAGCGAGGCCAAGACGGTACCAGGCGGCGAAAGCAGCCAGACTTAGGAGGAACCACACTGCTTTTGGCATCTACAAAAATAGAGCAAAGTCATGATTAGGTAGAACTTATTTAATCATAGAATGATGTACGCGTAGCTAGAAGCAAACATCAGGCTGACTTACATCTCTACCGTGTGGTTCATTCACTTTTGCGAGAGCAGACGGTATCTGAATTTACGTACGCTCAGCTCGTTATAAGTTCACGTCGTGCACATGTTACGTCACGTGATCCGGATACAAATCAAAATAGGTTGCTCTCTTTCGTAATGGTCCTAATGGTCCACTTCAAAATGTACAACAAACCATAGATATTCTATAATACGCAGTATAGACTATCTATGAACAAACAAAGCAAATGTGACCAGTGTACAACAGCTTCCTATTCGTATTGCTATTAGAAACTCACATTTGTCCTATTTCATTACAATTATGAAGAATCATGATTGCTGTGCCTGTAGTCTGCCATGCATCCATGGCTATGCACCTTAGTGTGAGCACAGCCACAGTTCCAGTTTCTCCTGTTGCTACCTCCTCAAGCAGCCAACTAGGGCATTCAGCAACTGCAAATGAGGTACACCAGCTAGCCTGCTAGCTAGCCCACTCACATGTATGCTCACATGCACCTGCCACATTTATATATGCATCCTCTCACCCCTGCTGTTCTCACTATACATTAACTCACTGGTCAACAAGCTGAAGGAGGCAGATGTTGGGTTGATGTGCAAGGGCAATTGATCTCAGCACTATTGTATGCGGGTGATGCAGTGATTTTGCAGAGGATGAGGAGTTAATGAGAAGGGGGCTGGGCATTTTGGCTGAATGGTATGAGGAGTGGTCGGTGAAGGTTAATGTTGGAAAGTGCGGGGTGATGCATTTGAGAAGGAAGGGTGTGAAGAGATCTGATGAAAGGTTTCATGTTCGTGGCGAGGAGATTAAAGTAATGGAGGAATATAAGTACCTTGGTTGTGTAGTAGATGAGTACCTGTCAAATGTGAGAATGGTAGAGGAGAGAGCGAAAGCAGGAGCAAAGGCACTAAGTGATTGGCTCAGAAGGTGTAGGGCCACTGTGGGGGAAGTGAAAGGAGCAACATTTGTGAGACTTATGGAGATGCTACTTGAGTCAGTGTTGTTATATGGGGTAGAGGCATGGGGATGTGGAGGGCAGCTTGATGCAGTGGAAAATGTACAGATGCAGGCAGCAAGAATCTTCTTAGGTGTGGGGAGGTGCCATCCGTTGGTCTCCTTGCAATTTGAAATGGATATGCTGCCAGTGAGATGGGAAGCATTGAGGAGAGCAATTGAGTTTTGGGTACAAGTAATGAGAATGAATGGTGATAGGTTAGTAAAAGTGGTAATGCTAGAAGCCTTGGAGATTGGAAGTAAGGCGAAGTGGGTAAAAGATTTGCAGCAGAGTTTGGAGAAATTGGGGTGGAGAGGATTAAATGTGGCGACATTGGATGGATTGACAGTAAAGGAAGTGAAACAACTATTGAAGGATACAGCATGGTGGAGAGTAAAAGCAGTTTGGAGGGAGAAGGCGAAGGGGAGTTCAAAGTTAGAAATGACTGGGAAACTTATGGACAATGAATGCAAGGCTCGTTGTGTAGGGATGGATTGTAAGAGGCACAGGAGGATGATGGCTAAGTTGAGAGGAGGTACAGCAGAGTTGGGAGTAGAGAGTGGGAGGTGGCAGGGCTTGAGAAGAGAAGATAGGGTGTGTAAGGAATGTGGAAATGGAGAGGTGGAGGATACTGAGCACTTTGTGATGAGATGTGCGTATGTAGTGAAAGAAAGGAAGAGATTGGAGAACTTGATGAGTAGTAGGGTGAAAGGATGGCATGAACTGGGGGATAATGAAAAGGTAGTGAGAATAATGGACAGGGCGTGTTGTGATGAAGCAGTGGCAAGGGCAGTAGAAAGTCTCTGGAAGAAGCGCTTTGCTGCAGATGCTCCCATTCCTCCCCAGACTTGATTGTTATTTTACAGTGAAGTTTTGTTATAATTGACACAGTGCTGCATGGGGCAGGATTGCCCTCGTGTACTTTTGTACATGATACACTCTAATAATAATATAATATACCTACCTATAATTATATGTGCATAATATAAGTGGTGCAGCTAGCTATGTACATGGTAAGTCACCGTGGAGTGTGGAGCCAAACACAATCATCTTCAACACTTATATATATATAATACCTTTAACTGACATTCCCCCATCTCATTCAAGTACTTTCCCTTTCATGCTGCATTGCAGAATTGTGCTATATAGAAAGTAATATAACATATTTAATTCTAGCTGGTCAAATGGAAACTGATAACTTAAAGATAATTAGTGGTAAATTAATATGCAAATTTATGATATGATACACTCTCAATAATAATATTATGCAACAGAAATGCCACGCATTTGATTAAAATTTAATAGTGCATGAATTGGCTAGAATTGTGACTTGTCCTTTCTCTGAAAGAAGCTCATGATGGCCTGCATGCATTCTTCGTGCAGCCACCTCTCCTTCAGCAGAGCACATTCCTTGGCATTCACCTCCTCCAGCAGCTTCCTGTGGTGGTCCCGCAACAGCTTCTTGGAGGTCTGGAATGTCTGCAGACAAGGAAGTGAAGGGTTGCGGCAGGCACTACTCCACTGTGAGCAGCAGAAACAGATGGTCAATGTCAGTTCGCAATGGGCAAATGGAGGTCTGGATGAGTAGCAAGCATGATAAGAAAGAATATGTTGGATTAATTCAAATCAGATTGGCCGAAATGTTGAATCTTGCGTATAGCTAACATGCTGTAGCACCACAACCACGCAAAGGAATTGAAACAACACACACAAGCAGTGTGCTGCACCTGTGGGGGAAGCTGTGCCATGTAGTTGGCAAGCTCCTCAACCTTGCTGTCAAATTCACTGGCCGGAAACACCCTTGTGACCAGGTTCCTGTCAAATGCTTCCTGAGCTGTCAGCTTCTGGTTCAGGAGGAGGAACTCATTTGCCTGCAGAGAGGATGGTGCACGAGGGGTGAGGGGTTAGGGGTGGGGGTGAGGGGTTCAGTGCAAGAGGATGGTGTGAGGGTAAGAGGTACGTATATCCATGCAAGGAAGTGTAGTGTGTTAGGTATTAATTCAGATGCAGTAAAGCAGTTGCTGAAACATGCTCGGTATTCACACAGGTCTTCAAATATGTTCTGAGTGTATTAAGTATTGAGCAAGTGGATGGTGATTAGATGTACAGTGTGCATTTAGTGCAAGAGTGAGGGGTAAGTGTACTGTGTGAGGGTGAGGGGTGAGTGTACTGTGTGAGGATGAGGGGTGAGTGTACTGTGAGGGTGAGGGATGTGTGTACCGTGTGAGGATAAGGTGTGACTGTTCCAGGTGATGGGGTGATGTGTGAGGGGTGAGCACCTACGTACTGCACTGTACATTGGTGTGTTAGGTCATGCAAGTCACCTTAGCAGGGCCCATGATTGAGGGGAAGAGGAGGGAGGAGCATCCTTCGGGGCTCTGTGCAATCTGAGTGAAGGGTGTCTGGAAGGTGGCCTGTGTGTGTGTGAGGGGAGGGGAGGGGAGCGAGGAAGGAGGGGGGAGGGAGGATTGGGGGGAGGTAGCAATAAATGGCGAATGCGCAGTGTGTGCATGTATGTGTTTCTACGTTTGTCTGCGCGCGTGTGTGCGTGCATGCGTGTGTGTGTGTGCGTGTGTGTGACACTCACTGCATCTGAAGCATACACAAAGTCGTACAAAGCCATGATGGTGACTGAGATGCCAATGGCCGGGCCGTTGACTGCTGCCACAAGGGGCTTGGGGAAGTTGATGAAGGCATCCACAAATCTCCTGTCAGCCACAAAGAAGTACAGTTGCACAAAGCGACCACCAGCAAGTACAAATATGGGTAAGCAGTTTCACACACTTGCTACCACACAACACACGCTACGTACAAGCTACAACGCAGGACAAAGTCAATCGTAGAGTGGACAAATTCAACTCTTCTTGCAGTAACTCAGCGCACTATCAGCTGAATAGGAATGACCTTAAAATACCAGTTTCACCTCAGTCTGATCCTCCCTTCCTCGGCGAGCTTCTCAGGTCCCTCTTCTGGAATGTTTGTGAAGTTAGACAGGTCATTTCCGCTGCAGTAGTAGTCTCCGGTGCCTGTAGTGACTGCCACACGCACTGAAGGGTCCTTGGCTGCTTGGTCTAAGGCAGCACACATACTGTCATACATCTAAACAGTCAGAGGGTAGAAGACAGAGATGGAGGGGAGAACAGGAAGGGGAGGGAGGGGGAGAAAGGGAGGAGGAACAGGGAGGGGGAAAGGAAAGGGGAGGTAGAAGGATAGGAGAGGAGGGAATTGGTAGACAACCCACCAAACACATGCAGCAAACTAAATGAACTGAAGTTCGCACAATATACCTCAATGAATTATAGCTCATATGCATACTGTGGGTGCACAAAATGGACGCTGCTTATGCTTACATCAGGAAGTAAAGCATTCTTCTTGCTCGGCCGGTTGAGCCTGATGGTGTACACTCCATCCTTATTTGTGATTACCATCGTTTCTGCAGACTGTGGAGGAGGGGCTGTCCCAACGGAGGGGTCCATCTGAGGGGATTTCCCTTCTAAAGGTGCCACCAGCTGTCCTACAAGTTGAGAGTACTCCTTTGCAGCATCCTCCTGTGGGAGACGGGGGGAAGACAAGAGGTAGGAACAAGGAGGAGAGTGAGACGCAGCTGACTGCATAGCCCACACCCTCAGTAACACACAATAATTAACTAGCTACCTACATAGCTAGCTAGCTAGAATGGTGTTAGCTATGCATGTGGAAGGGATATGTGCATATAACTGCCATTGCTACAGTGTGACTAGTATATTACACACACATGCCTGCACACACACAGTTTCTTGCACCCAGCACAGAAACAGCTACACCACATAGCTCGCGTATCTGCGTGACAGGACCACAAAGCTTCACTTAGACAGCAATTGCTGCAAACACCAGTGGTATTGAATTGATTTGAAAACGTTGGAACCAGTTTTCTGCGAATACAACCGATTCGTGTCGCTTACAAGTAGCGCAGGTGCCTAAACGACTTAACGTTGAGATTTGCCGATTTGTGTGGACTACACGACGACGCCGGACAAACCGCTGCTCACTTTATCCCTTGCGCAATCGGGAGGGGTAATAAACATGGCGGGCGCCTGTGCGGTTGCTGACGATGGCGAAGAATTGCCATCCGTGAAGCAAAGCACTATCCTTACGATATGGGGGAACAAGGAGACAATGAACATAGATCATCTTATTCTCAACAATATTCGTTCCTCGCCCTATTTTAACGAAGATTTGTCCTGCATGACGACTTACCACGAGGTCGTGGATGAGATTTACTACAAGGTGACACACCTGGAGCCTTGGGAGAACAACTGTCGCAAGTTTGCCTCCCATATCGGCCACGCTGGAGAGGCGAGAGAGGAGTCATCTGGCGGGATAGTCTCTGCCACCTTCTGCCTCTTGTACAAGCTGTTCACCCTCAAACTGACTCGCAAGCAGCTACAACGTATGCTAGACCACACTGACTCCCCCTACATCAGAGGCATAGGGTTTATGTACATTCGGTATTGCCAGCCTCCGTCAGACTTTCTCACTTGGTTTGAACCATACTTTGATGATGATGAGATGATTGACCTCAAGGCAGGTAGAGGGTTCCAGACCACCATTGGGGAGATGTGCAAGATGATGCTGCTGGAACTGGACTGGTTCGGGACATTGTTCCCGCGCATCCCTGTCAACGTGGAGGCCTGGTTGAAGAGTTTGGTGCCAGCCACCGCTTCAAGGGAAGCAAGCAGGAGCTTTGAAGAGGCAGAGAGGAGGATCAAGGAAGAGACGGAGGAGGAGAGGGAATGCTGGCCAACGCTCGGGTAGTTCCACCAGTGAATGAGCGCTCCAGCTCTAAATCATGTTCCACGGCGTTCAATGGCATTTTAACCCTTTTCTCTGCACGTCTCTCTACGATGTACATACATAAATAGTGCAAACGAGTTCAGAACTGGTGAACTCCTAAACATGGCATGCTGTCTTGCATGGTATAGACAAGTGCAGACCATATGCATCTACTCATGAACCTGTGACAAATCCCCAAGGCTGTTCCAAGCATTCCACTTTGCTCTCCCAACCAGGTCGAACATTCCAGGCTGCTTGGTAGTGCACCTACCAAGGGTGGCCTGCGAGGAGGACGGAGGAGCAAGAAAGCAGGCAGGGAGGAAACTAAAGGAATTGGCGTATTAGCTATAGAGAGCCAACCAGAACCGAGGGATGCCCTGCGCACCTGTTTGTACAAGCCGTACAGCTTCAGTTTCACGTCATTGCCAGGGTCCTCTGTCAAAACGCTCAGCCTCGCTTTGGCCTTCTCCAGGTCTTCGCTTGCGCTGGAAAACGGCCTGACCCTGGGAGAAGTTCTGATTGAAAGCCCAGGCACACCATGACGTGCCCTAGTCGCTCCTTGTTGCCTCCAGAGTGGACGAGAAATGGTACGCAACAGGCCAGCCATAACGCGGGGCGTAGTCAGGATCGGGAAAACAATGGCGGAGAAATGGACAGGTTGTCCGCGCACGATGGTAGAATAATAATGTGGGTGTGATTGATGTATACGTAGTGACAGGTGATGAAGAGAGGAAGACAGGACAGGAGGTCTAGAGCAACTGATCCCATGCTTGGTGCATGCATGCTGCATGCACTAGCGAAGTGATATTGATCGATACTGTATGCGTCTTTATATACAAATTTTGTAGCTATAGTGCATAAATATACACGATTACTGCTACTATAATATTATTATAAATTATATATAATATTATATATGATATGTATACACATGGACACATACACCACTCCTCTGGTGCTGTATTGGAAATAAACACCATGCAACTGGCAACTCGTAATTTGTTCAGTGAATCTATACTACTACATTTTTGATTTGGTCTTCCTTTGGAAGAAAGCCATAACAGCCTGTAGATATTCTTCGTGCAGCCACCTCTCCTTCAGCAGAGCACATTCCTTGGCATTCACCTCCTCCAGCAGCTTCCTGTGGTGGTCCCGCAACAGCTTCTTGGAGGTCTGGAATGTCTGCAGACAAGGAAGTGAATTAAGGTATGAGGACAATATCACTCCACTAGGAGAAGCAGAAACAGAAGATGGTCATGTCACTTTGCAGTGGGCACAATGGAGGTCCGGAGGAGTAGCAAGCAAGCATCCAGCAGGTTGGCAAATACCGTATGGCCGGAAATTTTGGCGGGGAATTTATTTTGGTGGATTGGCAGTTTTTAAGCACTCCGCCAATATTTCATCCGCCAAAAATTCACAGTGTGATGTCATCATTCTTGAGGTGTGCTGCACCTGTGGGGGCAGCTGTGCCATGTAGTTGACAAGCTCCTCAACCTTGCTGTCAAATTCACTGGCCGGAAACACCCTTGTGACCAGGTTCCTGTCAAATGCTTCCTGAGCTGTCAGCTTCTGGTTCAGGAAGAGGAACTCATTCGCCTGAAGAGAGGATGGTGCACGAGGGGTGAGGGGTTAGGGGTGGGGATGAAGGGGCATGTGGTTCAGAATACAGGGTGAGTGAGGGTGGAATTGTGAAGAAAGGGTGGGAAGGGGAAGAGGAAGGTTGAGAAGCAAGCAGTGAGTAGAATTGTAGTTCCTCCCAAACCAATCTTGCAAGGACACCATTGTTGGCTTCCAAACTGCACCAGCAATATGTGCACTGGTTGGGAGTCTGTTCCATGCAAGTCACCTTAGCAGGGCCCATGATTGAGGGGAAGAGGAGGGAGGAGCATCCTTCGGGGCTCTGGCCAGTCTGAGTGAAGGGTGTCTGGAAGGTGGCCTGTGTGTGAGGGGGGAGGGGAGAGGGAGGAGAAGGTCGCAATGAAAAATTAATGGTGAATGTGAAGTGAGTACGTATGTGTGAATGTGTGTGTGCGTGTGTGTGTGTGTGACACTCACTGCATCTGACGCATACACAAAGTCGTACAAAGCCATGATGGTGACTGAGATACCAATGGCCGGGCCATTGACTGCTGCCACAAGGGGCTTGGGGAAGTTGATGAAGGCATCCACAAATCTCCTGAGGCATACAGAGGTGGGGGTAACAAGAACAAGATGTGGCACACTCCAGTCTCTGATGCATTGGCGTAATACATAAGCTGCATTAATTGTCTGACTGATGCAACTATGAAATGTTCAATGGTAATTGTTTTAGCATTGAAAATAATCATCACTTCTCTCTAATAGCTATCCATTATGATCCAATTAAGTATTCAAACAAGGAGAAGCACAAAGCCAAGGGCTGCTTCAGGACAACAGGAGTACACCGTTATGTACCCACTGCAGTGTGTTCATCCCTTCCTCGGCGAGCTTCTCCGGTCCCTCAGCTGGGACGCTTGAGAAATTAGAGAGATCAGTTCCGCTGCAGTAGTAGTCTCCGGTGCCTGTAGTGACTGCCACACGCACTGAAGGGTCCTTGGCTGCTTGGTCTAAGGCAGCAGAGATCTCATCATACATCTGAAAAGAAGAAGGCGGAGGAATATAGGGAGGGAGGGAAGGGAGGGAGGGAAGGGAGGGAGGGAGGGAGAGGGAGAGGTGTGGAAAAGGAGAGTGAGAGATAAGAGAGAGGATGGATTGGAGGGAGTAGGGTAAGGGAGGAAAACAAGATGTGATGCGAGGGAAGGCGGCTGCTTTAAATTGTATCTCTAAATGATTACTTATGTGTGTTCCACTTGGTTGTAGACTGATGGTGTGCATAACATGGAAGTTGTCTGCCAGACTTCTCACAAGCATTCTTAATTAATGCATAATTTGACAGTACATATATAAATGGACATACAGAATTAGGACAGGGCTGCAGGGCACATGAAGGGATGTCCAGTAATGCCAAAAGGAATGAGGGCTCCAAAGTGCACTTTGTCCTCAGGAGAAAGCTTCATAGAACACTGCTGTCTACTTACTTCAAGCAGAATAGCATTCTTCTTGCTCGGCCGGTTGAGCCTGATGGTGTACACTCCATCCTTATTTGTGATTACCATTGTCTCTGCGGACTGTGCAGGAGGGGCTGTCCCAACGGAGGGGTCCATCTGAGGGGATTTCCCTTCAAAAGGTGCCACCAGCTGTCCTACAAGTTGAGAGTACTCCTTTGCAGCATCCTCCTGTGGGAGACGAAGGGAAGACAAGAGGTAGGAACAAGTAGAGGAGTGAGACGCAACTTGCCATTTGTAGCTATACACAACAAAGGACCAAGTGAGTGGAAGGCACATACATCTAATGCACATGACAATGACATTATGCAACAAGTAGCTAATATTACACAACAAATGACAAGTAGCTAATCTGCTATCTGCAAGAACTGATCCTATACCACAGGTGACAAGGACTGGGTTTCAACTCATTCCTAGTACACAAGTCATGCAGTTCGTGCACTTCGTGGTACGCATACGGTGACACTCATGAACCTATGACAGACCATATGCATCCACTCATGCATCCACTCATGATTCCTGAACCTGTGACAAATCCCCAAGGCTGCTCCAAGCATTCCACTTTGCTCTCCCAACCAGGTCGAACATTCCAGGCTGCTTGGTGGTGCACCTACCAAGGGTGGCCTGCGAGGAGGATGGAGGAGCAAGAAACAGCAGAGAGATAGCTAAAGGAATTGGCGCGCTACAGAGATCCAACCAGAGCCGAGGGATGCCCTACGCACCTGCTTGTACAAGCCGTACAGCTTCAGTTTCACGTCATTCCCAGGGTCCTCTGTCAAAATGCTCAGCCTCGCTTTGGCCTTCTCCAGGTCCTCGCTAGCGCTAGAAAACGGCCTGACACTGGGAGAGGTTCTGCTTGGGAGATAAAGCACACTCTTCTTTGCCATTGCTTGTCTTCGAACTGAACAACAGAGTTGCTTGGCGCACGCACGTAACATATCTGGTAGGTAGCCCAGCAGCCCCAAGCGGACTTTTCCTGATAAGCGCCTGTCAACGCTTGTGGGCGTTTATACCGTATTTTGCAACCGGGGCGTGGCCAGACCAATAAAATGGCGGAATATTTGCAACCAAAGGGCATTCCTGCGGACCACAAGGACCTGATCGAAGACGTCTCCTACGACTTTTACGGGCGAAGGATAGCAACGTGTTCCCTCGATCAAAATGTTAAGGTGTGTTGTCGGATGCCTTTGTGTTTGATTGAATTCATGCCTCCAAGTTTGGAGTACTCGATCAAAGTTAGCTGCGTATATAACGCACATTTATGTTTTTATATGAATAAGACTACACACATGTATTGACTTGCACTATCTTTACACTTCCATCTGCAGGTGTGGGATATGGATGAGACGAACGAGTGGAAGTGCACTAGCAGCTGGAAGGTGGGATGGATGAGGCCGGGGCATGTAGCTGTGTGTAGGCAATGGATTGGTGCCACTTTGCAACTTACTGGCATGATCGAATGGTGTCTCCTCTCTCTGTGCACATGCATGTGCATGGTCACACCTATTCACCCACCCACCTCCCACACACACACATTCACCCACACCCCTCCCACTCACACACATTCACCCACACCCCTCCCACACACACACCCATTAACCTCCCACACACACACACACACACACACACACACACAGGCTCATTCTGGTTCCATCTGGCGAGTGTCATGGGCGCACCCAGAGTTTGGCCAAGTACTTGCAACCTGCTCTTTCGACCGCACAGTCATTATCTGGGAAGAGCAAGGTGTGGCAGTTTGAATGCCTCCAATTGCCATGAAATCATCTTTCCTCATTCTCAGTTCTTTTCATCTCTTGTCATGAAGTCACCCCCCACTGTGCCCGTCGATATGTAGCTCTGTAACACCTCAGTAGAGTAGCATAAGGTCGAGGAAGGGCTTTCTTTGCCAGCTAATGTCTTGTTGTTTATTGCTGTCTACTAGGCTATTACTCAAGAATTAGCAACTGTTTCTTGTGCATTTGCTTTTGTTGTTAATGTGCATGTGTATGAATGTTGTTTTTATTAGCTTTTGTGCTCATGTGTGGTTGTTTTGATGCTGAATGGCTGCACTAAACCAAAACAGAGACATCTTTAGCCAACCTGTACGTACATACATACCCTCTATTGCCAGCAACTATCATTTTCTGGTTTTCTTGATACTGTGAAAGTAGAATTCCTGCCCCCTCCCTCTCCCCTGCCTCTCCTCCACCTCTCCCCCGCCCCTGTACTTTGCATTGCATTCCCTACGTATAAGCTGGTGAAGATACCACCGGTAGTCCCCATTGGATCAAGAGGGCCAGTTTGGTGGACAGCCGCACTTCTGTTAATGATGTCAAGTTTGCCCCCAGGCACATCGGACTTCAACTGGTACACTGTACGAGTGTGTATGTGTGTGTGTGTGTGTGTGTGTGTGTGTGTGTGTGTATGTGTGTGTGTGTGTGTGTGTGTGTGTGTCTGTGTGTGTCTGTGTGTGTCTGTGTGTCTGTGTGTGTATGTGTGTGGAGTGTTTGTGGGAGGGGTGTATGTGTGTGTGTGGGGGGGAGTGTTTGTGTGTGCACTTGTGGTTTGTGTGTGTGTGTGGTGTTAGCATGGTTGTTGCTGTTGTCGCAGGCCACCTGTTCCACAGACGGTCAGCTCAGAATATACGAAGCCCCTGATGTGATGAACCTCTCCCAGTGGTCCACATTGGTAAGGCAGTAGTGAGGAGGTCACGGTGAATGGCTGTAACCGCTCATCCCATCTCATGATCCTGGTCTGTTCCATGGGATTGTGTCAATGTTTGCCCCATCTCGCTGTCCCCAGTTCACTGTTAGCTGCAAGACTGGCACAAGCTGCCTCTCGTGGAACCCCTCCATGTACGTAAGCTCCTGTAACCTGGTGCTTTGAGTTCAATGTGCAGTTAGTTATCTTTCCTCTTATCCCTTCCCCTCCCTCCCCTTCCCTCCCTCCCCTCCTCCCTCCCCTCCTCTCCTCCCCTCCCCTCCTCTCCCCTTCCCTGTCCTCTCCCCTCCCCTCCCTCCCCTCCTCTTCTCCCCTCCCCTCCTCTCCTCTCCTCTCCTCCTCTCCTCCCTTCCCCTCCCTCTCCTCCTCTCCTCCCCTCCTTTCCTCCCTTCCCCTCCCTCTCCTCCTCTTCTCCCCTCCTCTCCTCCTCTCCTCCCCTCCTCTCCTACACATGAACAGTGTTCATCCTTCAATGATTGTAGTTGGGAGTGATGACCCACAAGCGCAGACCTCAGCTGTGCAGGTGTTTGAGCACAGCGAGCAGGCCAGGTGGGCCGGGAGAGTGTGAGGTGGTGTGGTCGTGGGAGTGGGTGAGGTGGTGTGGTCAGGGGAGTGTGAGGTGGTGTGAGAGTGAGTGGGTGAGGTGGTGTGGTCAGGAGAGTGTGAGGTGGTGTGAGAGTGAGTGGGTGAGGTGGTGTGGTCAGGAGAGTGAGGTGGTGTGAGAGTGAGTGGGTGAGGTGGTGTGGTCAGGGGAGTGTGAGGTGGTGTGAGAGTGAGTGGGTGAGGTGGTGTGGTCAGGAGAGTGTGAGGTGGTGTGAGAGTGAGTGGGTGAGGTGGTGTGGTCAGGGGAGTGTGAGGTGGTGTGAGAGTGAGTGGGTGAGGTGGTGTGGTCAGGGGAGTGTGAGGTGGTGTGAGAGTGAGTGGGTGAGGTGGTGTGGTCAGGGGAGTGTGAGGTGGTGTGAGAGTGAGTGGGTGAGATGGTGTGGTCAGGGGAGTGTGAGGTGGTGTGAGAGTGAGTGGGTGAGGTGGTGTGGTCGGGGGAGTGTGAGGTGGTGTGAGAGTGAGTGGGTGAGGTGGTGTGGTCAGGGGAGTGTTAGGTGGTGTGAGAGTGAGTGGGTGAGGTGGTGTGGTCAGGGGAGTGTGAGGTGGTGTGAGAGTGAGTGGGTGAGGTGGTGTGGTCGGGGGAGTGTTAGGTGGTGTGAGAGTGAGTGGGTGAGGTGGTGTGGTCAGGGGAGTGTGAGGTGGTGTGAGAGTGAGTGGGTGAGGTGGTGTGGTCGGGGGAGTGTTAGGTGGTGTGAGAGTGAGTGGGTGAGGTGGTGTGGTCAGGGGAGTGTGAGGTGGTGTGAGAGTGAGTGGGTGAGATGGTGTGGTCGGGGGAGTGTTAGGTGGTGTGAGAGTGAGTGGGTGAGGTGGTGTGGTCGGGGGAGTGTTAGGTGGTGTGAGAGTGAGTGGGTGAGGTGGTGTGGTCGGGGGAGTGTGAGGTGGTGTGAGAGTGAGTGGGGGAGGTGTTGTGGTCGGGGGAGTGTGAAGTGGTGTGAGATTGAGTGGGTGAGGTAGTGTGGAGACCTAGGGAGCAAGGTCTGTTTGTGTGTCTGTCTGTCTGTCTGTCTGTCTGTCTGTGCTCATGCAGGAAGTGGCACAAGCTGCAGAACCTGGTTGGAGTGTATGGCCCAGTGAGGGACATTGCCTTTGCTCCTAACCCTGGAAGGTGTGTCCAGTCCACCTCACACACACAACACAAACAAATCATGCGCACACACACACACAGACAGACACACATGGACACACGCACACACGTGCGCACACAGACACACACACACCACCTGATGCGTTTTCTGCTAATACCCTGCAGTGATAGCCCTGCCTTCTTGTGTGGGCATGCACGTGTGTGTCTCCTTCCTCACACCTTTCAGGTCCTACCACCTGTTGGCAGTGGCAGCCAAGGAGCTGTACATTCTGAAACTGACCCCACTCCGAGAGTGAGTCAGGGCTTTGCTGTAAAGGATTGGTGCATACGCAGCTGTCCTGCCTAAAACAAGTTACAGGGGAGAAACATGCCTTGTCATGTGTTGGTGTGCAACAGCCTTACAATGGTGTGCAACAGCCTTACAATGGTGTGCAACAGCCTTACAATGGTGTGCAACAGCCTTACAATGGTGTGCATGAGCCTTACAATGGTGTGCAACAGCCTTACAATGGTGTGCAACAGCCTTACAATGGTGTGCAACAGCCTTACAATGGTGTGCATGGCCGATTACTGGCACACATGTGACAGTTGTGATGGTCAAGTGTGGATATGTCTATATATTCAGGTGATGTGCATGCAATTGTGGACCTAGGGAGGTCTGACTATATGGGGACTGGGATGTGGAACACAGCTATTGTGCATTATCTGTGTGCGTGTGCGTGTGTGTGTGTGCGTGCATGCATGTGCCATGTTGTATGCGTGTGTATGTGTGTGCGCGTGCCATGCGTTGTGTGTATGTGTGTGTGTGCGTGTGTGTGTGTGCGTGCATGCATGTGCCATGTTGTATGTGTGTGTATGTGTGTGCGCGTGCCATGCGTTGTGTGTATGTGTGTGTGTGTGTGTGTGTGTGTGTGTGTGTGTGTGTGTGCGCGCGTGTGTGTGTGTGCGCGTGCCATGCGTTGTGTGTGTTTGTGTGTGTGTGCACGTCAGCTGACTGATATGGTGTCCGCTGTGTGTAGGGGAGGCGAGACAAAGCTGGATGTCCGCCAGCCGGCCCAGTTTGACGAGGCTCACAGCCTACAGGTCTGGAGAGTGGCATGGAATGCCACTGGTACAGTCCTGGCCTCATCAGGGGACGACGGAAGTGTTAAACTCTGGAAGGGTGAGCAGAAGCTACCTGCATGTGATTAACTGTCTGAACAGTCCTGAGTGGCTAGGTAAGTCGACATGGTTGAGGTTCGTTCTCACTATGTAGCCAAAAGATTCACAATTTGCAGACGCTCCGAAGACTGCCGAAATGTCTGGGAATTGTGCATCTTTTGGCTATATAGTGTGAATAAATCATGTCATGATTAACTGTCACAGTACACACGAACACAAGGTGCATGAGCACGTAATCATTCGTTCACATGTCAGCATACATGCACATAGAGAACCATCACTCCCCCTCCCTCTGTCTGTATCTGTCTGTGTGTGTGGCTCGTATAGACAACTACATGGGCAACTGGAGTCTCTGTGGTGTCCTGCAAGGTGCCGACAGTGCCACATTTGGTCGGTCTGTGGCTGTGGGGGCTCCTCCCAGCCTCAAGCAGCCCCCTGCTCCTACACAGCACCAGGTGACGGATAACAGCCAGCGACATTCTAATACAGAAAAGTAAGCAGAAGTTTGGGGTCATCAGGAGCAAACAGTGATCTGTTGAGCATGTGTCGTTCATCCGGTTTATCGTGTAATGCAACGGATGACTGGATAAAGGAGGCATTTGAGTGACAGTAGAGTTTGTTGAGTGTCTTCTCAGTGTGATATGCAGCTCTTGTCATGGGAGTGGATGTGAGACTGTTTGGTTGTATACCTAGACTAGTATGTAGGGCCTTCTCTCTCCTGATTTTAATTTTTTCTCTCCCTCTCTCTCTCTCTCTCTCTCTCTCTCTCTTGTGTTATTTCCCCTTGTCTGTGCAGACTCCTACGAGAAATGAGCAACTTGTGACACTTGCACCCACGCGCGCACTCGAACCGCTCAGTACATACATACACACGCTCGTGAATATACAGTTACACATAATACTCACGTGACGGTGTAGTAACAAACAGCACGAGAGAGAGTAGGTCGCGCGATGGGTGAACGAGACGAGCGTCGCTATCAAATCACTGTCTTTGGCGCCACTGGCTACACTGGAAAGTATGTCGTGGAAGAATTGAAGAATAGGCAGACCAAGGGAGTGTCTTGGGCTGTTGCCGGAAGGAACGAAGAAAAACTAAAGGCAACTCTGCGAGGTACCTAGCTGGCTATGCACTGTCGACATGTTCACCTTTCATTGAAGTAGACGGCGCACGCTATGTCTCTAATGATTCTTCTTCTTCTCTATGCCCCTCTAGAGCTGGGCTGTCCTGATGTGCCAGTGGTGATTGCGGATGTGAATGATGTCCCATCCATGGAGAGCATGTGTGCACAGACACAGGTCATCATCTCCTGTGTTGGGCCTGTATGTTAAAACACATCTACACACATGCAAACACACACACACACGCACACACACACACACAAACACACACACGCACACACACACACACACACAGGGAAACGTTTCCTTATTATTCAACGGTACAGTGCAAAGGAAACGGAGTCATTGATAAACACACACACACACACACACACACACACACACACACACACACACACACACACACACACACACACACACACACACACACACACACACACACACACACACACATGCACGCACACACACACAAACACACACACACACACACAAGTACACACACACAAGTACACACACACAAGTACACAAGCATGCTGTGGGTATTATATGCATTGCACATAGAGTTGCAACACACAGTACATACTTATACTGAGAGCCGATACCGACATACTTACGTATACTTAATGCAGGCATACATACATACATACATACTTACATGTTTTCCATACAGTGTGTTCTTGTACACTTAGATGATGAACAAAGCCAATATACGCATGCTGAGCTGACGGCTTAAAAGTATTGCTGATTTGCGGTTTATAATGCACTCTTCCTGAAGGCGTATGCAGTGTGTGCCCTTTGCATGTTCACTGTCAATGACGTGGTAGAGGCTCATGCTACAGCGTTAAACCGAATGGGGACGTTGTTGAGCATCCAGCACGTACCTCTCCCTAAATGTTCACCCAAATGCTTATCTTTAGTTACTTATTGAAGCTGGACTCTTGTCAACCAGCGGTTGACTGTTCCACTGGCCAGAGCCTCCCAGTTCACTGTCTGGCGAGTTTGCTAGTAGAGGTGTACTTGCAACTGCAGAGGAGATGTGCAGGGCATCCAGTCTGGGACTCTTCTTCCCTGCACTCAGTGGGTGGTGATTACTTCTAAGGGTAGCTGTGCGGTATTGTTGACTCCAGGGAGAAACATGAGCGACTCTCAGCTGTGATGACTCGCGATTCTCCTAGACGTCAATAGATGGTCCAGTACAGTCTTGATCCCAGAGGAGTGTAGATTGTTCAACGGGGGCTTCGTGTTTGGCATGTAGATGCGGCACTGTACCCATAGCAGTGCCGTCCCACAGGCTGCTAGGTGGTGCACAACTCCTCCTTCAGCATATGGCGCTGTGTATTTGTGGCTACCGTCTCCTCTTCCCACGTTGCTCCTTAGCAAAGGAGGATCGGTCATGTTAGTGTCTGAAGTGGGCTTCCTAGGCCTTGGCCATGCGGGTGATCACATTTGTAATTCCCAGCTCTTCATCAGTGACCCTGAGTACGTTAGGAAGCCCTCACTTACCCCTCCTATCTTGTTTGGCAGCAGTGTAAAGTGCAGAAGGTGGAAGGTGAAAGCGATAGCTAAGTCCTGTTGCAGCCACAGATACAGGTTCCTTGTCATGACTGTGACATGGAAGACCTCAAGACTGACCAGATGACTTGCCCCCTTTCCTGTTCTGTGGGGACTTCCAGTTTGCAATTGTGAGGTTTTAGACTTGAATTGCTCTTCCTAAAATGGTCACCCAAATACTTTCCTTAATTTCTTAATCAAGCCGGACTCTTGTCAACTTTTCTGCATCCAGGGCCTGCCAGGTCCATTCTGGTACATTCTCACTAACCAGCTAAAAAACTGAGATGGCAACACTCACTACCTAAGCTGTTAAGACTAAGACTCATTGCTTTTGTTGATCTCAAGGGCATACCTTCAAGTCAACGTCTTGCAGGTCTTGTGCGTAAGTGTGCACCGAGCCATCACTTTCGTAATATTGTAGAGGCTCATTGCTACGTTGTGACAATTGGCGAATAGATGTTAATGAGCAAATACTGTACGTATGTAGCAGAATCAATCAATCAATCAATAGTAACTGATTGCAGGACGTTGTCGCCACATTTATTCACAGTTGGTGAAGGCCTATGTGGGTGAAGTGTCCTGCAATCAGTTGCTATTGAGTGATTGATTCTGCTATGTATATGCTCATCAAGATCTACACGTTCGCCACTTCTCTTTCGTGTCGTGGAGACAGCTGGTGTGAACCAATCACATGTTTACACGTGAATCTCACACACCTGCTCTTCCACCACTGGTGGGTGGATTGCTTTCTGTGATGCTAAGCACTGCTGTTGTGAGGCAAGTGCTTGCCCCTTCAACTTCATGATGATTTCACCACTTTCCCACTTTCCACTTCCTGTTGCTGCACTGATGGTCAACAGCAAACATTTCCTGCTGCTCTTGGCAATTTTCCTAACGTCTCTGTTTCTCTGTTCCTTCTGCTGCTGGAACACACCTGCATATATAGATAGGCAATGGAGTAAGTGATGCACTATGAAGGCAGATGCAACTGTGGGCTTCAACTGAGAACACCACCTGGACGCAAACTCTCACTTCGTACAGTTAATGCCTCACTGTGTGCTCCTTTCTCTGAGCACACTATCATGTTTCCCTCCCCTAGGGGACTCGGTTGAAAATTAGACCACCAGGGTAGCGTGAATTTCCTCAGTCAGAAAAGTGCTTCTCCTGCAGTAGCTCCTTGACCTGGGTCACTAATCCAGCTTTCTACACAGGTCAGACGTCTCAAGGGTGGAGGTAATGTGGGTTGCGTCAAACAACAGATCGTCTAACGAACACCAATGTTGGCCAAGGAAGCAGTGCGGAAGCTGGTACCCAGACTTCTTGCCAGGTACACTAGGTAGGTGGGTACAGCAGCCCAGTCTCTTCAACAGATGTATCCGTCGTAGTTGTGTACGTACAAACCACCTGGAAACGTCTTCTTACCCTCTGGTCTACAACTGAAGATCTGCTTCTTAAAATGCGGTGGCCTAGCTTTCTCTGCAAGTGACAAAACCACTGCTGTCTCCTCTGCTTCTCTTATGTTCTGGGGTTATGGGGTGCATGTACATATGCACGCACATACACGCACACCTCCTCTGTTCACCATGTCCCATTGGGGACGCTGGACAGGATCCAGCATCTGTGGCACTGGTGCAGGGGTACGTACTTTGGAAGATCTGAGCTGTCCATTGCTGTCTGTTAGTGATAGTCCAAGTCCAGTTGTTGATATCTCTCAGGTCCCGGTTAATGAGGTCACACCGATGGAGGGGTGCTCCTCCTGTCAGTCTCCCCCTGCCACTGGGCCTGCACCTCAAGAGCTGTCTTTTGGAATGGCTGGTGGGCATTCTCCAGACATGGCCGAACCATTGAAGGCGTCTCTGCCTAATCTGTTCCTCCAATGGCACTATCCTTGTTCTCTCCAAGATGTCAGTGTTCCGAACTTGGTTCCACAAGGTGATCCTCAGGATGACACGAAGGAATGCATCTACGAATGAAGTGAGGGCTTCTCAGCTGGCTCAGGCATGAGAAAGGGTAGTTTCTTCAGAAGGCCAGAGCATCTGGTCGAAACGTCGGCAAGGTTTTCAACCCTGTTTTGAAGCTGGTATTCGAGAACTACCCTTTCTCAGGAACGCATCTGAAAGGACTGCAGCTTACAGATGTCATGTTGGGGCACAGTCCACGTCTCTGTTCTCTAGAGGAGCACAGGTTCGAATGTTGTGTACTTTAGTGGCAATGCTGCGGTCTCCACTCTCTCTCTCCAAATCTGGTGTACACCTTGCCCACTTTCTCTAGTGTGACTGACACTTCTTGTTCCATACTGATGAACTGGCTATTCTCACTGCCAGGATAAGGGAAGGACTCCACCTCTTCTAGAGGTTGACTCTGCAGCATGATGGATGGCTGATTGCTGGACTGCTCTTCACCTACAGTGAGGACCTTGGACGTAGCGGCACCGATAGTCATGTCCCACCGTTTGGAGGCACTGTCGATGGCACTGACCTTGTTGAGGAAGGCTTTGTGGGACTCTGTAACTACTGTCAGGTCATCTACATACAGTGCATCTTAAATGAGTGGAGTGGGGGCTTCTCAGCTGGTTCAGGCATGAGAAAGGAGTTGTTCTCTAGATTCAGCTTTCAGCTGTTAGCGATCTTGCCTCCTTCGTTCATAGTGTAGCTGATCTGGAGACCTCCATTAAGAGTTGTCTTCACCTCCCTCAGGACCTTGTCTAGGAAGCAGTTAAAAAGAAGGGGGGATAGTACCTAGCCTTGTCAGGCACCTCAAACCTCTCTGATGTGTCTCCTGCTGATCTCACCTGGCACCGGTTTTGGAGTGCAGCTCCTCAATGATGGCTACTAGCTTGTGGGCACCCCATACTCTGTCATGTCGGCTGCCATGGCCTTATGGTTGACCGAGTCATAGGCCTTGGTGAGATCCATAAAACACAGGAACAATGGTATCCTGTATTCTGTTACTCTTTCGACAATCTATCTCACTAACCAAATTTGGTATACAGTGCCTTCTTTCTGAATGCGCTGGGCCTCCATTAGCTGTTGGCGATGATGGCCAGCAGCCTGTCCAGCAGGATAGGAGTGAACACTTTACCAAACAAGCTGAGCTAGGAGATGCCTCTGTCTTAGTTGCACTCTGTCTTCTTAAATGGGGTATCAATGTAGCATTCCCTCCAGTCTTGTGGCGTCTTCCTGGTTCTCAACACTTCTTGCAATCGATTACTGTCTCTTCAGCACTCTTTAACAGTTCTGCAATTGTTTGGTGTTTCTATATCTCTGTTGTCTTCCACCACAGTCTTTACCTCAGCAGTCAACACATGCAGCATTCTCCACATTTAGGATGTGCTTAAAGTGTCTCGTCCAGAGAGCTAGGCTGTGCACACACACACACACACGTACATACACATGTGTATACATCATTGCATACTGCATGTCTGTCTTCCCTACCCCCCTACCTGTGGGTCGACAGTTCAGCTTGTATGGGGAGCCTCTCATCAAGGCCTGCATTGCCAGCAAGTGTGACTACATCGATGTCACTGGAGAACCCTATGTAAGTGTACAAGTTGCTATGGAAACCTCTTTGGGAGGGGTCATGTGAGCTTAGGATTGCATATATGTACAATGCTAAATTTATTGCCCGTTGATAGCAAGGTTATACGTATGTTGTATTATGGGTTGTCATAGCATTAGGTACGTACAGTAGATGTTCTTCTTAGGATTGATGATGCTTCTATCACGTTCTCCTCACCCCCTCACATTTCTCCTCCCCGCTCACATTTCTCCTCACCCCCTCACATTTCTCTGCACCCCCTCACATTTCTCTGCACCCCCTCACATTTCTCTGCACCCCCTCACATTTCTCTGCACCCCTCACATTTCTCCTCCCCACTCAACTTCCCCTCACTCCATCACCTCCTTACCTCCCTCCCTCCCCTCTCACCTTCCCTCTAACCCTGTCACCGTCCCTCTCACTCCATCACCTTCCCTCTCAACCACTCACCTTCCCTCACTCCCTCACCTCCGCTCTCACCCCTCACCTTCACTTTGCTTCCTCTCCTCCCCTCCCCTCCCATCCCGGCAGTTCATGGAGCTGATGCAGCAGAGGTACCACCAGGAGGCAGTGGACGCCGGAGTGCACTTGGTGTCCTCCTGTGGGTTTGACAGCATTCCAAATGACCTGGGAGTGGTCTTCACTGAGCAGCAGTTCAAGGGAGACCTGCAGTACGTTGAGAGTTTCTTGAAAGTTGACAGACACGGACAGGTGCGTGTGTGTGCAAGTGTGCATGTGTGTGCGTGTGTGTCTCTCTGTGTGTGCGTCTGTGTGTGTGTGTGTGTGTGTGCGTGTGTGCGTGCGTGCGTGCGTGCGTGCGTGCATGCATGTGTGTGTACAATGCCGTATAATATCTACACCGTGCATTGTACACTGGACCAGCTACACATAGATGTGCAATGGCACTAGCAGGCACTGTACATAATAAGCAAAGGGAAATGTACTGATAGCAGTCGAGAATAACCATCACTGTGAGTCAAAGACATGCGCTACCTCCCTCCCTATCCCTTCTCTTCTTTCTTTCCTTCTCCCTCCCCTCTCTCCTCCATTCCTCCCCCTTTCTCCCCCCTGTCCCTCCCCACTCCTATCTTCTCCCCTTCTACCCACCTCTCCGTCCTTCATAAACTTTCCCTCTTCCCTTTTTTCTCTCTCACCCCCCTCCATCTTCCCCCTCCATCCTCCCCCTCCATCTTCCCCCTCCATCCTCCCCCTCCATCTTCCCCCTCCATCCTCCCCCTCCATCTTCCCCCTCCATCCTCCCCCTCCATCTTCCCCCTCCATCCTCCCCCTCCATCTTCCCCCTCCATCCTCCCCCTCCCTCATCATCCTCCATCTTCCCCCCATCCTCCCCCTCCATCTTCCCCCCTCCCCCTCCCCTCCTCCCTCCTCCTCTTTACACAGGGTGCAGCAGTCCACACTGGCACTTGGGAGTCACTTATGCATGGCTTTGTCAATGTGTGGAAGGTGCGAGATGTGCGGAAGGAACAACCTCGGCTGACGGGAGTGCCAAAGGGAGTCCGGGCACCCAAAAGGTACTGTGTGTGTGTGTGTGTGTGTGTGTGTGTGTGTGTGTGTGTGTGTGTGTGTGTGTGTGTGTGTGTGTGTGTGTGTGTGTGTGTGTGTGTGTGTGTGTGTGTGTGTGTGTGTGTGTGTGTGTGCCCAATCCACCATGTGCTTCTGTGTGTGTACCTGTCTACTTTTTTGTGTGCACGTACTGACGTACCTACCAACGTGTGTACAGTCAATTTCAGAATTGTTGTCCAAATGGCAAATGACAAATGACGTCATAGCTACACATGTCACACACACACAGGCAACAGGCATGCTGTCAGTTGTGATCATTCTTACACCGTAGACAATGCTATGCTTGCACGTAGTGGTTTTAGAATCTCCATTTGTAATGACGTCACACCATTTGTCATTTGGCATTTTGGCGTTTTGAATCACAGTGTTGGAGTCTGACAGTCCAGCCTCCTAAATCACAGTGTTGGAGTCTGACAGTCAGGCCTCCTAAATCACAGTGTTGGAGTCTGACAGTCAGGCCTCCTAGATCACAGTGTTGGAGTCTCGAGGGTCTTCTTTAGTCACAAAAGCCACTTCAGTGCCACAGCTTGAGCCTCATCACATCATTGCTCACCAGTGTTTATTCACTTTGTCGCAGTTGTACTGTATGTAGATATGCCTCACCAAGATATGTATATGACTTATTCATCACTCCATCCCTCTCCCACCACTCCACACCCCATCACTCCATCCCTCTCCCACCACTCCACACCCCATCACTCCATCCCTCTTCCACCACTCCACACCCCCATCACTCCATCCCTCTCCCACCACTCCACACCCCCATCACTCCACATCCCATCACAACATCCCTCTCCCTCCACTCCACACACCCATCCCTTCATTACCCCTCCCACTACACCACCCTCCCTCACTACACCACCTTCCTCACTACACCACCCTCCCTCACTACACCACCCTCCCTCACTACACCACCCTCCCTCACTACACCACCCTCCCTCACTACACCACCTTCCCTCACTATACTACCCTTCCTCACTACACCACCCTCCCTCACTACATCACCCTCCCTCACTACACCACCTTCCCTCACTACACCACCTTCCCTCACTACACCACCCTCCCTCACTACACCACCTTCCCTCACTACACCACCTTCCCTCACTACACCACCCTCCCTCACTACACCACCTTCCCTCACTATACTACCCTTCCTCACTACACCACCCTCCCTCACTACATCACCCTCCCTCACTACACCACCCTCCCTCACTACACCACCCTCCCTCACTACACCACCTTCCCTCACTACACCACCCTCCCTCACTACACCACCTTCCCTCACTATACTACCCTCCCTCACTACACCACCCTCCCTCACTACACCACCTTCCCTCACTATACTACCCTTCCTCACTACACCACCCTCCCTCACTACATCACCCTCCCTCACTACACCACCTTCCCTCACTACACCACCTTCCCTCACTACACCACCCTCCCTCACTACACCACCTTCCCTCACTACACCACCTTCCCTCACTACACCACCCTCCCTCACTACATCACCCTCCCTCACTACACCACCCTTCCTCACTACACCACCCTCCCTCACTACATCACCCTCCCTCACTACACCACCTTCCCTCACTACACCACCCTCCCTCACTACACCACCTTCCCTCACTATACTACCCTTCCTCACTACACCACCCTCCCTCACTACATCACCCTCCCTCACTACACCACCCTCCCTCACTACAGGGGCACTATATTCCACAGCAGTGAGATGAGCTCTTGGTGTCTCCCTTTCCCGGGGTCCGATGCCTCTGTCGTGAGTTTGTGACGGCTTCCCATAATCTCCGCCCCCTGACTGCTTTCACTACCGTGACCTGCTTTGTTCTTCTCTCCGTGGTGAAGGTTGCCAGGACTCAGCGCTTCTTGTACGAGCAAGATGGGAAAAGGCCAGTAAGTTGTCTGTATGACGGAGTATACGGTATATGTGAAGTGGGGGCTTCTCAAGATGGCTGTTGCATGAGCGTTAAAAGGCTCTCAGTTACCAGCTACGTAGAAATGGTGTGAAGAATTCTTCGCCCTGAAGAAGACCAGTGGATCTCGTTCAAAACGCCGGCACAGCTTTTTAGCCCATTTCATGCCATTTCTAGCTGGTATCAGAGCCTTTCAATGCTTATTCAGTATAATGCGTATGTTCCATTGTGCAGGTGGGTGGGTGTGGATGTGTTGGTGTGACCCTACTGATTAACTGTATGTCGTGGCTACATCTGAAGCACCAACGCTGTGTAAGCAGCTAGTTTGGACTGGCAGTCCATCCCTTCGCCTACTTCATGTACACATGTGCAGCGTTGACCATTGCACTTGTGTAGCTCAGTATGGATTGTGTGTGTGTGTGTAGTCGCATTTGTATTCGCTCCTCCCCTGTAGTTTTACAGCTATGCACCTCTCTATAACCAAGGTCCAACATCCACTGTCTGTGCGTTATTGATTGTGAGAGCCTGCTTTCCTCTTGCACGTGCAGCTGAGCTTCAAGCCGTACTTTGCCGCCAGATCTCTCCTGTTTTCTGTCTGTCTCACCTTCTTTGCTGGTCTGACATTCTTCCTGGCTCAGATGGGGTTCATGAGGCAGCTCATGCTGAAGGTAAGCCTCCAAGGGGAGGGGATGAGGGTTGGGCGGCTGAGGGGAGGGGATGAGGGTCGGGCGGCTGATGGGAGGGGATGAGGGTTGGGCGGCTGAGGGGAGGGGACGAGGGGAGGGGATGAGGGCTGAGGGGAGGGGATGAGGGGAGGGCGGCTGGAGGATGGGATGAGGGTTGGGCGGCTGAGGGGAGGGGATGAGGGTCGGGCGGCTGAGGGGAGGGGATGAGGGCTGAGGGGAGGGGATGAGGGGAGGGAGAGGGGAGGGGATGAGGGTAGGGCGGCTGAGGGGAGGGGATGAGGGAGGGTGGCTGAGAGGAAGGGATGAGGGTCAGGCAACTGAGGGGAGGGGATGAGGAGGGCGGCTGAGAGGTGCTGAGAGGATGAGCTGATTGGGATGGAGGAGCTGAGGGGAGGGCGGCTGAGAGGTGCTGAGATGAGGAGCTGATTGGGGTGGAGGAGCTGAGGGGAGGGGATGAGGGGAGGGCGGCTGAGAGGTGCTGAGAGGAGGAGCTGGTTGGGGTGGAGGAGCTGAGGGGAGGGCGGCTGAGAGGTGCTGAGAGGAGGATCTGATTAGGGTGGAAGAGCTGAGGGGAGGGGATGAGGGGAGGGCAGCTGAGAGGTGCTGAGATGAGGAGCTGATTAGGGTGGAGGATCTGAGGGGAGGGGATGAGGGTTGGGCGGCTGAGAGGTGCTGAGAGGAGGAGCTGATTGGGGTGGAGGAGCTGAGGGGAGGGCGGCTGAGAGGTGCTGAGAGGAGGAGCTGATTGGGGTGGAGGAGCTGAGGGGAGGGGATGAGGGTTGGGCGGCTGAGAGGTGCTGAGAGGAGGAGCTGATTGGGGTGGAGGAGCTGAGGGGAGGGGACGAGGGTTGGGCGGCTGAGTGGAGGAGCTGAGGGGAGGGGATGAGGAGGGCGGCTGAGAGGTGCTGAGAGGAGGAGCTGATTGGGGTGGAGGAGCTGAGGGGAGGGGACGAGGGTTGGGTGGCTGAGAGGTGCTGAGGGGAGGGGATGAGGAGGGCGGTTGAGAGGTGCTGAGAGGAGGAGCTGATTGGAGTGGAGGAGCTGAGGGGAGGAGCTGAGGGGAGGGGACGAGGGTTGGGTGGCTGAGAGGTGCTGAGGGGAGGGGATGAGGAGGGCGGTTGAGAGGTGCTGAGAGGAGGAGCTGATTGGAGTGGAGGAGCTGAGGGGAGGGGACGAGGGTTGGGTGGCTGAGAGGTGCTGAGGGGAGGGGATGAGGAGGGCGGTTGAGAGGTGCTGAGAGGAGGAGCTGATTGGAGTGGAGGAGCTGAGGGGAGGGGCTGAAAGTTAAGGGATGGGCTGAGAGGTGAGATTTAAGGATTATTTTATTTATTGACTGTCATCCGAGAACCTTGATTGGTCACACCCAGTTAGTGCTTGCATGACTCTGTATTCAATTACTGTGTCTGGTACGGCTTTCTTCTCATGACCTGCATGTGTACATCTGGTGTAGGAAGTGTCCACACCTTTATTCATGAGCCTTTCAATAGGTCCCTCTCAAAGTAGCGGCACTTCTGTAACATTACTCGCCTTATGTTACCACCACCAAGGTGTGCATACCAAGCTCTTTCAGTGATGATGAAATATTAGCAGCGAGTGGGTGCCGCAGAGTCTTTGTGCTTCAATTAGGAACTACGAGTTGAATGGGGCAATTGGTAGGTTCCTTCCATAAGAGTGGGTTGGTAGCCTCTGCTAATGGGTTGTCTGCGATTGTGGGAGGAACTACATACAGGCAAAGGTGTGACCATGGCAACAGCATCTGCAATTAATTTGATTGGTTTGACCTGTAACATTCACGCATGTTGAAACATTTGTTATCATTCAGTCAGCTTTCTGCCATTTATTCATTTGTGCGTGAATTAAGGTTGAACTGGAGTGCCGTTCTTATCTTAATTGTGTGCTGTTTTCTTTTGCCCTCTGATGCAAGCTGGGTGTGGTGGTCCGTTGACCTGTGGCTTTCTCTCTTGCAGTACCCTCGCATCTTCTCTTTGGGATTTGCCACTCCAGAAGGCCCTACCAGGGCGAATGTGAGTACAAGTGCATGTGTGTGCACAAGTGAGGATTATGGTGTGTGTGTGTGTGTGTCTGTGTGTGCATGTGTGCAGTTAGCTGCCCACTAATACCAGGAGCAGACCCTGTTTTTGCCAGGGGGTAAAGCAGAGGTGTTTAGCCTTGAATGGAGAGCAGCTGGATGCTCTTGTGCACTGATGTACATACACATGTAGGTGCAGGATGACTGGATGTAAGTGTGTGTGTGTTGTACACATCACTACCCAGTGCGTATCTGCCTCTATTACGTACAGTAAGACTCAATGTGACAACAATACTTACATAATACAGCACACAGTGTTCAGCATCATATTCAATATGTTATAAGTCAATGGGCTTGGATGAGTTTAGTAGAGGGCTACACGTGATTCATTTCTATTGAGATCATGATCTGCCTCTAGTGAGAGAGTTTACTTAACTGATGTGTGCATGTGCACACCCACACGCTGTCCTGCCGTCCCCTACTGGGAATGGCATTAAGTAGTAAGTTAATGTGTCATTTTGCTACGCAGGTTGTGTCTGGTGGGCATAAAAAAGGAATAATGCTGTATTTGACAAACAGTATACGTATGCTCTTTGGCATGTTATGGTCCATTATTTGAAGCCGTCATAACTCATCCATTGTCCTCATGCATTAATAGAGCATACGTAGTTATTGGCATGTATTGAATTACGCACCTCGGTATTGGTCAACGTAACCACAAAAGGTTCCTCGGCCTCCTGTTGCAAGAAGCAGATTTTGCATGCAAGTTTTTCACGGGTACAGACATTCACATACATATGTACGTATGGTCATCTTTAACATGCGCATCAGATCAGTGTATTGCGGTGAACTAGGAAGATGTTACCATAGTAACACTGGTTTCCATAGTAACATCAACTAAAGTTGTTACCATGGTAACAATGGTTTCCACAGTGACACCAAGTGTCGCCATGATGGCAACAAGTGTCTGTGGGCATGCAAGGAGTGGGTGGTCCTGTAGGTGCATGGCACCATAATGGAAGTGTCACATCCAGTAATCTGTAATCCTTCAGCAGACACCTCTCGCTGCTCTTCTGCCTCCTACTATGTCTGTTGCGATAATAATGGCTATGTCTGTTGCAATAATAATGGATGAATACATAGCAGCAGAATACTACAATAGAAACTCTCTATAGAGGACACCACTGGGACCCAGCTGGCTGTCCTATATACAGTGGAACTTCTCTATAGAGGACACCATTGGGACCCAGCTGGCTGTCATGTATACAGTGGAAACTCTCTATAGAGGACACCATTGTGACCCAGCTGGCTGTCCTGTATACAGTGGAACCTCTCTATAGAGGACACCACTGGGACCCAGCTGGCTGTCGTGTATTGAAAGGTGTCCCTAATTCGGAGGTAGATTTGTACACAGCTCAATAATGTCAGGACTGCAGACAGTGTCCTCATTTGAGAGATGTCTAAATTCAGAATGTCCTTTATATAGAGGTTCCGCTGTATTGGCTATTCCTCCACAAGGATGGTCTTTATCTCTAAGTCTGTGGCTAAGCCTCTCCCACAACGCTCAAGTTAGCTGGGAGAAGGAATCTTGAGGGTGGAATGTGCAGTGTGTGCCAAGGAGAAACCAGCCAACAAAGACTGAGTGAACAACAGGGGATTAATTAGCGTGGGGTGTGTTGTGAAGATGTGCTGACGGTGCATTTTGCATTTTGCCACTGCCAGCAGCAATCCATAGATGGGGGAACTGGCCTGGGGGGGGGGGGGGGGGGGACCTTTGAAGATTTACTTTAAAGGGTAGTTTGTTTGTTGCAATCTTTTGAAGCGGTGCTGGTGTAGGGAGGGCAAAAATACTAATTGTGATCAGTCATGCACCCTTGATTCTTTAATTAGGTGTGTGATCTCTGTAGGACATAATTACTAGAGCTGCAATTAGGAATTTATTCAAGAGGGCAAGGTTAAGGTTGCAAGAAATAAAGGGGGCAAGCTTAGCTGAATGCAAATGACATAAAGCTTGATAAATTCCCAAGGGGCTGGGGGAGGAGGGGGGAGGGCGATAATATAACAAGAGGGAAGTGAATGCCCCCATGAGCCTCCCCCCACCTAAATGCATCCCAGAGTACACATGCACACACACACACACACACACACTCGTCACTTGTGTACACACACACAGGTGTACGCAAATTGAAAAATGTACATACAATCTACAATTGGTTTATTTAGTATAATGGAAATTGGTTTGGGATCGAACCAATCAGAATGGTCTGGTGAATTTAACTGACCAATCATATTGTAGCAGTAACATGTTGCCAGACACTGTTTCTCAATCCACTGACAAGAAAATAGCAAATTATTGCAACAGTAGAGCAGGCTTTATGGCTAATTGATCGCAACTGGTTGCCATTGTTAAAGAATCCCACCACATCAGCTGAATAACTAGGCGCTGTACAAGCTTAATCTTTTGCTCAGATTCTGTCCTCTCAAAAGTCTTTTGGGAGGGCGGAGTCTAAGCGAAATGGTGGTCTGGCTACGCGACTAGTGCAAGCTCCTCTGAACAGCCTGACCTGATGCTGTACCTCCTTCATTATTGGTCTCGAGGTTAACGTGCAAGTCTCTATTGATGTTTTCCCACACTGTCATACATACACACACACAATCCCTACATGTTGAGTTCCCTATTTTAGAGTGACATTGCACCCATGACAGTGTCTCTCTCTGTGGGTGTTAGTCTGCTTCAGGGGGGAGGGGGGAGGGGCTTATGCAGGGACAGTCCATGAAAGGTGTGTTGTGCAACTATTGTATGTACACTACAGGGAGGAAGTGTGTGCAGTGTGTGGGGGTGAAGCCATGCTGCCAGGGTGCTTGTTGCTGCCCGGACAGAGTACTGTATCTGTAAACAGTGTCTCTCTCTGTGGGTGTTAGTCTGCTTCAGGGGGGAGGGGGGAGGGGCTTATGCAGGGACAGTCCATGAAAGGTGTGTTGTGCAACTATTGTATGTACACTACAGGGAGGAAGTGTGTGCAGTGTGTGGGGGTGAAGCCATGCTGCCAGGGTGCTTGTTGCTGCCCGGACAGAGTACTGTATCTGTAAACAGTGTCTCTCTCTGTGGGTGTTAGTCTGCTTCAGGGGGGAGGGGGGAGGGGCTTATGCAGGGACAGTCCATGAAAGGTGTGTTGTGCAACTATTGTATGTACACTACAGGGAGGAAGTGTGTGCAGTGTGTGGGGGTGAAGCCATGCTGCCAGGGTGCTTGTTGCTGCCCGGACAGAGTACTGTATCTGTAAACACAGTTTCATCTGTCTGGAGTAATTTGCAGTGCATGTCAGCAGAAACCTGAGAGTGAATGCGGAGGAGGCTAGTGGCAACTGAGGCAGCAAAATGTGGTACACAAAGGGTTAAGATGCATGTGGGAGGAATGCTGAGTCAGCAGTCAGTGGTGTTCTCCAAGGCGAAAGCAGGTGGCCCACAACCTTGTGGTCATGTGGGGACTGGGCTGTAAACAGGGTCTAAAAATAGAACAATTATGCCACTCCTTGTATGGCCCTACATTGCACAATTGTTTTGACCACTTTCCCTAACATCTGTATGTATGTATGACTTAGCAATGATCGCAGTAGCTGTGGAATGGGAATGGGAACCAGAATTCTCGCCTGTCCTTACATAACTGTCTTGCCTATGAAGGCAAGGGAGAAAGGGCAGGGGGATTGCCACCTTGTGGCTATAGTGATCAGATTACACCTCCACACTTATGACCTAATATGGATTGATGTGACATCTTACCTACTGTATATATAATAGAGATGAAGTCAGTGTGATTAGGTCAACTTTTGGGCATACCAGATTTCTGTCTAAATGCATCTGATTGGTCAGAAGGTCCAACCAGTCTCACTTTACCACCAATCATATCACACCTCTTACATGTACCTGGGATGATCTACGTAGCACTAAAATGGATGACTCCGGAGCTGACTAGGCATGATTACCGCATTTCCTCAGTCATGTGACAAAGGTACAAAGGTATATTGTGTGGTACCCACGATCGGTGAATTGATCTCTCTCCTGTTAATAACAGTGTAACAGCAATTAACTTCTAAGATATTATGGTATTCACCATCTCCAGGGCAACCACAGTAGTACTCAACTGTTACAGTGCATGTGCTGTATTTGCACCACTACCACAACAGAAAGGTAGAGAAGAATGAGAAGATAGAGGTACAGGTCTTCAAAGAGAAAGGTGTTAAGCACTTGACTAAGAGGTTGTCTGTTGCAACCACTGATATGCTCCAGTGAGCGAACATGACTACCAACAAGATTTCCTTTATACGTACCTCTTGTGTCCCATAAAGAAACAAGAAACACGTTCTGTTTTCATATCCATATCGCCCCACACAAACACCCTCTGGTACATGAGCCAAGTGGGCGTGGTTTTGCTTTGAAGAAGCGTATACGGCTAGATTGCATCACTGGTAGATCTCGCGGAGTTCACTAGCCAAAGGGGGGTGGGGGAGGGGAGGGGAGGGGGAGGGGGCTATGGGGCTAGTGAATTCTGCAAGATCTACCAGTGGGAATAGATTTCAGTTAACCACTGTAGCTGCGGGGGTGACAACAGCATGGATTTTTCTCCTTCCTTGTTGCCTGAGACATCTAATAGATAAAGACTGATAATGACTTTTCAGCCTGTTTAATGGAAGTAGTTTCCAGCTGTGATCAACTCTGACCAGAACTGGACACTGTAGACCACTCACATGTCTTGCTGGTGCCAACAGGACAGGGTGCAAATGTGTATCCTGAAGCATCATCTCTGGAAGAGGAAGGTGGCTTAATTAATGCATGGCCTCAAAGCAATTGCAGGTCACCGCAATACACTGCTGCTTACTCCATTAAGGTTTGCATAGGGATGTGTGTGTGACATGATCAGTTCTCAACTGATGTGGTCATGATACCACTGGTTGTGTTCTTTTAAACAGTAGTTCATGTTACAGAAGGTTAGCATGTATGTACATCCTTCGGCACCACCTTGACTGGAAAGGAACGAAGCCTTTTGGAGGCCTTATTTGGGTTGGCTGTGTTTGGCAGGCATGTTTATCAATGTGATGTAGCCCCGGTGATACGTAGGTTTACTGGATGTGCTGACTAATCAGAACCAGGGCTAGGCTGGTTAGCCAGCTAACTCTCCCCTGTCAAGTAAGGTTTCTGCAGCTGATCTCAACTGGATTGGTTCACATTTTTGTCTCAGAAGTGCTGTGTTGTCCACAGACCTGTTAATTCCCTGTCTGTGTGTACAGTACGTATGTGAGCGAGACTGGTACCATGTAATAGTCCAGTTACCGTGGCAACGTACGTACCTGTACCCATGACCCATAGCAACTAATAGTTGTGCAGCAGAAATGCACACGGTTGACTTGTTACAATGGCACGGAAAGATGTAGTGATGAGGTTCTCTGCTAGCAACTGAGCAAGCAACTGATATTCATGTGTAGTGTGTATTCTTTTGTGACCTTACATTATGCATTCTTATGCCAGTGCAGTATCATAAATACTTACACGCATACAGATTCAACTTGCAGTTTATAAAGCATGAGTGCGTACAAACTGGGAATACATTAAATTTGGTGAATGAGTTTGTAGAAGTATAGCCTTGTCATATCCACAGATGGAATGTCGCAATATTATAAATAAATGCATGCAACGAGTGCCCTAACGCAGTTGAGAACCGTTCCTCCCTGGGATTGACAGTTAAGCATGTCTCCCACCACCAGTGCACTGTGACAACCATCGCATCCTACGTAGTGTGCTACAAACGAATGCACCCAACTTGGATCTGCGTCTTAGTCTGCGGAATATACAAAAAGGTTCAGGTCATGTGTGGCTGGGGTAGGAATGCCACCAAAGAAGGCAGTTGTGCCCACTAGTCTGTGGCCTTGTGAGGCTCCCTAAGAGTATGTACGTACCTCAATGTGCTGACTTCTGTTTACACTGGCTAAAATTCAAATTGAACTCACGCATTGCATTGGCTTTCAACTGCCTTCACCCCTGAATGGCAGGCAGAATAAGAATTTTCTTGTTGTCAGCTCAGGCATGCAGGGCAGTGCCATTGACTCACAGAGCAGATCAACCATGCTTCAAAGAGAGTGTGCTGCCAAATGTGTCTTTGTAGCCATAACATTCTAGTCTGACATTAGTTCGTTTTTTAACTTTTGCAAATTGAAGGTGTTTACAGAGTCTCTGAGAACTGCGTTTGCACTTTCCACATGCTTCATTTAAGCCAACCCCTTTGTAGAGTGGTTGTTAGTCTATTCGCACTTGTGTTACTTCTGTAACCCTAATTATGAAAGGTTTGTATTTCCTGTAAACAACATATGTGCTGACACGACCGCTCAGCTGTGGTTGGCACGGCAACTTGTGGGACTATGGTATAGTTCAATTAAAGAATTCTGATACCTTCTTTCCTCGTGTTTGGGTATACCAACAGTATTGCTAATGACAGAGTGCTACGGTGTGAGAGTTAGCATAGCAGAGTTTGTTATTCACATACATTCACAACAGAATTGAATAATGACATCATAGCTCTGTTCGTATTTAAAGTACTTTGTCACTTGTCACATTAGTAGGTAGGGAGGTAGCCATCATCACGCCCAGCGTACGTGTGTTGTGTTGCCTGATGAGGCCTGTAATGGGTGTTATGTGGCACTGAATTTCCAAGTACATAACCTGAGCTGAGGCACCCAAAGGAACCCTTTGACTAACAATAGGCACAGTGGCATAGCGAATGAAGTGTTGGCTTGTAAAGTGGTAATTGAATGCACTTCCGCAGAAACCTTCTGAGTTGGGTCCTGTTAGTGTGCAGCTTACACACACACATATGTATGCGTGTGTAGCGTAGTTGGGCACACTCTCAGTGTTCACTGGTACCTGTTGCCCGTCATGTGTCCTATTCAACTGTATGACTTGCTATTAAATGTAGCAATGTAGTCTGTTACAGTACATGGTCTGTGTTGTGGGATGGTTCTCCCATTGTTCTCCCATTCATCTGGCAAGTTAGAATCTGCCGGCAAGAGACACATCTGTGCAGTACTTCTTTGCTGCTTGTGTACACTACATACTAATTAGACCCTTTTTTGTAATTTCTTCGTTATTGTGTTATTCTTCTGTTATTTCATTGTGTGTTACTGTGGTTGAATCCTTTCCATTGCTTCCATTAACCCTTGATGCGCTACTCATTTTGGGAGACCTGCGTGTGTACCTTCTGAACCGAATAATTAATTACTGAAGATTGCATAATGATTGTCAGCTTCTTGTCATTGGCTATCATTTTGGTTCATCCAGTCAGGCCCCAACTCTGTATTCACGCATACATTAGCAGATCAAGTACGTATACAGAGGAGCCTCTCTATAGAGGACACCACCGGGACCCAGCTGGCTGTCCTGTATACAGAGGAGCCTCTCTATAGAGGACACCATTTTGACCCAGCTGGCTGTCCTGTATACAGAGGAGCCTCTCTATAGAGGACACTACTGGGACCCAGCTGGCTGTCCTGTATAGAGAGGAGCCTCTCTATAGAGGACACTACTGGGACCCAGCTGGCTGTCCTGTATACAGAGGAGCCTCTCTATAGAGGACACTACTGGGACCCAGCTGGCTGTCCTGTATACAGAGGAGCCTCTCTATAGAGGACACCATTTTGACCCAGCTGGCTGTCCTGTATACAGAGGAGCCTCTCTATAGAGGACACTACTGGGACCCAGCTGGCTGTCCTGTATATAGATGTATCCCTGATTCAGTGGTAGATTTGTACACAGCTCTATGTGGTTGGGACAGCAGACAGTGTCCTCCATTAGAGAGGTGTCCTTCATTTGGAGTGTTCTTTATAGAGAGGTTCCACTGCACACAGGTAGCATGCCCTGTACAGTTTCCAGGTGATTGGCACATTGCTCACTAGTGGCACAGCCATCTGCCTGTACTCAGATATAGATAGGTTCCACTGTATTCACGCATGCATTAGCAGATCAAATATGTATGTACATACGTACATATGTGCGCAAACACTGCTGCAACTCTCAATAGAGCCTATGTCAGTAAACCTCACCCCAAAGAAGAAGCCTTTAGCAGGCCTGGGTGTTCTTTAACCCTTTGTGTACACCTTATCTGTTACCTGTTGCTGACACTGCCAGGTGCTGCTGTGTGGGGCTCACTTCTATGTTTCTCATCATCAAGGTGACGCAGGTTGGGGAATGATGCACTGGCGTGGTTAATTTCAACCCCACTAGGAAGGTCTGTCATGCACACAACATTACATCATGTGGAAGTAATTATGAGATCACACTGACTCTCTGTGAAGTGTGCTAATGACAAAGAGATCAAAGATAAAGCTTCTTTCTATTGAGAGTGTTTTGATGAACAATGACGGATTGCAGCTGTGTGAATGATGGGTATATCTATAATAAGCTATTACATGTAGAAACAATTTCCATTTGGAGTGTTGTGGTGAACGAATGATGGATTACAGGTGTGTGAATGATGGGTATATCTATAATAAGCTATTACATGTAGAAACCATTTCCTTCATTAAAAGGAATTGCAGTATCAACTACCACTCAACAAGCAGGAGCAGCCGACCACTAGACAGCTCCTAGTTTGCTATGGTATGCTATGGTATGCTATGCTATGCTATGGTTATTCTCTGTGAGCTCATATAATATCACACACCATTGTATGATGTGTTTTGGTGCCAGATGCTATTGACAGGTGCTGTCAAAGCTAAGAGTGAGAGGTGAATCTTTGGTTGCCTGGCAACACCAGGCACAGAAGATTTAGCTCTACCCTCAGAATGATTGTATTCAACTTTGCTGCTGCTGCTGCTTGGTAGCACCTGGACGTCACTCGTGATGCAGACCTGGAGGTCACTTGTAGGGTTTGGAACCAGTAGTGTAGCTTTTCAGCCATTCACTGTTTTGAATCTTCCGACCAATCAGAATGCTACTATTTTAACCCTTTAGCCTTGTTGTGTAGAAGGTTAACCCTATTGAATCCTGTCGCTTTGTTCTGTATGGCTTCTCTAATACAGACTTGTGTATGCTGTTGAGGTGTTAGAGTAAACACCTGGTCAGGTTCCAGCTGCATGTCACGAGTCTAGCTGTTTCACATCATTAGCTGGTGGTGATACGGGCTGTGGTGGCTGTCTAATGAACAGGTCATTAAGTGTGCTTTATGAACATGTCTGTAAACACGCAAACACACCACACTATGCATGCGCGCACCCACCCACACCACACACACTAGACACAACACCACATACACACACACACATACTACACACACACATACTACACACACACACACACACACACACACACACACAGACACACACACACACACACACACACACACACACAGACACACACACACAGACACACACACACACACAACACACACGCAGACACACACAGAGACACACACAGACACACACACAGCACACACACAACACACCAACACACACGCAGACACACACACAGACACACACCAGACACACACACACAGACACACACACACACACACACACACACACACACACACACACACACACACACACACACACAAAGACACACACACACAGTGCAACATACACAGTGCTTAGTCATGTGTAGTATGTCATTTGCTGCTACCTGATACAATGTGAACCAATAAGGGTTAAACTACCAATTGGACTGCCTTTACCACCATTTGTAACAAAGGGTTAAACAATGTGGTAACAGTTTGTAAGGGTTAATTTCATTGTCTAGTGTTCTTGCATTTGGGAATTCAAGCCTGCCATTGTGTCCACTCTTATTGACCATTGTTCACTGGCAGAGCACCTGTTTTGAATGAAAGTGCATTAACCATGTCCCACGGACTGTCTTTGGTACGACAGGTGTTTGTGTGGACTGATTGGCTCTGGTATTACAGTACATAATGAAGTAGGATACGGTGACAACGCATGTTAAAATGGGCTTGGCCAATGTGACGTTCACGGGCCCTCTGGGTGGGTAGTGCAGTGTTGTTGCTCAGCAGCCTTGCTGCGCTTGTTTTCAGTCCCTATGCACTGGTGCTTCAATGCTACCCCCTCCTGCAGGTGTGAGTGTCTGGGGTGATTTTGGGTGTTTGGTGTAGGGTGGTGTAGTAACCTATCTGGAATCTGGAATGCATGATGTGTCTAGTATGTGTGAGTGTGCGTGTGTTTAAAGTAAGGAGGAAAGTGCTGATGCGTACACTTTCAAAGGAGATGTACGTATGTAGATGTGGAATATACATTCCTGTCAGTGTGATATATCTCCTATTACCATGGTAACCATGCATGGGACTGTAGACCAGAAGTGTATGGTTGCCATGGTAACGCTGTGTATGCAGTATGCTTTCATTTTTCTCAACTGAAGCACCCTCTGGTCACACTTCTTTCTTCTATTTAGCTGGAGAAGACAACCTTCTCTGTGACTCTGTTTGGACGTGGCTTCAAGGAGGGCAGTGGTGTTGAGCCACAAGACAAGTGAGCAATGACGGTAGACACCAGATGCATGTGACCAGTAGTAGATGAATGGCTGCCTAGCAACCTCATGTGCTGCAATGGTTGCCAAAGAGATACTCTACAATGGATACAATGCAAGCATCTGCAGTGATTATTCAATTTTGTGTGAGAAGGAATGCACTCGGTACATCCCTCCGTCATTCGGTCATTGTTTACTCCAAACCTAGGTAGCCACATGACCCATAGCCCTGCACTTGGTGTCTTCCTCTCTCCTTTCATTTCCTGCGCGGTCACAAGCCTATGGGCAGGCCGGCAGTGGTCTTCATCTGTCACCGTGAAGGGATGCACTGTGCGTGCGCACGCACTCACTGAGGAAGGCCGCAGTCAGCGATCAAAACGTCTAGTGAACAAAACCTTTTTGGCTAGCGAATTCCCCGTGAGATCTACATACCAGTGATGCAACCTAGCCAGACAAGCTTCTTCAAACTTACATGTATGCGTTATTCACAGAGGGAACTGTTTGGGAGAGTGCTTTAGTTGTACTCGCTCTTCCTTTAATTGACTGCCAAGTAAAAATGCATTTGGGGTGGGAAGTGAACCCAAGACCAAGTAACTTGTATTGTACACAGTTTAAGGAAGTTAGCTTTATGTTTTTTTTGGCAGTCGAACAGAACCAACCTGCCAAGTGTGATTCAGCTAACATCTCAATGATAGAGAGGCGGACGCCGGTGCAGAAACGCACATAGGTAGGTAGACGTAGTCGCAACCCTCCCCGAGGAGACGAGTGTGTTTCTAGACTCTAATTTGTGCCTTTGCATGGCATTCATACTCATTGCATTCCACATCCAGGGGACGGGCATGACCACCCTCATGGGAGTACATACACACAGTTAGAATGCAGGGTGTGTGGCCCATTATTGTGGCTACTCCCAGCTGACAGGGCAGACGGCTAGCTTGTGGAGGGAGTACCGGGCTAATCTGATTGTCTCCCATCCCATGTGCAGGAGCCGCCCAGACTCATTGCTGGTGACACGTGTCAGAGGACCAGGTCAGAATTGAGTAATTGCATCATGTATGGTATGCAGCAATTTATGTACAAGTGTTGGAGTTCCTCGTAGCCCTTGTTGGGGCTGCTGCTTGCAGTCTGTCATACACTGTGACAACAGGTCAGTGTACATACCTGAACAAATGTTATGGAAGCTTTGAATGTTCGCCGCCTTCCAACTCTACGACAGATGGTTGGTTATCTGTAAACACGTGTTGAGGCACTGATTAGACCATGGATAATCATTAAGCTTAGTCTCTGTTTTAAAGTGTTGTTATAGCAACTGCTACCAATGTGTAAGTGTTCTGTAATAGTCCCATGTGTAAACAAGCGAGCAGTGGTTGTGGTGCCCCGGCTGGGAAGGTTGCGTGGGATATATGTAAGGCCCTGTACATTGGTCAGACTACTTCCTGTATTCAACTATAAAAAATTATAAGATAGCCTGCCCTAATGGATTTTCTAGTCACATTATGCTATTAGAACTAGTTGTAAAGACGTTGTGTCTGACCAAAGGCTTGGATGTCCTTTGATGGCTGGAGCTGTTTATTTATCACCTTTCACCTGAAATGTCTGACACACATTACAAGTGGGTCAGTGTGCAGAGATCTCGGCAACACAATGCATCCGTGTGACCAATTCTTTGCCATCTCCTACCTCCACATTGCCCCTATTCTGTGCATTCTTTGCGTCTAATGCAGTGAATAGAGGGAAGGAAGTGACAGATCCAAACTGGGCTATCTTTGACTGTGCGGGCTGCCACTGTATGCCTGTCTGTCTGGGGAGGGGGGCTGGTAAAGGTGCATGGCAGACAGCGTGCCAATAAAGGCGATTCTCATTATGTACTGGCGCTGGAATAGGGCCTTACACTGTTACATTTTAGAGTACTACTTGTGTGTGTGTGTGTGTGTGTGTGTGTGTGTGTGTGTGTGTGTGGTGTGTGGTGTGGTGTGGTGTGTGTGCGTGTGTGTGTGGTGTGTGTATGCATGCACATGCACTTTGTTGGTTGTGATCTTCATACTGTAGCTGTGGTGCAGTAGCTACTGTATCTGAAGCCTGAATCAGCGTCCATCATATGTAATTCTTCATCCTCACACTTCACTGATGAACACTGACCTTGTCTGCAGTGAATGGTCAAGCACCTCATAGGCAATCCCCACTGGGCACAGCGATGTTTCCCTCGTAGCTCGCCTTCGTTGTGTCTCGTTTTGGTAATACATTGGTACAGTGCATGAGTTAACGTTCCTATTGTAGCATGATCAACTCTGACACGATTCACTTGTTCTTGTCAATCTCTTGTTGTCACTGTACATGGTAGCCACTTTGACCACACATGTATGCCATTTCTGGCACAATATGCACATCCGTGGTACTCTACTTACTAGACATACACATAAGACATGCCTCACATGTACGCTGCAACAGAGTTAGGTAGCATGTTAAAATCACCATTAATACGTAGCTACCATGATGTAAAATTAACAGAATGCATGAATATGAAGAGGGATGTATGAGTTGAATACATGCATGAAAGTAGACAAAGAGGATGAAGATGTACTTTAATTTGTTTATGCGCTCCAATGAACACTTGCGGGGTCTCTGACAAACAGCCGTCATGCCTGGCAAGAGCGGAGACACTCTTTTACGCAAGGGTGAACAGGATGGTATTATTTACTGCAAGTACTCTGTACTTCCAAAAGAGATTATTCAATTTAAAGGTGAAACAAAGCATTGTTGCCCAATTCAGTGTGTCCTCTCCATGTGCCCTGTGTTCTGTGCTCCATACCTTGCCGGCCCACTACCCTACCCAGCCCACTCTGTGTGAAGATTCCTACTGTTCTACATTGCGAATGTAGCTGTAAAAGTGGTTGTACTGTGCAAGCATCGCTGTAAGACATGTCACCAGCATGGCAAGCAGTGCCAGTGTTCCACTGTTGCAGATGCTGTCCTGCTATCAGTTGGAGGTATTCTCACACTGTCCAGTCCATTTGGAGGTTATGCATTTAGGCAGGATTTAGTGAAATATCTGCCTCCATCACACTCTCTTATACTCTGCATTTGGGAGGCATAGTGGAGTGCGGGAGTACTGACTGTGTGCCATTGTTTGTATGTGTTCTCTACAAGGAGGCGTCATGCAGTCTGGGGATATCATGTTAGTGGAAGCTGTTTTAATGGCATGCTTGTACATAGAAGCAGGGTCCATTTTCCACATCTGAGGTGACTCCATTAGAGCTCCGCACATGTTATTTCAGTCCCGGCCTTTGGTTGTTCATTAGACTGCTTCATTGCATGATGCAGGTGGGAGTGTGGGGGTGGCCTGGCTGCTGGGAGTGGGCTGGAATGGGCTGGTGTGGTGGGAACCTGCATCATCCTGCCCTGAGATGGTTGACACAAGGAGTTAGATAAACAACTCTGTTTATACTGTGGGATGCACCTTTGGCAAAAGCCTGGGATAACTGGTTATGATACAGATGACATAATTATACTGTATACACATCATCCTAACAACAGTTACAGTGGCGGCAGTTGCCATGGAGTCACTAAGATGTGTGGAGGTGTGCATGTTGTGTATTATATTGAATGAGTGTTTCCTCTCAGTCTGTAACACTCGATTTGTGTGACAGCCTCTGCAGTTGTACATATGTCAGTGCTCATGCGTTGTTGTCACAGTTGTGCTGAAGACTCCTTGTCTGTCTTGTGTTGTTGAATAAACGTGTAAAGCGAAGTTGAGGCCCCCTGTTGAAGAGCTGAGGGACTTCTTTACAATAGTTGTTTGTTTCCATGTGCACTTGTATACTTTCTATCTTCAATAGAGAATACCTGATTCACACGTGTACGCATGTACGCGGCGAGGGCTTCTCAATAGTAGTCAAAGCATCTGTCAACTGATCTTTTGGGTATGCGCTTCAAGTGGTTAGGTTGAAGTGGGGGCTTCTCAGCCGGCTGTTGCATGAACGGTAAAGGGCTCTTCTAGACCAGCTAGAAATGCTACTACAGTGAAACCTGGCTAAGACAACCACCTGCGGGCCAGTTCTAACTGACCGTTACAGAGAGGTTGCTGCTCTACAGAGATTGGTTCCAATGCTTTAGTGCTACGTATCTGGGCCCAGGGAGGTTGGCTGTTTTAGAGAGGTGGCTGCCTTACACAGTGACCATCTTAGACAGGTTCAACTGTATAGCTGTATAGTATAGTTCTAGTTGATATAGAAGAAACCTCTACCGTTCAAGTGACTAGGTGTTGGTCATTCTCATCTTTATCTTGGCCGGCTGGTGTCAGTGTTGGCGCTGTCCTCACAAGGTTCCTGTCATGAGCTACCACTGCCGCACACTTGCAGCAGCCCTGCACGGCGCTTGTGGTACGAGTGTGTGTGTGTGGTCATTCTATTGATGTATGATGCAGTAACTGATTCCACACATTGGTGGTGCTCGTGGCAACGAAGACAATCGCTGGTGAAAGCCGCTGAGTATGATGGTCAGGACTTCAATTAATTAATCCACAGTACCCTAAGGACTAATTACGAGGTCTGATTAAACCCAATGTGGTCATTGCCATCTGAAGATGTAAGTACAGAAGTGGAGCCACTTAGTGGACCCAAGGGCTTGGCTTTCTCAGCTGATGTATCCTCTGCCATTACACAGAAGCACAGCTCCCACCAGCAACCTTTCATCTTGGTGTTCATGTACATATCTCACTCTAACAAAATATTCTCAATTGTTTCTGGAGGTAACTGTGTATGTCGTTAAACGAGAGGATGAATCTTGAGCATAATCGCTGGTGGTTGATCTTGTGCTCGTAGCAAAGCAGTGACTGACCTAATGTCTGAGAAGTGTGGTCATGCACGGCGAGTGTCTGATGTCACTGTTCGTCCGTGTGGTGTGGAGGGAGGAGAGAGGAGGGCTCTGTAATTCCTGAGGCTGAGGCAGGTAGGTGAGCTGCAGAGGTGTGTTGTGTCTGTTCAGCAACTTGTTATGGCCTTGACTGACTTCAGTTGGATTGTTGACGGATTCTGGGTGAAGGGATCGCACACAGGTGGACATTCCAGGTGTTAGGTGTGAAGTGGAGCAAAATGAATTAGGATGGGAGAGATGGAAGGGGCGGGGCTAAAGTACAAGAGGCGTGGAGGGGCAGGCTCGGGGAGAAGGTAGAGGGGCGGATCTATGGGTACTTGCTACAGGGATTAATTTTGTTTATATTAAGCTGTTTATTCTCAAATACATGTTCCCTGTGAATAAGCTGTGTCTATCTCTCTGAGTTTCTCTTTGTGTGCTTGATTCCTTATCTTGTGTTGTTTTCTGGGTGCCTTGGAGCATTGCTTTGTGCTGAAGGTTACAAGTGTAAATGAAATTCCAGTACTCATATTGCTAGTCACGATGTGTCATCTGCAATTGTGTTGACATGGTGCCACCAGTTTCTGTTATACACACGCACTGTTTCAAATTACATGACTGTTGACTCAATTGTGTTAGCATCTTTGTTTTCTCACAATTGTTTCATACACATGTCAATGAATCTTAGCTTTCATCTCATTCATTCAGTAGTGGCACCAGTGTCTCCTCTCCTGTGTTTTCATTGGTGCATCACCTACCAGTGTGTTTTGCAATATGACTGTAGTATTGTGTAATACTTGTGTGTTATTGTGTGTGATTTCCTTGATCTCACACACAGGAGTAGTTGGTTGAAACAATTGGTAGATGGTTCTGCCCCATATCCAGACACCAACAGTGGCTCTGTGTGCTGCATGTGTGCTGCCACAACTGAAGTCAGGAAAATGATCAATAGGAGACCCTGCTCAATCCTAACAATGTCTGCTGTGCATATTTCTTACTAACTATGCAGTGCCCAATGTGTACTTCGTCGATTCATGTGTTCTGTATGTGTGTATGTACTTCTTCGCCTTAGGAAAGAGCCGTCTTATGCTGTTATGGCTGAAACGCTGGTGTTAGTGGTGGTACCACCGTTACTCCACACTAGCGTGGGTGTCTATGGTGAAAGTGGCTAATGTAGGCACGGGTGCAGCTTATACCTGATAAGGAAGTTAAGCTTTTTATTTTTAGTAGTGTATTTGTCTGCCTCCTCTGTCTCACACACACACCAGCTGCATCACACACACACACACACACCAGCTGCATTAGGAGTTGCTTCACTTCCTCTTTGAAAGTAGCAATGGCAACATCACTCAGCCTTATTAGGGCTTAAAATGGTCTCCATGGTGATGTGACGGTCAGGAGGCACTCATGCGTTCTTCAGAGTACACAATGACATCAGCACACTGCAATTTGTGCCTTGGGATACCCTGCTGTAGTCTCCAATTGTGGTCCTCTCCTGGCCTTGAATGGTTATGAGAAGGTGTGGGCATATCTCCCCCTGGCATGTGCTTCAATTCTCCTGCACTTCTATGGCCCATGTGAGAATGTGGCAGTGGAAATGGGACTCCCAAGAGACTGGTATATATCTGAAATGCTGGAATTTCCTGGTGCATCTATGGCTGTGTCCTTTCTGAGATAATGTGTTGTTGTGTTACAGGAATGTATGTGAGTGGAGCAGTTCTCAAGTGTGTGTGTGTGTGTGTGTGTGTGTGTGTGTGTGTGTGTGTGTGTGTGTGCGTGCACGCGCGCACACGCACTGCTGTCATATACAAGCATGTTCTGTGTTTGAGGTGTTCGCCTCACACCTCTATGCCTTTGATGCCAGTTCTATTGTCTTCTGTCCAGGGTACCAGGTACACATGTGAACAGTGGCCTAATGTGGAGTGCCTGATTATACTGTACTGTACTGCACCTTGTCCCAGCTATACGCGTATCTACTTAACAGCAGCAAGCTGTCTGTCTGTCTGTCTGTCTGTCCATCTGTCTGTCTGTCAGCCTCTGTGCTTGCAATTAACCTAAGTAAGTGTTTCATTGCATTCCATTCCTGTCGTGTTCCTCACAGACCCTGGTTACATTGGAACTGCTCACCTGCTAGTGGAATCTGCACTGACAGTTCTTCGAGAGAAACATTCTCTCCCTCTTGGGTAAGGCGACTGTGTGTGTGTATTGGTAATGTAGGTATGCATGTGTGTGTATGTTTGTGTGTGCACTTCACTGGAGAGAAGTCGTACATGGACCGCAGGGCTTCACGTCCTCTGCCCAGTGATGGAGGACCTGTGCATTGCCATTTCAATGGGCTGAATATGTTAAACCCAACTCCTGTCCTGTGACATCGTAGAGGCTCATTGCTATGTTGTTGATCACTAGCGAATTGATCTTGAGCATTTAAGTATGCAGCAAGTTTTGCACACAGTTGACTAAAGCCTACGTGGCCGAAATGTCCTGCAATCAGTTGTTACTGATTGAATCTGCTACATATATGCTTAAGACCTGTGGTCAGATACAATTACCCACCCTGACTTGCACTGCACCCTGTTGCTACTGCCTAGAGCCTGTTAGATGGTTGTTGCTATGTGACAGATCTTCTTGCTAATAAACAAGTAATTGCCATGCATCATTAGAACAATATGTCAATGGATAAGCCATGATTGACAAATTAATTAGACTGTTGATAGGGATCAACTGAAGACATCAAAGTGGACTGGCATAGGCTTCTCCCTTTGAACTTTGACAGATATTCAATCTGAGCCCTCATTGTGTATTTGGGGCTGCCATGTCAACGCCCATGGTTATTGATTTGACTTGAAAATTTGCATCTCCTCTATTACAACTTCCAAATACCTTGAAGCCATGCTGCCAAGGGATAGAGCATGATCCATAACGAAGTTGGAGTGTTCATCAAAGCAGATGCCTAGTCAATGGTATAATCACATCACGGCCTCCATTTCCCTGTTAGCAGTGGCTGGGTGTGAGGGGAGGGGAGGGGGGAGGCGAACAGACAGTAGGGCTTCGGCTGAATGTTATCCACTTTAGCCATTAACTGACTGAATATGTGTAAGGATGACTCCCAATGGTTAGGTACACCTGTAAGCGGTTCAGCGCAAACACATTAGTCCGTGTCAAGGCCATGTAGCTGCCCAACTCTGAATGGAATTGGGTGTGCTCACACGTGCTGGTAGCACCACGGGACTCTAATTCTGTGAGGTCCACCACCCATGACTGGCTGAAGAAGCCAGCTCCTCCACAGTACTCTATGGCGAATGCTGTTAACTTCTTGTTAACCTTTCTTCTTCCATGTCAGTCCCTGGGCAGTTGTGTGCATACGGAAGCCAGGTTGACTGCTCTACACACTGTACTAGGGAACTAGTGAGTATCCTGTACTCTGTAGTGAATGTGTCGGTTGGAGACTCTATCATTAGTTGTCCTTGAGCGTGATTGGAGGTACGTCTGTATGCATGCATGCATGCGTGCGTGCGTGCGTGCATCTGTGTGTGTGTACGTGCGTGCGTGCATGCATGCGTGCGAGTGTCATTCTTGTGAACAATACACCGCTAACACTGATAGCGAATTGATGAGCAACACCACACTTCACTATCGGTATCAGTTCAACACAAGCCACCTTTGAGTCTCCACAACATCTCAATACACCACTAGTGAGACTGTATACAATGCACTCTCTTAAGTGCTAGCACACTCACCATTGCTTAGCACTTCAGCAAGTGCAGCCACCTATATACATAGGAATTGCGGGCAGAGGTGGGAAACCTTATGGCCATGAGATTAGCACAGATCTTCTGATTTTGTCACTCAAAGCAATACTCCGCCTCCCTCATCTCTGCACCGAGGGGCCATGCAGCTGGGGAGATGAGGCTGTTGTCCCCTCTACCAATGGGACCAGTCTTGTTGTCTCCTGCTCCCTCACCCCCTGAATGGGGGGGGCAAGTAGCCAGTTCTGGCTGTGATAAATTTACAAGTACAAGTATGTGTGTATGTGTCCTACAACTGCATTGTGTGAAGGGCCCAGCCCTAGATGTTTTCCAACACTGTCTGTTGCAGCATATGGCATTGTTTGGCAACATTCTGTTTAGTGGCACTAAACTACTTAGTGGCTTTGAGGATCGGTGTGTTGAATGGGAGACTAAGAGACTGCCAGACTGCGTCTGGTGACCTCAAGGCATGCCCCAATGGCAACAAATGTACTCAACTCACTCCCTGCTGTTGTCACAGTAACACAACAAGCACTTCTAGCTTCAAATGTTATGAGCTGCATGTATCTTCATGCTCCCCCGGTGTTGAGTGCGCTGGAGTGTACCGGTAATGATGAGCTGTTATCTGAGGGCATCTCCGGAGTATGGGCCTACACTGTACACCAGATAACACCACTGTTGACAAGATCTGGGGAAGCCACTCATCCTGAAAGGCTCTCCATCTCTTGGGTCATGCCAGACAGCATGGCTGTGTTTGAGACATAGATACTGATTTGTCTGTGTTTGTGTAGACTTGATGTGCATGGCTGTCTAATTGTACCCTTGTGTGTTCAGTACGTTTGTGTGTGACCTTGTTGGTGATTAGAATGCAGGTATGTGATACGTGCAGTGTGTGTGTGTGTGTGTGTGTGTGTGTGTGTGTGTGTGTGTGTGTGTGTGTGTGTGTGTGTGTGTGTGTGTGTGTGTGTGTGTGTGTGTGTGTGTGTGTGCGTGTGTGATATCTATATATATGTAGGAGCAGCCTATTTCCAAGGTGGATTGCTCCCACCCCTCACAAGCAGTGTCCCATGTTGTTTGTTCTCATAAACTGGGGCAGTGCTAGGTGGTGCAAGTTTGGACTCAGCTGAACAACATGTGCTGTATGTTAGGTGGCTTCACCCCTTTGCTTTTTCTTGGGGGACAACCCTATCTTTTTGTCTGATTACACCCCCAGTGGAGGTGTACTCACTCCAGGTGCAGTCTTTGCCAAGACCAAATTCATCGAGAACTTGAACAAAGCAGGAAGGATCGTGTTTGAAGTAGTGGAGGGACAGAAATGAGCGCCCAGGGATATGATCAATATTACATACATATTATATTATATACGTGAATACTGCATATATCATGTATATACTGGAAACAGTGCAGCAATGTATGTGCATTGACTATGTAGTATTTAGCCAATTTAACACAAGTGTGCATATTATACTCATTATATAGAACTATATACAATTGTAGCCAAGTTCCGGTCATTCAAGCGTGTGCACAAGCGAAAGTTCAGCGATTTCACTGTATGCCTAACCCTATTATGTTTCCAGCACGAGGTAATACCAGGGGACCTTCCAAGTGTACTTGACCTCCCTCCCCGGCTGTGTGCACAGCCCCCAATATTCTCAAACTGACACAAGTCACTGTTGTGGCTATATAAAGCTCCTGTGTGTGCTATACGCGAGGGTGTGCTATGAATACACACCCTCCTGTGTGTCATTCACATTGGATTTCACCTTCAATCAAACAGAGAGCTAGCAAGGATGTATGCAATACTACATTGTCAGATATTTGAATCAAATCTGTTAGTCACCTTTTATTATATGATTACATACATATACTTACATACATTATTGCACACTATACACACGTATACAGTAGATGTGGATACATAACACTATATAAATATACGTATACTGTAGGTAATCAAACTTCTATTAAAAAACCAGCGGCATCAATTGCTATAGAATGGAACTAGCGTTGAAACTATGGAAGGAGTGGAAAAGGTTGATCTAACTTTGTCAGTATATGTTTGTATGTGTGGCATATGTATGTACGGTATACACCTGCACCACATATATACATATAATAGTGTTGTTCATAATCGGTCGTATACCCACCGATTTTAATGCTATATAGCTCCTCATCACATTGCAAGTGTGTAGCAGTATAATAATAGTCACAGTATGTATATTTAAGAACTGAACATTATATATAATAATTATATCAGATTGCCCATTGCTGGAAGCACAGTCAGATCAATGTCACTGTCATAGGAAGTATCAGCATGACTGTACAGACAGTGACCTCTACACACTGCATGACTGTACAGACAGTGACCTCTACACACTGCATGACTGTACAGACTGCGACCTTCACACAGACTCTGCAAACAGTGACCTTTACTGACAGTGAACATGTAGAGTGACCTCTGTACAAGGCTACAGTGAACCCTAAATAAAGACAGTGCAGGATATCCTATTACACAATATTGCATGGTATTTGTAAGTGATGAGATAGTCTGTACGTACATCTGTATGAACAGATTCTTCCTCATTGGCTGGCTGTCTTCTCAGCAATTAGTCTCTCACTGAGTCCCCACAAGGAAGCTGCAGTGTCTGGGCTCCTTGCCTCCAAAGATGGCACGGCCGGCTCGAAGCTGCTGAAATAAAGACCACTGACGCTGGCTGCTGTGGGATGGCACGCCACAAAAACAATGCCTGCCGCTGCCTGGCCCTGCAGCAATAGCAACACAAGTGCATAAATAATATTTTATTAGATTAAGACAGCACCAGGTCTGCCTAGAGTGGGACCAATGCTATTCAATACGTATGTATACAAATAATAATACAACATGCAGTCGTCAACAACATGTGTGTGTGTGTGTGTGTGTGTGTGTGTGTGTGTGTGTGTGTGTGTGTGTGTGTGTGTGTGTGTGTGTGTGTGTGTGTGTGTGTGTGTGTGTGTGTGTGTGTGTGTGTGTGTGTGTGTGTGTGTGTGTGTGTGTGTGTGTGTGTGTGTGTGTGTGTGTGTGTGTGTGTGTGTGTGTGTGTGTGTGTGTGTGTGTGTGTGTGTGTGTGTGTGTGTGTGTGTGTGTGTGTGTGTGTGTGTGTGTGTGTGTGTGTGTGTGTGTGTGTGTGTGTGTGTGTGTGTGTGTGTGTGTGTGTCAACTACAGAAGTATATGTGTGTGCAAGAATGCCACTCAATATATGAGCACTGGTGGCATACGCACTTTAGTACTATACCCACATAATGTACTGAATACATACATCTGTACTGTACACTTACCAGAGATTTTGTAAAGGGCCATGCCATTGCATGGAGCAGCCTATACCATAGACTGGCGTTCCTACTAAGGTGTGTAGGCAGTAGGTTGCCAGGATGTATGACATTGCAAGTAATTCCAGCACCGGCAAATCGGCGGTTCACCTCCATGGCGAACAGAAGGTTACACAGTTTGGAGGCACTGTAGGCTAAAATGGGGCTGTAAGAGCTTTGGGGCGGGTTGGCAATGGAGGATAAGTCAAGGAACTCACTGTCCACACTGGGATGCCTGAAAAAGACAAGAGGATGGGCAGATTCAAGGCCCACATGACCTCATCCCCTATTATGGAGTGTTGCACATAACTCATATACACATACTCAATTGTATAAACCCAATTAGATGTGTTTGTGTGAATGAATCTACGGACCAATGGGAATCAGACGACACGACCACAATCCTGGTCACGCTTTCCCTTATCACATCTTCCATGAGCTGGAATAGCCTGAAATGACCAAGGTGATTCACACCAAAGTGTTTCTCCACTCCGTCAACAGTTGTCCCGTGTGATAGCCCGAATACAGCTGCATTCATGATAAGAATATGCAGAGGCCTGTAGGGCGTGAAGGGTGAGGTGAGGGGGAGGCAGGGAAGGGGAAGGCAGTGGGAGGGGAAAGAGAGAGGGGAATGGGAGGGGGAAATGAAGGGAAAAGAAGGGGAGAAACAAAGGGAAAGGGGAGAGAAGTTTTAACAGAGGGAAGGAAGTTCAAGACAGAAAGAAGGTCCCAGGGGGTGAATAGAAGAGAAAGAAATACAAAATGATTCGTACATCAGATGGTTCAATAGGGTCCCCAACAGTGACATTTGCACAGGAAAAGATCAGTGATCTCACAACAGGTGTACGTACACAATTAGAATTCCAATTGTATGACAGCACTGTGGAGTGACAGAACCACAAACATGGGACCAGATCAGCCATGGTGGAAAGGTGAAACAGTAGTTATGCTGCCTAGCTACCTGTACACACAGATAAAGTCATAAAGGGGTTCTGGGTTTGGCACTATATATTGGAGTCACCTTTGGTCTACCATGTGACACCTAGCTCATAATCTTTGATAGATCTCTTCCCAACTGGCAGAGCCTACACAGGAATGCCTGAAGGTCACATGCCCAAAGGTGATCATGCTGATGTTGCTATGGAACCCTGGAAGCTTAATCATGAGATTCCATTGTGATCTAACTGTAGATTGTGCAAGGTGGCCATTGATCACTTGTTTATTCACCCTCTGTTCCTTTCTTCCCAAAGCACGAGGCTAGCTGTCAAAACAACTTCCACACACAATCACCACGCTTACCACAGACTTCTAACATCACCTGTCTAGATCATCTAAGGTATGGTGAGCATGAAGGTGAAAGAGCCTGTTATTGCTGTTTGGGAGTTTACAGCATTTAAAGCAGCAGCATGTTGCTGATAACCAATCTGGTACAAGGTGCAAGCACATTTATTACATACTCTCACGCCTCATAAAGTCTCATTGATACAACCTGTCCTTCTAGTATACCAGGTGATAATTGTTTACTATTGGGGATGGGGTTGAACTAACAGACAGGACCTTTGAAGTTGCCACAACACAGGTCACAGTAAATTGTGTAAGAGCCCTGATGACTGATTGATTACAGCTGAAAATGGTTATAGACTAGTTTATGGGGGGCCAGTCTGTCAGTCAAAATTGCCACCATAAACTGTGGAAATCAATTAACTTCAATTACATGTGTCTATATAGAGCTATCTATGCAAGGCACGGAGGTCAAGTATGACGTGTGCTCAGGCGCTGTTATTATTTTTGATTGGAACTGAAAACTATCAGAGCGTTAGGTAACACCTTAGCACCCACCAGCCACACGGGTAAACTCACAGGCGCTTTGCTTTGAAGTTGTGTACGAACAGTGCAATGCTGTGCAGTGATTCCAGGTCCACATGCATTGCCTCCACATTGCCTCCCGGCTACAGGGGCCAAGGTACAATTGAATGGTAAAGGCGGCTTCTAAACAACAACAAATTCTGACACATTCATTCACACACAGGTGAAGACTTATGACTCCAATACAATGACGGACTCATCACGGTTAAAAAGCAGGTTTTGTCTGCACTTTGTTACTCAGGAGGGTGCCATAGGCACTTCAATTGGGTCTATTGTACAAATCTAACTACCATAAATGCATATCACACACTTACCTCAAAAAATCAATATCAGACATGTGACCACAGAGCCATGTATTACATGGTGGCATAGTGCATAGGTTAGGGCTGGAGGTACAGTTAGGGTAACCTCAGACTTCCCAGAACTACTGGAGCCAGCTAGTGGACCAGGGTCATTGAATCAATTCGCATAACGATGTACGTACATGCACACGCTAGCGGTTGGTCCATGCCTAACATAATATGTGGTAACTGCTACGCCATGAAGCAAATGATGCATCTATGTACATACGTACGTGCTTCGAGAGGATTCTCTGCACTGCTGCTTCTGCCTTCACTGCATCTCTGCAGGCCAATACGACATGTGCTCCGGCTCCTGCAATAGCAAGGGCCGTCTCAAAGCCAAGTCCACCATTGCCTCCAGTGATGACCACCACCTTGCCACTCAAATCAACACCTTGGACCACTTCTGAAGCAGTGGTCCTTCGCTGCTGGAATCTTGACATTGTACGAACAGATGGATGCACACACATGCGTACACATTCTACACAACCATCCACCTACACATGCAGACATTCTTGCATAAGAATGCACACACATGAAAGCCAAGCAAGTACTGTTGAATGTATCTAGCATACACTGTCATGGTGTTCTAATTATACGTAGTACATCCGTACAAGGTGACTCACCTATGTTTCAGCATATTGCACTCATAGACAGGCCTCCTTGGGTTGAAAGCACCCAGTGCTGGCAACAGTATTCTTGGGTCAGTGTATGAACATGTCTCATTTAGGTGGCTACAGCGTACAGACACAAACACAGAACCACAACATTAGGGAAGATAAGACAGATCCCACCTGGATGACGATGTCATAGAAACTCACTGTCACATAATGCAATCATAATGAATGAAGATTACTGATGCAATTAATCAGGTCACAGAAAGCCATCCAATACAATTTGCTCACCCCTCCCAAGATTACATTTACTGTGTACCTGTCCTCACTGAAGGGGACTTGAAGTTTAAAGTAATTACATGTGACAGTGGATGTTTAGGTGACGGGATGTTGCCTGGTTACATGACAGGACTTACTCAACAAACATGAGTACATTCTTTGTGTCTTTGTACCTCTGCCAGCCATACGGTAAGTCTACACATGGGACACACAAAGGAAATCATTCTAGCACACATTGTCAAAATGATTGCATGCAATTCACAACATTTGGTTTCTCTATGCAGTGACTCACGTGGAACTACATTGTACCTCCTCTTTAGCACTGGGTGCGTCCAACATGTCCTCTTATTGGCGTGGCTGTACGGAAATACGCAGACACAATGCTACTCAAGCAAACTCCGTGACCCATGAATCATGCATCCTTATGCATGCACTTACTCAATGAAATACACTTGGTGGTTCGGCGTCACACGCACATCCCACTCCTCGGGGATATGCGTGCAGTCGCTGTACCCATCAGTAGCCCACAAGTAACAAGGCGAGTTGTCTCTAGCGTCATTAGTACTCTGGTCCTTTGAGAGCGGAGCCACGACAGAGTCGGCCATTTTAACTTAGGGGGAATTTTGTCTTTTAGATTACATCATCAGTAGCTAAACTGATTGGTCAATGGACAATGACACTGCTAAAAATAGTCGGGACATTTGCCGTTCAAAGAGGTGGAAAGGAACTTAGGACGCGTCCCTTTTCTTTCAAGACAAACGCTTAAATCTCTCGCTTTGAAAGCTTTTCTCAAGTAAAACAACATAAAGGTATCAGTTATATTCTCTATTGTGCAGTGGAAAGCGTTAATACCATAAAGTTCCACATTTGTCCATGATGTTACCATACGTACTTACGTAGAAAGAATGAAACTTATATTGTGGCATATTTATTATAATGTACTGTTTACAGGCGTAGTATGCCTTCAGCGTTTTTACACCTCACACTGCGTGAACAGTCCTGTTATGTAAACAAAAGAAGCTCATGTCATGTCACCCTCCCCTTGACACACACAGGCTTTGCACAACCTGCCCTCAGAGAACACATAGGAAACGTCTGTGAAGTAGTATAGTTTATGGCTAGCACAGTTGTGGAGTACATGTACATGCCAGTGCCAGAAAGTGGTATTCCACCGTCGGCGATTGAGCCCAAAAGGATTAGTTGTCTGAAAAAAGTAAAGTTGTCACTGCCGTGTAACTTTTGCTGCCATTGAACCTGCTCTTGTCATTGAAAACATGAAACTGCTGGAGAATAGCAAGTTGGAAGAGATGTCGGCTGTAATGTGTCATGACACTGGAGACTGCAGCCTTGTAGGAAGGTTGGTTGAGGTCACACACACACACACACACACACACGCACACACACACACACACAGACACACGGACACACACACACACACACACACACGGACACACACAGACACACGGACACACACACACGGACACACACACGTGCGTGCATGTGTGCATGCATGCCTTGTGCGTCCGCACCACTTACAGTAGTTACATGCAGACACAACAGATTACTCGCGTTATATGTGATGTGATGTGTGTGTGCATGTACAAATGAGTCCAGTGTCCAAGTACTATCATTTAGCACGATGCATACATGCACATAATTACGTGTACCAAAAGCCACAGTTGTTAATCGCTATATGTAATTCACACCCTCTGTGGAGGTGGTGTTGTAGTTACAGTGGCATATACTGCTTCCTCAGTGTCTGTGTTGTGTGTTGTGTGTGGGGGGGTTGGTCGATAAGTAAACTAAACTGGAACTATGCCCCACTTTCAAGTGCAGACTGCCTGTGATATCAAACCTTGAAACAGAGACAGAGACAGTAGTACAGCCACTGTCTGTAGCTGTCTGTCCTGTTGTGGTACAGGTCAGGCTATCACTTCTAGGGATTGGTTCAGGTGCCTTGTGACTATGGACCTTATGTACTGTATGTGTGATCACAGTGCCATATCAATTTCTGGTTTCCCCGGTACTGTAGTGGATGATGTGTATCACTATGTATGGACATTCTCACCTAACCTGATAAACAGTGGGTGGTGACTGAGTTCCTTACTTCAAAGTGGTCCTTGGCACTTGATAGGACTTGTATACCTGACCTTTGTGGGAGAGCAAAGGAGTGGGCGCATGCATGGTGGTGTGTAAGGTGTTGACCTAACCTGCTGCCTAGGAGCACCTGCTTGTTGCAACTGGGACTCTTGCAAACAGCAGCAGTGTCATACATTGGGTTACTCGTCAGATGTGTAGTGTAGCGAACACATGCATATGTATGTATGTATGTATGTGTTTGTGGAAGTTACAGTTTGGTATTAAATTTAACTCAATTGATTGTCAGCGCTCCATCTTACTTGTGTGGGTGGGTGGGTGAGTGGGTGTACATGTGTATGGGTGTGCTGTGGCTCTGTGGGTGTGCTTGGGTAACTGTGTGGGTGGTTGTACTGGCTTACCAAAGTGATTTTCATCCCCCCTCAGTGAAGACTGGTCTCAGCTATTGCACCCATGCGGTAATCTGCCCGTCTGCACTGTTGTCACTAGCCCCCCCCCCCCCAACTTCCTGTAGTAAGGTGTGAAGTGCATGCTAAATAGTGTTAAGTTGTTAGAATATAACCGGTAAATATTAGCAGACAATAACATAGTAACTTTCTTGTTAGAATATAGATTCATTAGCATGTCTGAACCGACAAGGGGAGGGATTTTAAACATAATCCACATGGTACAAGGTTCTTTGTCTTGAGAACAATGTGTTTGACCCCAATGGAGTCTTATTCAGTTGTTACAAACAGATGGTGTCTAGTGTGTAGTTGTTGCATGTTGCGCAACAATGGTCCTGGCACCTGCTGACCAAATAGTGTTATGTTCGTAGGCTTGCGTATTCTGCAGTGCACAGTGAGAAGCATGGATTCTAAATGTTTAAGCCTTATCTCGTGTTGCATAATGGTTCTTCAAAGGTGCCTTTTTTGTAGCCATTTACTGCTCATTTAACCCTTTGACCTCTTGTTTTGAGCAGCGGGTATGGTGATGTAGCTCGGGGACACTAATGCAGTTTCAGTTTTGGAAGTGAAAGTCAGGTTCGAAGTTCCAAGTGTATTGGCAATTGACATTATGGTGATAACTTCCTTTACAACTCTCCTAGTTGTGGCTTTACACTTCTGTGCCACCCCTTTATGTCATGGTCCACTCCTGATATGTAGATTGAAAGCTCATTTGGGTTGTTATCGTTTTCAATTCAACTCCTCAGTGCCTGTTTACTACCAGGTGTCTCCATGCACCAGTACGTGAGGCAATTATCTGTCTCCCTTTAGGGTGTCTATGTGCATGGGTCAGGGTGCACTCGTTAGGATGTGGTAGTATCAGCCGGTGTATCCTGCAATAATTGACATGGGGGGGGGGGGGGGGGGGTGTACGTGTGTGCTTAGTGCGTAAGCATGTGTGAGCTACTTGCACTTGAGAACATTCTTTGCTGTGGCCCTGGTCCTGTAGCCAGTCAACAGCTGACACTGCACAGAAGGAAAGTGGGACCTCCACTGTCGGTGCTTCTGTTGTTGTTGTTTCTGTCTGGTTTAAAGGCCCACAGGCAGGTGTGAATTCCACCCTTAGCATGTTGACAGGAGCGTTGGTCTGTGGGAGGGGGATGTGTGGAATCTTGTAGTGTGGGAATGGTCAGCTGATCCCCAGACACCTGGAGGATGAGCCTTCTAAGTGATGCATTTGTTATTTGATTACTGTAGGTACTTCGTGGTGGAGAAGGGTGGGGAACTGGAGGTTTTAGCTTCAAATTGTGCTGGCGGTAGCTGGGGGTGCATACACAGGTAGGTAGGTATATGCTGTGTATGTGTGTATGAGCTTGCCCCCCCCCCCCCCCCCCCATTCCCCTTCCGGCTTCTTAGTTGTGTAGTGATTCCACTAATGGGTGAATTAGCTCAGGAATGCATTACATTGGCATTGAAGTCTCTTGGAGCTCATTAGCTTCTGCTATGGGTGCTCCTCCCTATGTTGTAGCTACCAACTGTGTCAGAGACCTCGGGCATTGCATCATCGCACTAACCTGTCTCCACCAGTTGTGTGCAGTCTAGGATTGTGTGCATTCTTTGTGTGACAGTTACACGCAGGTATAGTTTCAGGAGTGGAAGGTCTAACAAACCAGTGTATCCATGATGGGCCTACCTTGTGCAGTGCAATAAGAGTCCCCAAGGGAGGAATACACATGTTGGGCACACACATGTCTGTGCGTATGTGCGTATGTATGCATGTACGTACGTATATGCACATGTGTGGTCCACACTTCCCATCTGTGGTTTAGGTGTGGTGCTGCTGCTTGTTTTTCCATTTAGTGTATTCAGTGGACGGTGTCGGTCCCACCTTGTTAATATTCAGCTGCTTGTGGTTGTGTGTGTGTATGCTTGCACAATCCTGCCCTGGGAGTGGGGGAGGAGACTATGGGTGTTGGGTGTGTGGTGATTGATGTAGGGCATTTACGTATGTGTGGGTGAATGGGTGAGTTACTCTGATACACTTCACTCCTGTTGGGCCACCTCAGCGGGGAAGGGGGGAGGGGGAGGGGAAGGGGGTACTTACTTACGTACGTATGTACCTATGGTCCATCATGTGTGTGTGTTCACCTGGCTGTTGCACCCTGCGCCACATCTTCTGGGTCAGACTGGCTGTGTGTGTACTGTATGCTTGTTAAGGGACTCTGTTGAGTGCTGTCACTGATTTGTTTGACCACTGAAGCCAGCGCACTGAAGATGGTACTTAGTAAGTATAGTGTGTGCGTAGGTGTGTGCTGCATGTCTGTGTGGTGTAAGAACTGCGTCTTCCGTATCGGATCTCTGTTCCCTCACGTCCTTCCTTCCTTTCAACTGCTGATCATCCAAGTGTACCCGAGCAGTTGAGTGAATGTGCTATTCTGTGACACTGACTTCTGTTGTGTCCAGGGCATACGTCTCGGTAGCAGTTCTGTTCCACACGCGCGCACAGCAGTGGTGCCAGACGCTGCCTACTGGTGTGTATAGAAGTGGGTGGGTGGGCTCCGCTGAGCACGGACTGTAGGACTGGTATGTGTGATGTACAGTGGAACCTCTGTATGGAGAACACCATTGGAACCTAGCTGGCTGTCCTGTATAAAGTGGAACCTCTGTATGGAGAACACCATTGGAACCTAGCTGGCTGTCCTGTATACAGTGGAACCTCTGTATGGAGAACACCATTGGAACCTAGCTGGCTGTCCTGTATAGAGATGTGTTTCTAATTCAGAGGTAGGTTTGTACACAGCTCTGCGTATGTGGTTGGGACTGCAGACAGTGTCCTCATTAGACAGGTGTCCTTCATTTGGAGTGTTCTTTATAGAGAGGTTCCACTGTACACAGGTAGCATGCCCTGTACAGCTTCCAGGTGATTGACACATTGCTCACTGGTGTGGCACGAACATGGGCACATCCATTTACATACCTGTTCCTTGGTGTCTCATGCACATGACATCCTGAGCACATTGCACAATCTGTGTACTTGACTAGTCTAGCAAGCTAGACAGAATGAAAGTAACCCTGAGTGTTTTGTGGTGGGTCATTGGTTTAGGTAGTTGTTGGGTGACCTTTGTGTTAGGTAGGCTGGTACCACTACCAATTAGATAGGGGATTTCCCTTTGCTTGTCCCTTCTCAATGATATTCATAGCCAGTTGTTTTTGTTTTCTCTATTTTGACCTCCTAGCAACAACACAGACAAGACAGATACTAATATGGGTACATTGTAGGTAGTATAATGTTTCTGGACAAGACCCTAACATGTGTACCAGTGTGGTATAGACCTACAGTCCCTGTGTTCCCAGTTTTTGTGTGCATATGTTATCCCCTCTACATGGAGACAGTTGATTGTGTGGGTGGGTGGGCTGGTTATTGGTATTGTGAAGTGTTGTATGTGGACAGAGGGTCACCATTTAGTAGGGTATTGTGCGTTCCTCTGCAACACACACACACACACACACACACCACACACACCACACACACATACACACATTCAAATACACTACACCTGTACACATAAAGCACTACATAACACATGCAACTAGGAAGCAGCACCCGGATGAGGAAACAACCGCTAGTGGACCACAATCTTGTCACCAGCTCAAGTGCCGGGTACCGGTACTCCCCCCTAACACACACACAGCGTGTGTACGCATCTGTTCGGACTTGGTACTGTGCTTGTGTACTGGGTGCAGTGCCCCGGTAGTGCCAGACACAGTGGCACTGAACACCACAGTACAGTAAAGTCTGCAGGGCATGTAGGGGTGGACCAGAGTATGAATCTCATTACACAGTATGTATGTATGTGCTGCACGGTTCAGTATTGGTTGCAGTATCAGAGTTGGGGTTGGTTTTATAGTGCAGATGTACTGCTCCTGTTGGTGCTCCTGTACATGTGACCAGAACGACGTAAATGCACTGTGCTGCAGCTTGTGTGCAGTGTTTGGGTGCAAGGGTGGTAAACCTGTCATACAGTATGTACCTATGTACGTACACTTCCAAGGAGGCTTGGCAGCGTGCGCACAAACACACACACACACACAGACATACGCACAGACACACACACACACACACACACACACACACACACACACACACACACACACACACACACACACACACACACACACACACACACACACACACACACACACACACACACACACACATGCACACACACACACACACACACACACACACATGCACACACACACACACACACACACACACACACACACACACACACACACACACACACACACACACACACACACACACACACACACACACACACACACACACACACAGATGCACACTTCAGACCCCCACTATGCTCCTCATGTGGGTCAGTTTGTCTAAGTCCTGCTGTTCCTCATGATGGCCATCCCTACAGGAAGACTGGTGTAAGTCCGTGTATCAACAGTTGACAGTGTGGTTGGAAGTGGTATGACTGCTGTGTGTGACTAGCATCAGACAGGCACCAGTCCCACAACCTCCTGTTACCAAGGGTCATGCAGGGGTCATGCTTGTATCATATGGAAGCCCTCCCACCACCACCAGTGTCACATGTGTATTGTGCGTGGTTATACGTACCTATGTATGTACAGTACCTCTGGCTGTCAACAGAATGAGAAAGGACACTTGTGTGGTAGAATCAGCCATAGGAAATATCATTTTTACGTAATTGTGTATGGGCACTGTTGAAAGGTGAGTTGTTTCTGTGCTGTAGGAGTGTGTCTTATCACTGGGATGAGCTACTCCCCTCACTTTGATGTGTGCCTTGGTGAGGTTTCTTTCCTTTGCAAAGGCTACTGGGTAGGTCATATGACCTGTTCTTAATCACTGCAATCCCCCAGGAGCAAATGGACTCTTCACATGACCAGCTGACCTTTACTTCACTATTGGAAGTGATGCCAGCTTGGTGACTAGACATCTTGTTCTCTCTTATGGTGATATTAGCAACAAGGTTAATGAAGTGGAAATAGATTGCCCAAAAGTATGTTTGTGTGTGTGTCTGTGTGAACATGCATGCATGCGTGCGTGTGTGTGAATGCATGCATGCATGTAATGAGCCATCCCATTCCTATGAACACGCTTACGTATGTTTACGCATATCTTCTTTGAAGATCATTTAGAGTCCTTTACCGTTGAAGTCCATTCAGTACTAAGTCACCTCTTTGTTCTCTCCGATGGTGATGTCAATTAGTTCTTTTAATGGACAAGGTGTAAAGGTGTCTGTGTGTGTTTGTGGTTGACCTCTTACATAACAGTGCTTCATACTACGCATGCACATACGTACACATGTCTGTATGTAAACGGGGGCTGCGTGTATGATTGGGTGGAGTGTATTGTCTAATGGACACGTTGTCTGGACAAGCCGGTGCATGTGTCTACTTATGTATGTATGTTGAGTGGGCGTCACATGTTGACAGCATGCAAGAGATTCGCACGTACCTATGTGCGCACTGTTACTGGAGTGGCTTCTATGTACAAGCTCAACTCCATGTAGACAGCATGGTTAGGCCGTGGAGCACTGATTGAGAGAGCATGTGTAACAATTGGGAGGTTGTTTATGTCGCTGAGAGTGCACACAGCTACGTGTGTACGTACATACGTACGTACGTGCATATGTACGTAGCTGTGTGAAGGAGTGGGCAGCCCTTTATTTTTGGTGCCAGCGAACCAGAAGGGTCGAATTACACCATTCTTAGTTGTCCACAGTTTACTGCTTGTTTTACCTGTTGAGGTGCATCATTGCAGCTCCATGTACATATGTACGGATGTATGTATGTATGTATGTATGTATGTATATATATCAGTGATTATTAAAGTGACCACAGCATGAGAATCAGAGGCTGTTCAGCCAAGATTGGCTTACTGGTCACTGAACAAGTTACAAAGATCATTTATTTGGGGATTAAGGTTAAGTGATTAGTGACTACATTAATTACTGCACAAAAGTGATTGCCTTAGGTGGTACATTTGAAGAATAATGGATATGGTAGTGTTGTCAGTATTACTTAAAAGGAATTTACATTTGTCGAAGGAAGATAGATGTGTAAAGGAGCTTGATAGGGTAAGGCAATGAGAAAATAGATTTTGTCTAATAGAACTGAGGGGGTGACATATGATTAAAGCAGAATGTATGTATGTATGTACGTATGTATGTATGTATGTATGTATGTATGTATGTATGTATGTATGTATGTATGTACGTACGTATGTATGTATGTATGTATGTATGTATGTATGTATGTATGTATGTATGTATGTATGTATGTACGTATGTATGTATGTATGTATGTATGTATGTATGTATGTATACGTACGTGAAACATCCTGCACAATTATTGCTATGTGCGTTGCTCGTTAACGATTTTTGCTATATGTATGTATGTATTTATGTATATACATACATACATACATACATACATACGTACGTATATCCATTATACACTTGCTTTCTTTGTGTGCTGAAGCACACAGTATCCCTTGCACTGATTATGTGTGAGCTACATAAGATTAGGGCTATTTGCAGTTGCTGTGGCAACTGACACAGGCTATCATTACAATAACAAGTTGTAGGTGTGTCAAGGTTACGAACACTACCACATGTTGCTGCACTCACTGAGAGAGGGCGAAAAGACAGTGTAAAGTATGTATGCAGATTCGAGGACGGTTACGTACCTGTTACATCAGAGTGTGACATGACATGAGTTGTGGAGTGCTTGCTCCTGTCTGTGCTGCTGTCCTTCAGCTTTCACTGTGTTGGTCTGGTGCACAGAACCGATGTGTGTACGTACGTAGCTGCAGGCAGTGTGCTGACTGCAGTAGGTGCTGGTAGGCATATTGCACAGGGTGTTGTGTGTGTGTTGGTTTGTGTATGTACATAGTTATCAAATGTGTGGGTGTGTGTTTTGGCTACAGTATATGTGTATGGTACAGCTGTGCCACTTGCTTGGGTTAACACACACCAGTGCTCCTCAACCAGAGCAAAGTGGAGTGATTGTGTGTGATTGCTGTTGGCCAGATGGCTGGAGGGGGTAGTGCGGCCTGTTTACTAGTCTGTGTGCTGTGTGGAGGATGTATCAGGTTGACACGTGGCACCAATGGAGCACAATGAGGTTGTTTACCGCCAAGCGCTGGGTTATCTGTGTGAGCAGGGAGAGCTTAATGGGCCAGTGGCCTTGCACATAATTGTGTTAACCCTGTTGGTGTGTTCGGGGTATGAGGCTTCCATGTTCCACACACGTACTTACAACCACCTTCTCGTTTGAGAGCAGAAACAATGCTAATCGTTTTGCAATCTCTCCTGAGCAGTTCTGATGATCACAGTGGATCAACATAATGACACTACATAATGATACTTACATACGATGTACGTATGTATGTATGTATGTATGTATGTTTGTATGTATGCATTTATGTATGTATGTACGTATGTGTGTGGGAGCAATGAAAATAATATCTCTCTGCATGTTCATGGCAAATTTGCCCATTGTTTCAATACAGTGTACGTAGGTACGTAGGTACATGCTAGTAGTTACGTACATACTTGTGCAATTGTTTGCACACACAGTGACACAGTGGGCCATTCTTGGTGACCCAGGAAGATCAGGGATACCCATCATGCTGCTAGTTAGGGACTCATGACACTGCTTACACGCTTGGGTAAAGTGGGCATGTGCGCTCTCGGTTCACTTGTCACGCATGTACCCCATTGCATGAAGCCACGTGGTGATCTCCTGTATTCAACAGAGGTCTGTCTATAGGTGCTCGTTATGTCTACATGGCTGCACCATGAGTTGTACTCAGCTAGGGTCCCACACTCGGTGAGGTGGCGTGAAGCCCTTGCTCTACGTACAAATGTTGTGTGGGTGTGTTTTTGAGGTGGCAGCACACTGTGTCTCTTCTACTCAATGCACTGTTACTCTTAACTGATTGATTTCATTTCTTGGAACTTGGGACCCTCCTGTGTGTGTTGTGGTGACCCGGGCCATTGTTTTGGTGGTCACTGCATTACAAGGCACAAAGGAGTGTGAACTTCAGAGTGGCAAGTAGGAAGCGGATGTTGTGCACTCGAGCATCATGGTTGCCTGTGTGGCACTGCCCTCGAGGCGTCACGTGCTGAGCAGTGGTGGTTTGGCACGTTTTCCGATGCTAATCTCCTCCCGTGGGAGCTCGTGTCCGCCTGGTTCAATCCCTCTTTGTGCTTGTATGGCAGCTAATGGTTGTGTAACAATGGGCCTGTACGTGTGCACGCCTGCACACCATCAATAACTGAATTATTGATCGAGACATGTGGACTGTCTGGTTTCCGTGAATGTATCAGACTTGTACTAAATGTATGCTTTACGTATGTGAATGCCAGTGAATACCATTGCTTAATGGGTCCAGTAGCAGACAGTGCTATGTTCTACCCCGTTAGACCAATTAAGAGTACATGCTCTAGTGGAGTGCTTCTGTTATCTTCATGTAATGTGGTGGATGGACTCAGTCCGTTGTCTCCATTCCTGTAGGCAACACGTCTCCTTGTGGTGCACATTCATTCACTTCTTGATATGCACAGAGTGACAACAATACCTGTTCTGTATGCATTGTAGGGTGGAGAGCTATTCATGCAAGATGACGGCAGCAGAGAAGAAGCAGTATAACCGCTTTCTTCACCCGAATGCCTACTCCGGTGAAGGTGGCGAGGCAGCACAGTCTCAGGTCATCGGAGGCGACCTGTTTGCTCTGTCACCTCCGCAGACATTCAAAGGCTCCCCAGTGGCAGGAAGCCCAATGTTTGGTCCTAACTGTGTTCCTACCCATTTTCAGCGCTCCATCAGTGGTAGTAGCCACCACAGCTGGGATAGCAGCGGGCCGCAGCTCTGCGACACCATTTCTCAAAAGACCCTCTTTTACCTCATTTCAACCCTGAATGCTGCCTTCTGTCCCGACTACGATTTCTCTGATGCACGCTCCCATGAATTCAGCCGAGAACCCAGTCTGAAGTGGGTTAAGGATTCTGTTCGTGACAGCGTGTCCCCTGTGTTGGGGGAAGAGTTCTCCCATGTGGAGGCACAGTTGTGGGGCACTGTGGATGAGGAGATAAAGCTCGCAGAGTGTGAAATATTCAGGTGTGTGTGTCAATCTGTGTACACACTCTAACCTATGTATGAGCTTTTATCTCCCTATGCTGATAACGTTTGTTGTGTCTGGGTGCATCTGTGCTGGGCTTTCCTGTGTGTTTGTGTACCTGTGCTGCTTAGCAGCTGCAACAACAATGATTTGATGGATTGATCTTATTAGTGCAAACCTTTGAAGGACTTTTCCTTCTTCACTGTGGGATGCACTGCCTTTATTCACTGTGAAGGCCTGTAGTAACCCTTGCATTGCCTTACCACTCCAGTCATCTTTTCCTGGGAGTCTACAGTGTTTACACTGTACCCATGGATGTGAAATGCTCTGTTGCGATAAAGTTGTCACAAAGTGATAGGTTGATGTAAGCATTTTCAGGTCAATGCAGGGGGGAGTATGGCAGGGAAGTCTGCCACACTTTGCATAATACAATTATACAATTTTATAAAGACAGCCATGGGCTGAGCTATCTGTATGGATGCAGGAGCACTTTTGTGAATTACTACATTCAGCCGTAAGATTATGTTTACACACACTTAGCTTTAAGTGTCGTGGTGTGCCAGTGGCACCTACACAGACCAGATAGCCTTGCCTGCATCTTGGGCAAAGAACAGCTTACCAGAGAAGGCTCTTCTTGTGTAAGTAGAGTGTTGATTTCATTAGCAGTGTGGTGGCTGCATCCCAGTGTTTGCGTGGGCATGCCCCATTCGTACTGTACAACATTATTCATTGCTACATCCCCCAGGGCTGTGAATATACTTATACTTATACATTTGGGAGTTGACATTGACTCAGCACTTCCCCCACACAGAAAGAGGTAGAGCACTTCCAATACCATGTGGAAACGGGCGCTCACTACCTGTCAGCAGTACACACATGTAGGCACAGTCTTCCAAGCCTCCACACCCTGGATTCCTTGCATACAATAATACAATGGCTGCCTAGGACGATTTGTAGTTGGGATTGGGATGAGGAATTGTGCTGTGACCACAGTGATCTATTAGTTGTCTCCCATGATGGATTCCAATTGCCCAACACAGACAGTAGCCCACCGCCATGGGATTATCAGTTCTTTTTGTGTATTGGACATGAAATGTGGCCCAATCTACTACACCCTAAAGGCTCTTGAGGAGGTACTAAAGCACTGCATAAGTTCTTCCCACTTTGCTTAGGATCAGTTGTCTGCCAGTGCCCAGTACCGGAGCGGGAGCGTGTTATGTCATGTGATCTATTGAATACCTGCTACTGTGTGTTTGTGTTTGTGGGAATTAGTGTTGCACCTGCACACACTGGGCTTCTGTGTTTAACCCTTTGGTAAGTGTGATTCAATTATTGCATTCCTGAAGCGTTGTGGGTAGGGTATTTCCCTCATGATTTCCCTTCATGACGATGAGGTAATCCAACGGTGCGATGTGTTAGTCTATTTTTAGAAACACACATCATTTGTATGTTGGGGGCAATGAATACCTAACCTTGTGGGGTGTTCACATGAGGCCATGACTCACTCACCTTACACCTTAGACCTTACTCCTTGACCCTAACTCCTTGGCCCTCACAGTTACAATCCTGACCTGGACTCTGATCCGTATGGAGAAGAAGGGAGCCTATGGTCTTTTAACTACTTCTTCTACAACAAGAAGATGAAGAGAATCCTGTTCTTCACATGCAGAGCAATCAGGTTTGTGCATGTCTGTGTTGGTGCTAGAAACATGTTTTTGGTGTTTCAAGAGAAGCCAGTGTTACAGATCATCTGCTTTGGACTGCAGTAACCGCACTGCCACAGAGGAGAAGGAAGGAGATGACCTTGCAGACCAGCTGGACTTGGATGAAGGCATGGACACCCATGCTACACCATGTGAGAAACAGCCCAGCTTCCCAGTACCTACCTACACTCAGTCACACACTGTCTTCTCTCCTTCCACAGTTCACCCATCATTCGAGCGTGTCCCATCCACGAATCTCTCAATGGCTTTTTGAGCCAATCCACCCATCCAGCCACCCTCTGCACCCATCAGCTCCAACCTTTTTGTATACAGTGACTTACCCCACCAGCCATATTGTATATTACTCTACACTTGTACCCTTTGCCTGCTGTATTTACCCACCAACTTTCTATGGGCCTCTGTGTGTGTGTACATTTAACCCTTTTGTAACTTCCTCTTGAGTGTGTCCTCTTTCATGTAGTTTTGTCTATTCAGCTCTACTTCTTTTACAGTGGTCAGACAGTTGCTGAATATGTACTAGCTTCCTAGTCATGTACATTGTCAGTCAAAGCACTTAACGTGTGCGGAATAATACATGCACGTGTCGTCTGATCTAATTATAACTCAAGCAAGCGCCATACATGCTAACCCTTATGCCGTGGAATCATCAGAAAAATCAATCCATTTGCATTAATTATGGTCCACCTCATGCAGTGGGTGTACATACCACTTAATTATTATTATCTAAATTGGTTAAACAGACTATAGGTCATACTAGCCGACCCTATACATGTTGGCCTGGGGTTACTTGAACAGCGGATCAAGTATACACCCCTCAAACGTGCACACACATGCATTAATTCAGCTTTTTAACTCTCAGCAGTTGGCAATGTCCAACAACATTTCAGCACAGATATAAGCGGGCAAATAAAGAGGTGTGGTACACAAAATACTCTGTGATGGAAGACAATATTAAAGAGTCAATCATGCACACATGGTAACAGGACTGGTTTCACACAGACAACCACACATTCAAAGGAATAAAAAGTCTGAACACAAAAAGTACAAGTAAAACAACAGCTATAACTGACAACAAATAAAGAGCTGTGTTGAAAGTCACAATTGACAAAGAGCGTCTGTACAGTCGGCACTGACCCGCAGGAGTGCACGACCAATAGGGTGACAAGTAAAACAGCAGCAAAACCAGCACATGGCGAAGTACATGAATCCGTGATTTTTGCACCAAATATTTCGGAGTAATTTGGGTACTAATACTGGACGAGTGTGGAGGTTGCTAGTTATGACCGGAATTAGGTCGACCTTGAAGGCTGACCAACGAGTTGCTGTAGGGAGGCGCAGCGCTCTTTGTACTGCTGAAGTTCTTTCTGAAGAACGCTGACGTCGTTCGTCAGTTTCTCTACTTTCTTCTGAAGGTCATCCTTCTCCTGTTCGAGGGTGGACTTCTGTTGCACGCGCTTCAGGCGCGAGTTGAGCGCGTATCCTCTGTTCTTCAGAGTACGGCGTTTCTTCTTCAGCTGGGAGATGAAATCAGGCTCAGAATCCTTGAAGACCTTGTTCAGGTCTCTCGCCGACATCTCCATGAGCTGTTGATCTGACAAGCCGGATATCAAAGACGCGTTCTGGAAAACCTCATCATCACTGAAGTGCCTGGGTGTCTTTGGCGACGACACCGTCGAACTCACGGTTCCTTCCGACACTGTACGGCCGGTGTACGGCAGAGGCGAGTTAGCGGGGCTGGACATTGAGAACAAAGTATCTTGCCCGAAGAATGCGGTTTCGCCGTGTTGGAGTTGGTGCCCGGGGCCACCGAATCCCGTAAACTCCGATTTGACCGGGGGCGGGAAGATGTGTTGGCCATGGTAGTCGGAGTGTTGGTATTGCGAGTGACTTTTGGGCATATAGTACTGATCCGCCTTGTACGACTGGTACGGGAGCGAGTACTCGTCGTAGGGCCTGTAAGACCCTGTTCTTTGGTCCGGGGCAATGGCAACATCGCCGTAGTAGTTTTGGCCCAAACTGGGGTCGCAGTGGTAATAATCCATTTCTTCGATTCTTATAATCCAAATGCAGCAGTGAAGTAGATGCAGGGGTACTGTAAGTCCACTCTTACAGTGCAGCAGCTCACAACTGACTTCAGCTTCATCCCTTCGCTTTATATTTACGTCCCTTGGCTATGACGTCATAGTAATTGTTCTATTTTAAGAATCATTTATTCGGGCATGCCCTATCCCTCGACGGAACACGCAATCGTGGAAGCCCGCGAGAACGTTATATACATACTACACTGCAATCGACAAGACATCGTCGGAACTCCGCATACGACTTGATTGGCGAAACGGATCAGGGGTACACTCCACATGTCAACCTGCACCAGCAGAATAACCAATACATAATTGACAGTATAAAGTTATATACTTCTGCAGCACTGCAGTCTAAACAGAGTAACACCATTCTGCAGCTCCCCCCCCCCCCTTCAGAAGGAGCAATGCCATGAAGCTGTGGTGTACATTTTACTTGAATTTTCACCGTGACCTTCCACAGCTGAACCACTGTTGTTGAGTAAGGCATAGGTCATATTATGTAATGCATGCGCAATGTTATCTGTGTACTGGGATTGGGGTGCACAATTGTCTTACATGTTGCAACTCTTGCCCCTTTATGGCTTGGCTATAACTGACCGTGATGTGGCATGAAAGCATGCTTTTTGGTAGGGGTATCTATTATAGTTTGGTCAATGATTTCTTGGCCTTTTGTGGCCAGTGTGATCCAATGTGGTGGTGCTCCAGATGGACTAGCCTGATAACAGAGTTGGACCTATAGTCATGTGTGAACCTCTTTCAGGTCATAGTACATAGCCATCACACTCATCAGTTTCTTCAACTTGCACAGTTTCATTTTCACAGGAAGTTGCTCAGTGTGAAGAATATGCTAGAACTTGTGTCATTACAAGTTGCAGGACTCAGTGCACCTTCTATGGGTCATATATTGCAATTGCATGAGATCTAATGGATGCATGTCACCACATCCTAAATTGCATCAGTGTAACATTATATCACTGTGTGCCAACTGTACAAACAGAGACATAGCAGTGTAAATAATACAAAAAGTGTTCATTATTACAGTACACTGTGTGTGAGAATTGTATAATTATATACGTACATGCTGTGATGAACTATGCACTGTTGACATTTCCATATGTGCTTATACATAATTATATTCATGACACAGCACAAACAGCAGATCACAAGTCATGCATGAGATGCAAGAAGCATGAGTGAGTCATCAATGATCACTGTATTTCCTATATACCCACACTCACATGATGATGCAATAACATGGTGGTCTAAGTCACAAGTCATTTAGATGTGCCACAGAATATTAATGGCCAGACAAAACCCAACAACCACTTCATCTGGTAACATCACAAGGACTGAAGCAGCAGCACAGGCCGGGGTCAGTCCCATTATGTACACTACGCATTTGAGTTTCAGTTGACCCGTTAATGCAGTCAAGCTGCAGCTACCAATGGCCAGTCACATAAGCTGGGATGCCACATGCTGCATGCATGCCAGACGGATGTCATATGCATGGTCCATACATACTCACATCTGTTGGATTATACATACACCAGCCTCACCAGTTTGTGTTTATTTCGTGTAAAGAAGTGAGTGCAACCGATCAGCTAACATAATGATACAACTAACATACAAACGTATACATGTACATATGCGTATCATAACGTATATGTGTACTGCTACTTTGTATGTGTGAAGTATGTACTTACATTATATACATGCATGGTACAATGTTGTTGATATTGCATAACTGTACATGTTACTAAACACCGAACATACGGCAGCCGCCATGGAGACCTCAGTCCCTAAGCACGTATGTCAATGCAGTGCAGCCGTGTGTCAAATGCTGCCTGGTACCACAGATGATTTAAGACAAAGATAGTGATGCCCTGTTGTTCAAGAACAAACAGCTGAGAATACAAGTAAGAGGGTGAATTGCCTAAGTACATACTGTACATACATACATTGCACAGGGCACATACATACTCAACATTACCTACACTGGACAATGTAACCTGCAGGCACTGTTCATTTCAACACAGCCCAGTCCTTACTCACTGTACCTGCTAGTGAAATGGAGGTGAGGTTACATGAACATGGTGGTCTGTTTGATTTGCCCGCATCATCTGCTCACCATGTTCATATTATATAAAATTAGTATACATGCATGCAAACAGCATTATTAGAGGGATGGCACAATCATGTTTTGGCATCGGGAGCTGCAATTGTGATTTGCTTAATGACCCGTGCAATGACTTGTTCTTCAGTACACAAACACATTATACCCTCATCCTTCAATTACCAACACCCAATATTCATCACCGCTGCTGTGATACACACACTGGACAAACACAACACCAACACACAGTGCTTGTACAAGGCAAATAAGATATTATATAGTATGTATCAATACACATCCAGCACACACACACAAGCAATAGAAACAGCTCCGTGGACCAATTACATACCATCAAACCCATTGTACATAAGGCCCTGCAAGCTTATATGTCCACCTTGCCACCAGTTATCAATGTACTATAAATTATAGGGAGACCTACCAGACATGCATGTACACACATGTGTGCCTCTATAGCTAGCTAGCCTAAAGCATGCATATGCTCGGTGCACACAACATGACACCTAATCAATGTTCACGTGATCATATCCTACAGTATTCATATAACATGTATCCATACCTACACATGATGAGTGATTGGTCTATACACACACATTTATGGCTTTTTGGTGTTCCACTTCCTATAGCTCCTCATTGTCTTTGAGGGCTTTTTCAGTTCCAGTTTTACCCTTTGGGACTACCACTAGCTACCTATACCTACAGACCATAGCCCCTTAACTTCAAACCTCACAAACTAGTTCCTGTGGTGAATTAGCTTACTGAAACCTGTCTAAAATGGTCACCCGTGGGTATGTATGCTTAAGCATGGTACACACCGGGAGGTCTGGCTGCTTCATATAGGTAAGTGGATGGATGCCTGCAAGCGCATCATACAGCAACCACTGTCTCAGGCTTAATCACCTCTGCACCTATGTATAGCTACACGCATACTCTGCTGGCCCAGCAATACATCTATGTCCGTGCACATGCAGTCTTTGATGTACATAGTATTGTTGAGTATCTCACGGCGCTCCATCATAGACTGACAGTGGAATCATGCACATGCCCTGATTAACCCACATGCAGCAACTCGCAATGTATGACAATATTCAATAAGCTAATACAATAGACTACTGGTGTGAACCAATCAACAGCAACGGAGTGAGGCAACACGCACCAACTGAAACTTGTGTCTATAACATAATTATATTTACACATGTACATTAAGTAATAAGCCCTTTCATGGGCTCTTTGTAGCAGTTTCAATCAATGAAGTCACAGGGGTATACACTCATTGTACGTCACTGTGCCTTTTTTCTAAAACACTTCCTCATCACATCAGGACAAGGCAAGATCAAAGCAGCCACATGACAGTGCTCTGTAAGTACAATACAAAACCATACAACATACGTACAGGTCACGCAGAAACTCTCATACACAACTCGAACACTCCCCCAAATGCACAAAGAATGCCCGTAAACAGCTTGGTGTGTGGTGGGGTCTGAGCTTCTGTATGGTACCCAGACATGTGTGCACATCCACTGTTTTGTGGCAGAAAACTGCTGACAAGGTATATCCACAGACCAGCCCAGGGCAGTTGGACTGTTAACTCCCACATGTTCAGAAGCCAGCTTACTGCTGATTGACTGATCTGTAAACAAGGACAACTTGAGGTCTGGTTAAGGCTGGCCCCATGGGTACACGTGCGAACGGTGCACTCGGCTGCAGTCCCTGTGCAACGCCTCCTCTTGATCAATTAAGCACAAAGAGCCTCTTACTATTCAGACATGATTCAGCGACTGGCTGTGAGAAACCAAACCAGTGTTGTGAACAATGAGTAGTGGCAGTGTGCGGGAGATCTTTAGTGTTGTGCAATTTCATGCGGTATGTGCTCCATTAAGCTTGTACATGGTGTCTCCTGGTGCATGAATCGCCACATCTCTGTGTGCAACACTTCCGCTTGTGCTAAATTCAGCATAAATGTGGCAGACATACACAACTTCAAAGGACAGACACTTACCCATGAATCACTTAGTGTTATAGCATTCAATGCTTCAATGAATAATTGTCCAAGCAGTACAAACATAGCTAGCCAGACACATGACAAGATGGGGAAGTCAACCATCAGTGACTTCCTTCACATTCATCCACATACAATGACTTAAAGTGATGTGTTACTAAATATAGACTATACAGACTATGATGTAATCATTATGTTATGTATTGCACCATATGTACTGAGGTGCATCATGCTCTACTGTTGTCACAGGGTTGACATGGTAATACCATGGCAACGGCTGCATCCTACATACATCATTAGACATTAAAAAGCACCCCAGCATAGACTTCACCTAAAGGGTTAAAAACCTCACTTAACTCACTTCACAGATAATGGGCAGCTAATGGTGCCCAGCACTTCGCTAAGAGCTATCGTCCTTGTGGGCTGGAGATTGCCTAAGTAACTCTCTATTAGTGCAAAGAGCAATCTATGTGCTGCGTATATGCAGACTGTGTACCAGAGACATACCCACCCACCCACACATAGTTGTCCCAAGTTGCATTCATGATATGAAATGATGATGCAATTATCACCGTGTTAAATTGCATTGTCACTGTGCTGCCCTCATGAATATATGTACATGTGGGAAATTATGCAAACAGCACAGAACTAAAGTACATTGGCTCACAAGAAAGCTTCTTCACACCTGCTAAAGGTCAAGAGATCACACATTGCTTTCTGCCTATATAGGGACATATTGCATCATGCCAAATGAGCTTCTCCCACATAATGGCATGTGGGAATCTCCAGTTACTATGCTGTGTATTCATGTGACAGTTTGCAGTGACCTGTGTGTTATGACACTCCACTACAATGTTGCCTCAACAGTCACTAGCTGCAGTGCCATTCCAAACCCTAGGCAACCCCACCCCTACCATACGTACATACACAGCCCAAGCTCCTGGCAATGGACACAAGACATTGCGCAACACCTACTGTAGGTTGCACAACACCTGCTGTAGGTTGTGCAACACCTGCTGTAGGTTCCTGTCAAGGCTGCACAAACAATGTGAGTGGGCCAAATAAAACCTGCACAGCATTGCCTCCTTATGGTTGGGTGGGCAGTGTAGGTGATAACGTGTACACAGATCCAGGCACCAGTTGCTGTCACCTCACACAGGCATGGCTGGGCAAGACAACCTTTGCCCAGTAGAAAGCAAGGGGCGAAATGTGGGACGCTTGCAGGGGAACCCCCTCCACATTCTCTCAGGCCCAGGTGTAGTGTTAGTTCTGTGACAACAATCAATTTCCAATTACAAACACAAATCAATCATCAGTGTCACATATCAATAACCTATCCATCTGGCCCCTATCAATTATGCACCAAGACAGCAAGCAAACTAAATTGAAGGATAGTGATTAGCCAATGGAATGGAAATATGATAGTCACAGGCAGGTCACAGGATGTCCTGAACAGGTTGGCCGGCTGGGCTGTTGCACCAGCAGATGTTGGCATACCAGTGAACCGAACGAACGCAGGCTGCAGAAGAATGCAAACAAGCTATTGCAAGCACAAGGCGGTAGAACAATGAGAAGAGAGTTGAACATACCATCCCAATATTTCTTAATCACGGAAAAAGCATACGCAAATGGATCAATGTCGTACCAATTGAGCCTTTGGGTGGAGCAGTGGGTAGACTGAAGGTTCACAATTACATACAGTAGTTTTATGTGGCATAAAGAAATGGCCTGTAATAGTGTAATTAAACTACAGTACAATCCCTACATGGAGAGTGCTACCTACTCTCTGCTGATTTGGGTCCTCAGGACACACCGGTGTAAAGCATAGGCAACATTGTTCACCTGTGGAATACATGGACACACACACGTGCACATGTCCACGCCTGGACGCATGCATGCACACCACAAGTGATGAGGCATTGCTGTGACAGGTAGTGGTTAACCCAGTGCAAGGGCCAGGTTAACTCGGCTTGCAGTGCAAGGCAGCCATACCAAGCACCACAGAAGTGCTGAAAGAAGCAAAAATCAACTGAACATTAACCATTTCAAATCCTTGTATGGGTTCTGTGACGGTGATTAAGGGCACACAATAAGAGAGCTGGACATTCACTAACATGGACAAACAGACAGAAACCTGATAATTACCAACACAGGCACCTACTGGACTAAACCGCTTTCATCCAGGCACCCAATGCCTCATGCAATAACAGCTTCAGACTGCTTTTAACCTGACTGATGCAAACATACCTACACTTATTCAATTCAGTTTGACCCAACAACAGTTCCCACATAACATACATATCTGAAAGCAACTTGAATGGGTGCTTGGTCACATGACAGACAATGCCACCCGGCTATGGGCTAAGACTCATCCAATGGTGTAAAATACACTACACTCTCCCAGGCACATAATAAGGATACATTTAAAATCAGCATACATGGGACACGTGTATACATACATACACCACAGTACATTGTGCATACACACACATACATACTAACATACTCTACACACAGGCACCTAGCACAGGGGCAAGGGAGGAGTTGGAAGAGGCAGGTCTTTGGTCATACCATGGGATGGTGTACAGAAGGAAAGACACCTGTCAAGCATGTACGTATGTGAACAAGAGGAAGAAATTCATGTGGTCATTTCATGCACACGCACACGCACACACACACACACACAATTGTACACACCCTCCCATGTAGACACACTCCCATCACACCTTGAGTGGTCCAATTGCGAACTAGTTACTTGTGATGATTACACAACCTTACTCCTGAAGCACCAAAGCTGGCAGAGAGAAGTGCCTGGCAATGTGCTGTCCTAGCCGGGGTGGTGGGTAAAGAAACCATGCAATACCTTGCAATACCACAATTACAACACTGTTCCCACTGCAGATCTTTCCTATGGGATGTGGCTATGATGAGGCCCAACTGTTGATTACCACTTCTTCCTACACACAATGCATCCCAACAAACAAGTAATTTGAGTGGGAGGATCGGAGGTCACACCCCAAGGTGCCCCAGTGGCTGAACCAGCAGATGGAGCACTGTTGCTGAGGCACAGTATGGCTTCTGTTGTGCTGCACATGTCACATGACCCCCCCTCTGTCCGCTTACCTGGGTTAATTCAACGTACTTGCAAAACTGAAAAACACTACCAGGGCATGACTTCCCTTGCCTCTTCCTTGCAACTTTGCAACTAGTGAGACGTTCCTTGTGCCAGCACTGCATTTGGCGGTGCTCCCTTGTGTCACAGGAGGTACAGGTTCCAAACAAACCTCATCACCATGAGTCACTACCTGTCAATGACAATTCTCAAGAACATTCCTCACCATGTAGGCATTTGGGGAGGAAGCTGCAATCTATTAATGCCACCAGATACACTTCTCACTTTACACTCGCACAGGGCTCTGCATGCACATATAAGGTGCAAGAGGAAAGCAATTCATTTAGACCAATTCAAAAGTTCCTCTGGTAGGGGTTCAGTCATCATCCTGTGTGTGTGTGTGTGTGTGTGTGTCATGATGTCCTATGAGGAAAACAGAAGTGGGAGAGCACCTGCTGATGTGCCTGTGTGTGTGACTGACGTCAAAGAGGAAGACAGAACTACACACATAGAAGTGCAACAGTTGGCGTGTGTTGGAAGGAGAATGAGAGGATGTGCACTACAATGTGACAGCCACTTGCATCTTGCAACAAAATGAGAGGGGTCAATGCGATCCTCATTCATTGTACACCTCAAGTGCATCTCCAGCGGCGTTCACAGCTACATCAGGTCTACGCACACAGCTACCAACATGATGCAATAAACCACACACAACACCACATACCTTAATAGGATGCACATGTACACTATGCTACATTGACCTCCTGGCATGGCATGCCAATAGGTAGTCATAACAACTAATAGTTTCCCTCAAGCAAAAAGTCCCACAGGTATACCCTCTTCCAGGAAAGAGTTAAACTAACACCACATAGGTAGCACTAATTGTATTCATTCACCCAGGAAGGTGCTTCCCCTGGGAAATTCCCTAAGACAACCCCTAAAGGTCAGTGGGTGTGAATTGTCACACAGTCCCACAGTCAGGTGTCTCAGGTCATGTGAGGGTTGACACAAAAGGGCTCATTATATGCATACCAGGGAAGGTTGTTCAAACTCCAGAGCTCCCACTGCCTTCCCACAAGGACAACTTTCTGTTGTTCCCAAGAGACTGGCAATCGATTCCAATCACAGACACCTATAGTACTGTCTGTCTGTCTGTGTGTCTGTGTGTGTGTGTGTGTGTGTGTGTGTGTGTGTGTGTGTGTGTGTGTGTGTGTGTGTGTGTGTGTGTGTGTGTGTGTGTGTGTGTGTGTGTGTGTGTGTGTGTGTGTGTGTGTGTGTGTGTGTGTGTGTTCACCTCATGTCCTGGAAGCTGAGAGCAATATCCATGCACTAATGAAAGGCAAATAGGTGAGCAATCACTCCCCAGCAGGCTTGAGTGTGTGCAGCTGGTACCAGTCCCAGGAGTACTCCAAGGGGCAGCATAAACCCAGGTACAACCTCATACACGTACTGTACAGTGGATGTTACATGAGAGTGCTAAACTGTATCGGCTATCATTCCATGTAAGGGCATAAACTGTCCACATGTAAGGGCATGTACTGTCCACATGTAAGGGCATGTACTGTCCACATGTAAGGGCATGTACTGTCCACATGTAAGGGCATGTACTGTCCACATGTAAGGGCATGTACTGTCCACATGTAAGGGCATGTACTGTCCACATGTAAGGGCATGTACTGTCCACATGTAAGGGCATGTACTGTCCACATGTAAGGGCATGTACTGTCCACATGTAAGGGCATGTACTGTCCACATGTAAGGGCATATGCTATCCCCATGATATGTAGGAGTGTTTCATATCATGCTAGGTCGCTTCACAAACTACACAGCTTGAAGTGAGGACTGGAGAAAAAGAACCACGACCTGGTGCCCAAACTCATGGCCTACGCTCTAATGCTGAGTTTCAGCCACGCGAGGCACCAATGTGGCCACGATTCTTCATCCCCAATCACCGTTTTTCTCCAGTTGCCACTTTCAAGCTGTGTAGATAGCGAAGCTTGTACAAGCTACACCAGCTTGCACAACACTTACTGACAACATGGCGGTCTTTATAAAGAGGTTCTGCTGTGTGCATGTGTGCGCGTGCGTGTGTGTGTATGCTGCCCATATTTTAGAAGTGTTACAAATCACGGTGCTTATTAAGGAGGTTCTGCTGTGTGTATGTGCATGTGTGTGTCTGTGTAGGGGTGGATATAAAATATTACTTGCATCACCAGTTTAGAACCCCCCTAGAAGATCCCCTACAGCACAGTCCCCCCCCCCACACACACACACCCAACACCGAATAAGGAACAAGAGATATCCAAGCCATTTCATCACTCCCAGGGGCTGTGTGGGTGGGTGACCTCAGTATTCCATCCTATCGTGGGGGTGGAGCCCTAGCAACAGCTAGGTCTGGAAGGAAGTACCAGTGCGATCACTTAGGCAGGTGGTCACATGTACCGGCTTCATGCATACCTGTGGAAAAGGGGCATTGTGAGGGGAAGTACCTAGCTCTTCCCCTCGCCTGTCCATGTGACATTCTGTTACTATCATTAGTAGCATTTGTGCCTAAACTTAGTAACATGTACATCTACAATACACCCACACTATCATGGGCCATTGACTGACACTGACTCCATATCTGCTCTGTGTTATGTCAACAGCAGACCAACTGTGCAACAGTTAAAGAGCTGGCACTCCCTATATTCAGTATTGATGGCATTTGTTGGTGTGCTCCAAAGGAAGAATGCCTTAAATTTTATAAGTAACCAGACACTGGTAAGAAATTTGTGAAGCAGATGTCCAAAGCAATGGGAACACCACTTGAAGCTACAAGTACCGCTGTAGTAAAACTTATAGTGGCTCAGTAATTACATCTGTACAAAGCATCTCTTTCAATAAAGCCAGCCTCCCTGGCCAAAATTAAATTAAGACACACCATAATAGCACTAACTTAATTAATACAGGGGGCCTTCCTCTACAAGGCATCCATCCACCTCTCTACAAAGGCCGCTCATGATCGACCTACCACAGGTGGTTGTTGTGCACAGGTTGAACTGTGCCTTGTTCCACCCGGAATGGCAGCTCAGACATTCTGGCATCTGCACCCATTCACACAGCCCCTCCTGTGCTGCTAGAACCAGCTGGGTTAAGTGGTTCACATAAACCCCTTACTACGGGATCACATGTGACCACATTCCCAGCCTAGTCAGACAGGGTGGGAATGGGAATGAGACTGTATAGATCAGGGTTAGGGTTAGGGTTAGGTGAGAGAGAGTTGATGGATTATATGCGGTGACAATGGAAGCAATGTCCATTCTTAGGGCACTAACTGCTACAAAATTCACTTACCTAGTGGACAACATATGTAAAAGAATAAAAGGGTTACCAGAAATATCACTACACAAATATGTACGTATCTACGTCATCTCATGGCTATCCGGTTATCTCAATGATAATAACCAAGGATACTTCCAATTCAAATGGTTTGGCAGGTTTTCGTTAGTTACCTTTATCGGTCTTCCTTAGTAACTTCTCCATCCATTGTTGCCTTGTCAGCAGCAAACATGTATTTCCAGTAGCGCTTCATGCTATCCATGGCTCTGCTGACATACACTGCCATGAATAAGCACAAAAGCAATTCTTGGAAGTACTAGCCAAAACACTGAAAATTGTTTCAGATGTTTTTGTTGCATATGCATCCATCCCTGTTCTTAAGTGCCAACTATTTACTGACAGAGGCAGTCATGGGTTGCCACAATGTCTGAAGCAGTTTTCAGTGTTTTGGCTAGTGTTTCTGAGGATCAAGCATGTAAAGGTCTACTCAGGTCTTCGTCAACTGTCACAACTAGACATGCAGAAGCTCTGCAATAACAATACGCACACAGAATAATTAATACACATTTACAGCCAGTGTTACACAAGCTATTATGCACCATTGGATGTACACTACTCCCATACAGTACATGTTGGTGTCCTCATAGGACGTTCTTTGTGAACGTTTTACCAGTTTTAGGGTTGGTATACTCTTCTGCCTTCTCCACAATCTCTGCCACCTGGAAGTGCTTCCTCTTGCTGAGGGGACGGCATTCCTTGATGCGAACCAGATCACCATCACGACACTCTTCATTCTCATCATGACACAAGTAGTTCTTGCGTTTCCTGTAGTACTGCATGCAACATGCAGAGGCAGCACAGGAGATGACCAGTGCACACAGTTAAAACGGAATTGTGAATGGGTATACATGTAAACACTCTGAGTCTGTGCCCACTTACATGTATCATGTACGCATGAACCACACATAACTGGTAACTGCACAGTACAGCTTGCAAGCTCTAGTGGGCGAACGGAAGTGTGTCCTAGTCATAGTCACGGCTATGCGAGGGTATTGATGAATAAATTAAATTCCACGGATTCGTTGTTTTCAAGGTGCGCATGAAGCTTCTACGCGGTCGTAGTATAACTTAAGGCGATTCAACACTTTCACGACAAATAATCAAGTACCCTGCTGGATAGAATGCGTGTAGCTAACTAGTAATCGCGTTTTGAAATAAGACGACTAGTATGAACTTACTTTCAGAACGAGAGGGTGTAGTTGAAGTCGAATTACTTCCACCTTGGCAGTTTTCTGCATTTTCGTGCCAACCACTCTTCCTATGAATTGCGCCATTTTGTTTCAATCCAGCTCCCAATCCAAATTCATAATAATTTTATGCGCGAATAATCGGAAGAGCATCATTACTTACAAGCTTTATGAAGATGCATTACAAATGAGCATGCAGTGGTTATATACAGATTAGTTATACAAGCTTTATGAAGATGTATTACAAATGAGCATGCAGTGGTTATATACAGATTAGTTATACAAGCTTTATGAAGATGTATTACAAATGAGCATGCAGTGGTTATATACACGTATGTCATGGGCTAAACTCTACTGAATTATCAAGCGACACTAATACACTGGTGCCCTTCACTGAGCGTCTTGTAGTCTGGTTAGGCCTCTTGTCTCTTCCATGGTGGACCCTCTCTGGCCGAGTTGGTGCCTTGAAGGACACAACAGCTTGCTGCAGTTCATGCAGCAAGGAGCGCTCACTTTCCAGCTTGCTACGGAGAGAAATAATCTCCTTCCGTTGCACCTCCGCATCCTGTGCAAGTTGGGACTTGTCGAGTATTGCTGCTGAGAGCTGCCGCTGGATGGTGTCTAAGCTCTGTTGCTGCTCCTCCCCATCCCTTCTTGCTGCCCAGAGCTCATGCTCTAGAGAGCAAACCCTGTCCTCCATCTGATGAGCGTGTTCCTGCAGTTCGGTGAAAGCATAGTTGCTGCTCTTCTCATTCTCTTCGTGCTCCAACAGCATTCTTTTCATCTTCATTTCAGACTCCTCGAAGACAGACTGTCTGCTCTGAAGGTCCGCCTTCAAGGCCTTAAACTGTTGCTGGACATGGTCATACTTCTCTTGAACGGAAGCAATCTCCTCTTGCTGGATTTGAATGGTTTTACGCAGTTCCTGGCTGTGATCCTCTAGCTCCTGTTTGGAGTACTGGCATTCTAAGTAGTCACTGCGGATTGTAGAGAGAGCATGGTTTGCTTTGTCATAGTCTGACCGTGCTACAGACAGAGCCTCATTGAGCTGGTCTACATCTTCTTGCATTCTAGCCTTGTCCTGCAGCAAGGCTGTCTCATGCTGCTGCATTTCTCTCTGTGCATAGGCCAACTGTGTCTTTGTTTGTACAAGCTCCCTTTCTGCCGTCTGGAGAGCCTGTCTGCTCTCGGTCAGGCCACAGTGTAGCCTCTCATTCTCCTGCCTCAGAAGCTGCTCTGTCTCATGAAACTCAGAGGCCGCAGCATCCTTCATGTTCACTGCACTTTCCAACTCATCTGCCCTGCGAGAAAGCTTCTTGTGCTCTAGTTTCAAGGCATCAAATGCAACCTGCATAGCTCTCTCACACGATGTCTTCTTCTCTAGAGAGGTCATTAGCTCAAGGTTGCGCTTCTCTGCCTCTTCAACCTCCTCTAGAAGGTGATGCAGCCGATCGGTGGCATGGCTGCTTCCCTGCTGCACAGTAGCAACCCGTTGTACAAGTGATGCTGTCTTCTTCCTCTCTAGCTCAGCCTCATTTTGGTGCTTGCTTAGCTGCTGTTTGAGGCTGACAACAAGGGTGCTCTGCTCACAAACCTCCTCTTCAAGCCTACAACAGGCTGCTGTCTTTTCTGACAGAGTAAATTCCAGTTCGTTCAGCCTTAATTGGAGAGGACGACTGTCCTTTTGGTGAGCATTCTTTAGCTGCTGCTCAAGAGTTGTCTTCTCTTCACACAGCTGCAAGACTTCCTCATGGAGGGTAATATTCTCTTGCTCAAGGGCTTTCTCCAGCTGATTCTTTTCCTGCTCAACCCGTTCCAGGGAACTAGCAAGTGCTTCACATTTCTGGGTCTGGCGAAGGCGTGACTCCTCTGAGGCAGCTAGCTGCTCCTGCAAAGTACAGCGATGGTACATATGTGAGCATATCAAACAACGGCTTATAGTCTTGACACACACACAACACACACACAGATATATATTACCATTCTGCACACACACACAAGCACACACACACACACACACACACACACACACACACACACAGACACACAGACACACACACACACAGACACACACACAGACACACACACACACAGACACACACACAGACACACACACACACACAGACACACACACACACACAGACACACACACACAAGGATGTCTTGTACGTATTACATAAACGCATACGTACATGCATATGTGATGGGGTTAGTGACTTCAGTGGCCTGTAGTACCTGTAGTAGTGGAGCAAGTGAATGAGGACCCTCACCTGTGCATCCTTCAGTTCTCTCTGTGCTGCGGAGAGTTGCTCTTCCAGTGCAGCCGTCTTGTGATACATTATCTCCACTTTCGCCTCAACCTCAGGACCCTTTTCCTTCTGTTTATCCAGTGCTGTTGTCAGGGTGCACAGTTTCTGGGAGGACTCATCTAGCTGGGTCTCAAGGTTGGCCAGAGCAGTGTCTTTGGTATTCAGGCGCGATTGCAGCTCCTCTAGAGAAACCTGTGCCTTGGCCAGTTCAGCAGCCTTTGCGTCATACTGCTCCTGGAACTTTGCCATGTTCTGCTGGTGGGAAAACTGCATGGACTGCAACTGATGCAGCTCAGACTGGGCATCCATGAGCTGTGCATTCTTAGTATGGTACTCTTTCCGCAGTCCTGCCAACTCTTGCTCTGCATTGTGCAATTTCATTTTTATTTCAAACCCTTTGCGAATTTGCTCTGGTGTAATTTCTTCTGCCTTCTTCACAAAATTGGTGGGTTTTGAGGCCTCCATCTCTTCCTTCATCGCCAATAGCCTGGCCTGTGTCTGCCTGTGCTCTTCCTGAAGGGTCTCCAGTGCATCCTGCAGCTTTCTCTGCTGTGCATCACTCTGCTTGGTCTTGGACCTCAGCTGATTGAGTCGGCTGGCTGTCTGTTCAAAGTTCTCCTTGAGACACTGATGTTCTTGCTGCAGTTTCTGGTAGTCTGAGACCACTGTGGACACATCCCACTCCAGGGCTTTTGAGCCGGTCAATACAGGAGTGCCTGAGGGTGTGCTGGTGGTGACAAAGGTGCCACTGTTGGGAGGATTGCAACGGGGATGCGTCCGGTGGAGGTGATGAAAGACTGCTTCGCTTCTTTCCCTCACACTTGCCTTTGGGGTGGTGGGCATATTGGAGATGCTACTGACAACAGGGACCTTGGTTGTATTCTGTACAGCCTCTTTGGCATTCTGTAGCAGACGGTTCTCCCCTTTCACTACCTGAAGCTCTCTCTCCAACTCAGCACACTTCCTCCTGCTTTCACTCAGAGCCCACTCAATGTTGGAGGCACGAGTGCCACAGTCCCCTCTTATCTTACTCTGCTCATGCTCCAACTGCCTTATTGCTTCGTCTTTCACTCCAACTTCCTCCGTGCGGTCGAGGAGACGCTCTTCCTGTTTGCTGACGATGCCCTGCAGCCTTGCTATCTCTTGCTGGCAACGGGACATATCCTGTTCGAACGACTTTGTTTTCTCCTTGTGCTGCAACGACATACGCTCCATTGTTCGCTCTGATTCACTCACAGCGCACAGTGCAACTTGTTCTCGGTGTTTCGTCTCATCTAGCTTGAGCGAGAGATTCCTCACCTCCTTCTGGAGCAGCTGCACATCGTTCAAGGCTGCTGCCTTCTCGGCAGACGCACTCTTCAACTCTTCTCTGACGTGGTTGAGTATGGACTGGACTTCACATATTTGTGCGCTGAGGTGACGTTTATCCTCCTGCAGCTTCTCAACTGTCTTCTTCGACATTTTGCTTCTCAGTCGACAAGGAAACAATGTTTGAATTTCGCGCTTGTCCCCATTCCCATTTCCATCTTGTTTTCGTCCCAAAAGCCAGTCCCCTTCCTGAATCTTTTGGCGCGGACGTCAATTTCCAGGCCAGAGCAGCCCGAATGGCATCACAGGAACTGCGTATTACAGAAGAGTGGATTAGAGAAAGGTTGAATCTTCGTATTGACAGTCTGGGTGAGTAACCACAGAGGCGGTTATCTGTCATAATAGCATCAGCTTGTTTTATTCCCAGCTAATAGCACATGACTGGCCTGATATCACCCTCTGTTACATGATAGTGGATGACACATTGTGAATGTATTTTTATGAATATCTATTATCACCTGCCATCTTTTATCTTTTATCATTACATATACGTGGATTGTATTGTTGATTGCTGAGTTTGCATGATGGTGAATGATGCATTGTGAATGTATTTTTATGAATATCTATTATCACCTGCCATCTATCTTTTATCATTACATATACGTGGATTGTATTGTTGATTGCTGAGTTTGCACACATCTTTATGAATATCTTGAGAACAGTACATGGGACCAGGGTTGACTGCTGATAAAGAATTCCGTTTTAAACTTGCATGATCCTTGCACTTCCTCTTGTCAGCTGATGTACGCTCTCTGGCCCTCCCTGGGTCCTACCACGAGAAGGTAACACACCTCGGTCGCTCCCTCATCGGGTTCACTAGGCTGAAGCAGCTTGACCTGTCACGGAATGCTCTGCGCTCTCTAGAGGTACACCACCCCTAGGCACTGTACACATGCCACAGTGAGGGTACTTACTTGTTCCTAGCAAATACCTGCACTTTTATCACTCTCCCCCTGCAGGGTTTGGAACACTTGAAAATGCTTGAAACCTTGAGCATGTATCTTGTCCAATTACACGTCAACGTAACTTGCAGAACAAAATATAATAATTATTTGGGCACCATTCGAGCACAAACTGGCATGTTGTGCTGAATGTCAATGCTTCTTAGCAATACAGTAATACCTCTCTATAAAGGACACTCTGAATATGGGCCACCTCTCTAATGAGGACACTGTCTGCAGTCCCAACCACATAGAGCTGTTTACAAATCTACCTCTGAATTAGGGACACCTCTCTATACAGTACAGCTAGCTGGGTCCCAGTGGTGTCCTCTATAGAGAGGTTCCACTGTATACAGGACAGCCAGCTGGGTCCCAATGGTGTCCTCTATAGAGAGGTTCCACTGTCTGTATACAGGATAGCCAGCTGGGTCCCAAAAGTGTCCTCTATAGAGAGGTTCCACTGTATACAGTACAGCCAGCTGGGTCCCAGTGGTGTCCTCTATAGAGAGGTTCCACTGTATACAGTACAGCCAGCTGGGTCCCAGAAGTGCCCTCTATAGAGAGGTTTCACTGTATACAGGACAGCCAGCTGGGTCCCAGCGGTGTCCTTTATTAGAGAGGTCACTGTATACAGTACAGCCAGCTGGGTCCCAATGGTGCCCTCTATAGAGAGGTTTCACTGTAGTAGTTATAAATGTGCCCTCCCCACATACTCTGCGGTGTGGTGTTCAGCTCACCTCCTTGACACTGCAAGCTACTACAACAACATCTCTGGTTTGCACGAGGTGTTTCGTCTGCGACACAATGCTGCTCTGAAGGAGCTGGACCTGCGTCTGAATCCAGTGACCAAAGAGGAGCCTGACTATCGACTCTTTGTGGTGCACATGCTGGTCCACCTGCGTACACTAGGTGAGCTGAGAGTGGGAAAGGGCGGGGTCGACCTAAGTATGATCACAAGCTGGGGTGGGGTGGATCTATGAAGCGAAGGTGGGGTGGGGTGTACAAACGTGTTTGTGTGTGTGTGTGTGTGTGTGTGTGTGTGTGTGTGTGTGTGTGTGTGTGTGTGTGTGTGTGTGTGTGTGTGTGTGTGTGTGTGTGTGTGTGTGTGTGTGTGTGTGTGTGTGTGCGTGTGTGTGCATGTGTGTGCGTGTGCGTGTGTGTGTGTGTGCGTGTGTGTGTGTGCATGTATGTGTGTGTCGTGTGACTGTGTGTGTGTGTGTGTGTGTGTGTGTGTGTGTGTGTGTGTGTGTGTGTGTGTGTGTGTGTGTGTGTGTGTGTGTGTGTGTGTGTGTGTGTGTGTGTGTGTGTGTGTGTGTGTGTGTGTGTGTGTGTGTGTGTGTGTGTGTGTGTGTGTGTGTGTGTGTGTGTGCGTGTGTGTGCATGTGTGTGCGTGTGCGTGTGTGTGTGTGTGCGTGTGTGTCTGTGTGTGTGCATGTATGTGTGTGTCGTGTGACTGTGTGTGTGTGTGTGTGTGTGTGTGTGTGTGTGTGTGTGTGTGTGTGTGTGTGTGTGTGTGTGTGTGTGTGTGTGTAATGGTGTACTTAAAATGTTCATTGTAGACACCTGGGGGCTCACTCTGCGCTCTGACACATGAAATGGCAATCTGCTGTAGTATGCATAACACTCTGAGGAGCAGGGGGTCTCTGCTGTGCTATGTGCTTGCTCCTGTATGCTTCAGATGATCGTCCTGTGAAGGAGAGTGAGCGGAAGGCCGCCCTGATGCACTTTGACACAGACCAGGTGATTGAGCATGTGCGACACACTGCATGAATGACTCTGCCTAATACTTTGTCGACTCGTATCACCCTCCGTTCCTGCAGGCGTACGAGATGATGTTAAATGTGGAGCGAACCCAACAGGGTACAAGTGAGGGAGATGCCCCGCCCCCAGTGATGCTGAACCACATCAAACAGACACCACTCCCCCAGCAGTCAGTTTTGCGGCACCCACCTACATGCAACATGCAAGTAGACCTAATCTAGCATGCTAGACCCTCTTCGCCGCCGGGTGCTCACAACGCAGACTCTTTGCCTTTCATGGCGTAAGCACCCGGTGTCTGAGAGGGACTACCATACTGGACTAAGGTAGACCTAGCACTTCAGCATTGCCTGATAAATAAGGCCTCTTGTCTACATGGGTGGTAATGTAAGGCACATCCTGCCTGCACTCTGTGATGTACTCTGGCCCTGCAGCGTCCGGTCAAGGCAGGTGTTGGTGAAGTCTCTTGCTCCACGTCCTGCAGGTGAGGGGAAACGAGACATTGGGACCACCCACCAAGGTGGCCCCGTAGTGTCATGTGGTGTATGGAAGCTTAGTAATACGTATTCGGTATGTGTACCTTTACATGCAGCAGGTGCCTTTGTAGGGGGCATTGTATCGGGGTAGGGGATGGGGGTGGGGATGTACGTATCCCCCTTGCTTATGTAAATTCCAACCCTCCCCCATCTTTGAAATGTCTTATGTTAGAAACATTCAGCTTTTCCATGCTTGCTTCGTATGCCTCGAGGGATGTCAGTATTGGCATCACTTGAAAGCATATCCGATGTGGTATGGCTGTGTATGTATGTATGTACGTATGTACATTATACGTATGTACGTGTGTATGTGAGTGCCTCTGAGTGTGTGGGTTTGCTGTTTTGGTGTGTACTTAAAATGCTCCAGATCCCCCACTTGCATGGCCCATGTGTGCCCACATGTGTGCCTTTAGGTACATCAGACTTGGTACATGCATATGTGTCTCTGCGCATGCCACATCCTTGAGTGTGCATCTGTAGCTCACCTCTCGTGTTCCTTCATCTGAACTGGACATCTCCACGCTCCTGGTGCCTTGTACAGATGAGACCACGAAGCTTTTGGAGCTCCTCAACGAGAGAGAGCAAGCTCAAGGTAAGGGGAAAGGTAGGAGGAGGGAGTGTACCACATTGCAATGTAACATGAATCTAGACCTTTGATGTATTGTGCTCACTGGATAGTGTAACGGAGTGGATGTGGTGTAAGCTACAATCTTTCCACATGTCATTTTCTACCTAATCCCTCCCCCTCCTTCCCAAACGTCCTGGTGATAAGTACGGACAAGCGGCTAGATTTACGTGTAGCATGGCAGCCGCAGTTCGTTCCTACAGTATATGGCAGACTTGTATCTGCACATCCTCACGTTCCTTCATGCATGAACTTCTTTAAGCTGTCCTAGCATACATCCAAGTATACTGAAAGAGATGTAACAAGTTGCTTCCTGCTTCCGTTAGTTAGAAGTTCCTTTACCCCTTTCCTTCAGAGGGTAGCACCCCCAGTCATCCTCACAGGGCCCTCGGCAGTCCCCTCAAGGCCAGCAGTGAGATTGATGGAGCAGAGCAGAAGAGGGTGGCTGGGGAAGAGCTGCCCTACAGACACAAGGGCCACTTCACCCCTCACCCTTCCCACCCAGCTGCTGCTGCAGGGGGTGAGCCCTCTTCTGTCAAGTTGAGACCTGCCTACAGTACGTCGCCCAACTTGGGGGGTGAGCAGTCAGTGTCGACTGCAATGCAGTTGGCCGAGTCAGTGGTTAGGATTGTGGAGAAGTGAGTAGTGTGTGTGTGTGTGTGTGTGTGTGTGTGTGCGTGTATGAAATGCAGTCCAATAACTGCAATATTCCTTGTTAATAGGCATGCAGCTCTCTCTACAGGGAAGAAGACAGAGCTACAGAGTGAGTCAGTGACAGCAATACATACGCAGTAGCTGAAATGTCCATGACTAACCTCTTAATACATTGGCATTTTTTGACCAGCGTACGTGAATGTATAGTAAAAGGTTAAAGAGATGTGTAGTAAGTGTTACCCATGCATATGTACGTACGCATAGTGTACAATGTGGGGTATTATGTTAAGGGATGTGACTGTGTCACTTAGGTTTGGCGAGCCAGCCCCTACCGTTGCATTGCTATTATTGCACAATCGTGATTGTGCAATAATAGCAACGCAACGGTAGGGGCTGCCGTTCGAGACTAACTCCTTGTACTCCTTGTGCGTATGTGTTCCTGCAGGAGAGCTAGCTCACTGGTTCAACTCCACCCAGGCCCTGCCACAGCCTCAGTACGAGTTGGAACAACTAAGTGAACTGCAAGGGGTACTCCATCGGCGGGAGAGTGAGCTCGCTGCCAAGGAGGACCTCATAGCTCGGAAGGAGGAGGAGTTGTCTGCTGCAGCCGCACGCTTGGAGGAGCAGGGTGGCAGAGGACAGCGAGTGGAGCACGAGCGGAGCAGTGAGGAGAGGAGGAGGCGCAAGCTGGAGCAGGCAGAACAGGACCTGGTGAGTGTGGGGTAGGGTGGAGGGGAGGGGAGGGTGGTACGTGAACATGGCGTAATGGAAGAAATTGTAGTGTGACTGGCTTATCTGTGAGCATCAGCCTTGCTGGCAGCTCTGCAGTGGTTGGGATAGGACAGCAATGTTTTCTGCAATGTTCATGACTATTGCCCACAGTGTGTCTGCTTGCTATAGTTTATGGTACACAGTCAGTAAATGTATAATGCGCACTGCTGTGTGTCTTGTGGGGAGGCCTAGTGGGCAGTGAGTGTGTAGCAATCTCCCCTCTTCCTGAACGTGTGGTTGCAGGTCGCCGTTCAGGATCTTGTTCACAAGCTGCGGTCCGAGAACAGCAATCTTCGTGCTGAGCTCCAGAGAGCTTTAAAATCAAATGAATCTACTCTAACACTTCGGGAAGACATTGGTAGGTATCATTAATGTCGATTTTGTGTGTGTACGTGTGTGTGTGTATGTGTTGTGTGCATGTGCCAATGTAGATGCATGTTTGTATGTGTATGTGTGTACGTACGTATGTGTCTTGTATGTGCATTTTGTGTGATGTGTGTGTGATCTATCTATCTTCATGCCATTGCATGCCATGCATCGTGTGTGTATGTGTGTGCATGCATACGTGGTGTGTGTGTGGTGTGTGTGTGTGCATGTGCCAATGTATGAATGCATGTTTGTATGTGTACTATGTGCATTGTATGTGGTGAGCGTGTGCATCTATCTATCATCATGCTATTTCTACTGCACATAGAGCGTCTGCAGCAAGAGAACGCATACCTGCAGAAAGAGGCTACCAGGAATGCTGTCCTCCAAGCAGAGAGTGAGGGCCTTTCCCAGGTGAAGCAGCTGGCAGGCATGTTGCAGGAGAGTCACCACTGTCTGCTGGCCACAAACGCACAGCTGCTGCGCGAGGTGGAGGAGGCCAAGGAGAGACACGCCAGGGAGTTGGAGCAGATGCACACCAACTACGAGCACCTCAGAAAGACAGTGGACATCATCCACAGCACGTGAATCGCTTGTAAATAAAACAACCTTTTGTGATGTATACGTACTTGTATATATGGTCATGCGTTTTTGTTCATTGCATTCACACATGGTGATATACTGTACATGTACATACATACAGACCATGTGATTTCATTGCACACCACAATGCCATAAACTTACAATTACAATCAAATGTATGGTAATTCTGTTAAATCAAAAACTGTCCATCTAATGCTATGTATATTCATAGGACTGAGGACAATACGTAGTGTATTCTACAATCATATGACTGGCATATTGCTATATTATACGTATGTATATAGATCCCATGACTGTATGTGCATGTATGTAAATGATTGTTGTACATATTGCTTATATAAAGCGCTCCTCATAGTCAACTTTGGTTTCTTCCAGTCCAGTGCACTCGGGCTCAGGGGTAGCACTGGCGGGGGAGTTCTCTAGCACCCATGCAGGAGGGTCCCTGGGGGTCATTTCTATGCCATTCTGTGGGTTGACCTCACCCCTGCAGAGCCCAAAGTATGTACAGAATACACAAGTATACACTGAGTATAAAAGTATACAAAAGTATATAATATATGTAATATAATATATACAGAATGATGAACAAACTAACAACATACACCTTTAATGGACCTTCAATTACACACAATGTCAGGATGCATAGTAGATGGTGATACATAACAACATAACAATACAATAAGGTCATGTAAGGTCTACATTGTATGTTCGGAGCCTTACATTCTTCTACATCTGCACTGCTTGCACTTCATACCGCAGAAAATGCACCACATCACGAGGACGATCACTGCCAGGACAAGAAGCAAAACGCCCAGGATGCTCATCACAATGACACCAGTGAGGTCGTCAAGGAGCTCCAGTGAAGTAGTGGGGGAGGGTGGTGCAGACGTCTCTGTCATTCCACACTCAGGATCCAGGAACGAGCTGACCACCGGTTGGCAGGACCCATCCACTACCAAGATTTGGCCACCAATGAGAAGCTGAGGGCTGGTAGAGGTCCACATCTGAACGGCAGACTTGATTGATTCAACAGTCTCTGCAGACTCCAGGATGGGAAGGTACAGTGTCACCCATACATGCAGTAAGACTGCTGAGGGATCAACTGTAGAGCACGTGAAGAGTGTGTAGTCAATGCTTGTTGTGTCTAAGTGGCATTTGGAGTCACACTGTCTGTGGACAGCGTCCGTAAACATGAACTTTGCATCGCCACTCTTCTGAAAGATGTCCGTGTTCTGCAGAACAACAGGTCATGACAACGAATATAATTTGACTTTGCTATAGCACATTGTATGTAACGTAATAAATACAATATATTTTGCTTTTGTTGCAACTTACAGTATATTTATTATATGGCACAATTAACTTACCAGCCATGTGTCGCAAGGTTGTAGGATATCTTTCAATCGCAGCCGAAAGTATAGAGAAGTCGGTTCTTCTGTAAAAACAAGAGACAAGACCAGTAGACACTCCATCAATGCGCCTATGTTTGTTTAAGACACAATACAGGTCTGGCCAGCATAAAACATACTTTGCCTCATGCATGTATGTATGCAAGAACTATATGTCATTGTACTTTAAACATAGTACAATAAACTAACACATATAATACGTATACAGTATAATAGTAAGTGCTTTAATACATACAGGCAGTAGTGCTATAGCTTACCAATTGCTGTGCATGTAGTTGTTCCAGTGAATCCCAATGCACACTGGCATGTATGGGTTGTGGTTGTGAGACGGATACAAGTTCCATTTCCACATGGACCACTGGAACATGGATCTCGGATGTCCTCGCTACAAGTTGGACCTGAAAACCCAGGTGGACAGGAGCAGCTGAAGCTGCCCTGTGTGTTGCTGCAGGTCCCACCATTTTCACAGCGGGGTGGTGATAGATTACATTCATTGACGTCAACATCACAGAGGGTGTCAGTCCAGCCTTCATTACAAAAGCATATAAAGTTGCCTGCAATATTCTGACAGCGTCCATTTAAACAGGGATCAGCTGAGCACTCATTGACATCTGTTTGGCAGTTGCTGTCTGTCCACACTGGTGGGCAGGTGCAGAAAAAGCTTCCTAAGGTATTGTTACATGTGCCGCTATTTTGACAAGGGAAAAAATCACATTCATTAATGTCTTCGTCGCAGTTCATCTCAGTCCAGCCGCTGTCACATGTACAACTATATCCTCCGTCAGTGTTGTTACAGACTCCATTTACACAAGGGTTACTTGTGGTACATTCATCCACATCCTCTTCACAGTCCTGCCCCGTCCATGTTTCCAGACACAGACACAGGTAATCCCCTAGTGTGTTGTTGCATGTCCCTCCATTCAGACAAGGACTCTGAAGGCACTCATCAACATCTATGTGACAGTTTGTTCCTGTCCACTGATCCATACACATGCAGCTGTAGTTTCCAACATTGTTTTCACATGTCCCGTTATTCTGGCAGGGATTATTGAGACACTCATTGACATCTTCAGTGCAATTCTTCCCCATCCAGTTGTCTGGGCACAGGCAGTCATAGTCTCCAAAGGTGTTGTTACAGTTTCCTCCATTCTGACATGGTGCAAAGGCAATGCATTCATCACGGTCCTCTTCACAGTTGACACCCATGAAGGTGGAAGGACAGACACACATGTATGCATTCTGCAGGTTATTGCACTGGCCTTCATTTTGACAAGGGTCTTCAGCACATTCATCAATGTCATCAGAACAGGTAAATCCCGTCCACCCAGGAGCACATGCACAAGAGAAGGTGTCTTGGTCGTTGATGACAATTTCACTACAAGTTCCATTATTCTCGCAAATGGTGGGGTTGCACACCTCTGAAGGGGAAGGTTACAATTCATTACAATTCAATTAGCTATAATTTCTAATTTCAGGTACAGGACATTGTATAAGGACATTGTATAAGGACAGTGTATAAGGACATTGTATAAGGACATTGTATAAGGACAGTGTATAAGGACATTGTATAAGGGCAGATAACAATCAACATTTTACATCACGTGCATAACCAGCTCCTGCACAAGTTCTTGCTATACTAAGTAAACCTGTATTATACTGTGCAAGAACACCCTATTCAATTAATTTGTCACATTTTGTACAGCAACCACAAATACAAAGAGCAGGGGTTAATGAAGTAGCCCAAATACGGCATAACATGACTTACATACCTATCTTAATTAAGGATTTATTTTTTAGTGTTACAACTCAAAGCCTGCTAGCCATGCTCACTATGTAATATATACAATTTGCTCAGATACCCCCTTTGAATGCATTGTATATACATACGTGTATGCAAGGCTTGCATGTACTTACGCGGTGGAGGCAAGGCCCGAACTTCTGCTTCAGTCACGTGACTGACAACTGGATCAGGGTTGGCAAAGTCAAGAATCGCCAAATGGATGCTAAAGATGTACACACCCACAGGTAGTGGCTCCAGTGTGGTCACTACAAGCTGGTCAACAGAGGTACCTTCATCAACTGCAAAGTTGATATTGACTGTTCCAGACCCACTCACGGTACCTATAAACGCTATCACTGTGCTGATGTCCAGTGTATCAAGAATTATTCCAATAGTAAACAGATAAGTTCCTTCTGCTACCATGTGTGTTGATTCATCCACAAACAAAGCAGCCTCATACTTTGTAGCATTCACTGTGTACCCTGCTGAGTTAATGTCATTTGCTGTATATGTATATACATATATAGGAGAGGAGGAGAGGACTGTAAAAGTATATCATGCATGAACTCTTTCAGCAAGGCATGAACATAGAACAACATACGTAGAAGTACATTATGTATACACAGAAGTGCCCCTGTGCCACAGTGAATCTGCTCTGCGGTGGTGGTTTTATGTGGTACAAATTTTATTTAGTATAACCTACGTATACTGTACAATTAGCAATTTGCAGCCAAACTGACCATTTATTGCACTGCTGGTCCCCCTTCAGCACGGTTTGTGCAATGTGTGGATCAAACAGTGCATGCAGTATATCAATTCATTCGTATAATTATAGCAATCTACTGTAGTACAAACGAGTATTAATATCATACACTTTTTATATAGCAATAGCTAAGAATCAGAGAGCGCATTATTATTCAACTGCATTTGTGCAACACACACTGCTACTTACACACCAGTAGCGAAAACGGCAGCAGCGACGGTGGGGACGACAGCGGCAAGCAGCAAGCAAGTAGCGACGACTACAGTTCGCTTCGGGCTAGTGCAGGTGTCTAACTAGTGACCTTATAAGGTCACTAGTTAGACACCTGGAAACAATGGTTTTGCAGCTGCATGAATATTTAATGAGGTGTATTAGTGATATACACACCTCACCACATCAAAGGAAATGCCCACGCATTATGGTACAAGTGATAAATATAGCCACTACTGTTCACATGCATATTTACATACGTAGCTCACACACACAGCTCATGTACTTGTCTAGACTGAGAAATGCTAGTGTTCCCAAGCGCAACCAGCTCACCCCGTACATCCCTGCACTCATGCGAATCTGAGTCTCCAATAGTTCCACTGTTACAGCTGACCACACAAAGACCACTTTGCAGGTATGTCCCAAAGATACAAGTTGCTAACGTATGCAACAAGAAAACAACTTCTCCATGATGACACAGCTTATGTATGTATGTAAGTTCCACTTACCAGGGCATATACTGGCAGACGGCAAGCAGATCACGGTGCTGCTTGCTTCTCTACTAGTTGCACCATGATTCATGATCTCTTCTGTGCTGACATTAAATGCCCCACCCCAGGCATAGAGGAAGTACACACACTGGTCCAGTGACACGTCACTGGGGTCACCTGTCACCCGCTCTCTTCTAAAGGCAGCAGTGGTCACTCCATCCTCAAACATTGCTGATGTCGCTGTTATGTCCTGTGAGGTATCAACTGTGGGTGCAACCTGACCTACTGCATACCTGAAGGGACAGATATGCATTGTTTATGTTATTACTTAGCAAAGACCAGAGCTATTATAATATAATTATAATAATGACTGCAACATCTTCATTAGTCGTCAACACTACAAACTCACCCATCGAAGACAAAAGACCCCTGAGAACTGGCTGCTCCAATAACCACATCTGAGTTAGGCTACAGGTAAGAGAATACAGGTGAGTTCATTCAACTCAAATGACATAAGATGCAAACCTCCTGTTTACAAGTGCCTTACCATGAGCTGGTTGCGGGAGAAGCCAATGCCAACCCAGCCAGCAGTTGTGGCTTGTAATGTGAAAGTGATGGTATCGCCTTTTACAGTATATGTCACACTGTACACATCATCCGATGAAGACCTCATTCCAGAACATGAGTCTGTAGCAGTAGATGTGCATGCAGTCATATACAGATGCTATGCTATTTTTAGCGAAGTGCACACTTATGTGCTGTACAAGACCCACCAGTGCACATCACAGCAGCATCCATGCTGTGTGAGCAGTTCCCACCAACAGCGGCATCAAACGTGCACTGTTGGAGGATGGTCTCAGCTCCTGTACACTGTAGGTCTTCCAAAATGGGTCCACTGCCCTCCCCAAAAACGCCACCCTGACCGAGGTAGGCCTCCTCTGCCCTCAGGTAACCTAGCTGTGTGCACACCAGATTAGCTGCAACAATGTCCCACGTATCCACACAGATGGACCTCCACACACCAGACGTGAACACCTCAACTCTACCACGGTCAGCGGATGGACCATCTTCTAGTCTCACAGTCCCCTCTGAGGCAAAATACATCATATATGAATTTCCACATAATTGTGATTTGCATACTATAATATAGTGCATGCACACATGCATCGCATATTATTATACACTTATGTACACATCTACATAGCTAGTTTATACGTAGAAGTTACAGAGGAGGACCCTTTCTTACCTGGTGGCTGACAAGGTCCAGCTGGATCCCCAGCCACCTCAAGACTGTCGTCATTGCAGGAAGTACATGCTGTGGAGTCATTTCCTCTCAAGCAAGACTTACAAGATGAATGACAGTCTGCATGTGAGATAGAAGGTCCATATAGTCGTATTGTGAAGGTTTTATAATGCAAGAATGTCAACGCACTCAACTTACAGTCAGTGGACCCTACTGCGATGTCACCATGGATACCAAGCACATTGATCACAAAGCCACACTGCAATGACCCTCCAAGAATGACACTGTCAGATATGGCAATGACCTCCTCACCATCATATGAACACGTATGATTGACTTGAAACAGCGAGGAAGGCAATGAGAAGGTTGAAAAGTCAAGTATGGTACCTATGTATGCTGTGAAACAAACGAGTCTATACAGACAGAACAAGTACATGTGACTTACCATCAAAGATAGTTGCTACATCATCTGCAGCAGTTTCAACTGCATAACGGTGGTTCGTGCCATCAAAGAATGGGTGAACTTTGTAGCAGGCAGCAGTTGGATCAGAGAGTGGTTGGTTTGGAGTACTGGCTGTGTAGAAGGACGACCTGAAGCAGAGAGACTGCTCACCAGCTACCTCAAGGGAAGGGTCTTGGACTGTGTGGATGGGAAAGGGATGGAGCCAATAAATCAGTTGGAATCCATTCAGTTGACTGATTGACCCTTACTGTTGGCTGTTGTGCTTCTGCAGTCTGCATTTACAGTTGTGTCTGGCATGGGAATGAGGCAGCCATCAGTAGCAGGGTGCTCCTCACACACAGCCTGCATGTGGGGTTGGACGGAAGTGTATATAACACATCGCTTTACAAAATCCTGTGAAAGGTGTACCTTATGCACTCCATCGAAGGAACACCAGTCTCGACTTGACCCAGCAGGAGAGCAGGCATAGGGGAAGGCCTGTTCATTCAAACAGTCGCCATAGACAAAGGGACAGCCGAAGCCTGCAGAGATGCGAACTTACAGGGATCAGCCTTGACTATACAGCATGTACATACATATAATCTTGTGTTTTGTTGGCTTGGCATTGGCTCCTTGTGCCTGATTATCCTTGCTGGAACACATACCCGCACCCACACACCCACACACCCACACACACACCCACACACACACATACACCACACCCACACACCACACCACATCCACCTAGCCACACACACACCCCACACACACCTTTTCCATACAGCAGTGGTATTCCATCACCATTGACAGTCCTTTCTGCTACTGTATAGTTTGCCTGGTACCATCCAGAGTCTTCCAACAGAGCAAGAGTGAACCCACTCAGTATCGAGTACGCACTGCAGGAGTGTGGACAGGAATGCACACACACAGTTGGACAGGGCCTATTCACTTCCTCCATACACAATAAACTTCAAAATGAACACATGGTCACTATATACTCTTGTGTGCATGGACTTACGGATAAAATTGCCTCGTCATTAACTCCGGCAGCAAGATTCTTGTATCCCAGTGACTGTATAGTACAATACACAATTACCTCACAGATAAACATACTGAGAAGGATACACATAGTCATACCTAGTAGAGTCTTCCAGGAAAACGCCACCAAGTGTGTCACATTGATAATAGTCCTTCGCATACTCCACAACCTACATAAATGGGGTAAGTACGTATAACTGAAGAAACAAATCTGTAAGCTCAACATATACACTTATACTTACTTTCGATGAGAAGACAGCCCGTTGGCTCACTCCCTTGTATACCTGCTCTCCTAAAACTGTTTCCCCATATCTAAGTGCGCATAATAAAGTGCACAGTATATGCTAGAGTGGATGTCACCATACCAGCAGCATGAACAGTACCACAGGTAGAAACAAACTTGCCTGGGAAATAATTTAGCAGAGAATCCAAGTACATGCAGCACTTCGCGAGTGAACAGTCTCATTAGCTCATTAGGATCAGTAGTTGGGATGTTCTGCAGAGACACGATTGCAGAGGAAGTCATGAAGTACAAGAAATTGGCACATCATTGAAGAGAGTCTTACCTGAGGACACACATTAAGGTATCCAGCAATTGGTGTGCCATCAGGATCCACAGCGCATGCTGATGCATAGGTGTATGTATTAAAGTTTTCACTGCATAGATCTGACAGCAGGTGTGCAAGGAATGGAGACGAATGGGTAGCAAATACATGGGTAAGCTAGTGCACCTATTCTGTAACAGTGTATCGCTTGTCTTTACCTGTTTGGAGTGCTGTGATGTAAAGTACAAAGTCCGTGTCTGCCAAACCAGCCCCATTGGGACCAACTGTTACACACTGCTGATTAGCTACATCGCAAATTTGTGTCTCTGCAGTGCCAATGTGGCCATTTGGGAAGGGAACTTCAGCACACACCAGAGAAGGGAGAATAGCGGTTGCTGAGTTACAGGTGCATGACCCTGCTCCTGCAGCTATGCAATCTTCTGTTTCGTTTCCACAGCTCACGGTAGGCCTAAACACAAGGTTCCCTTGGAGCCTCCGGACAGACAGGGCCTGTGATAAGAGGTTCAAGCCTTGTTCCAATGGTCCTCCTGGACCAAATACGTCAGTGGGTAGACTCGCATCAATCCTGTCATTTACAAGGTAAGGAGTGATTCTAATGGGCTGGAAGCCTGCCTCTCTTTCAACCCCATTGTCCAGAGGTATGGTTTGAATACTGAAGGTCAACTGCAGAGCAAGAGGGGTGACTGTCGTGCTCCATGCGGCGGGTTAAATAAACGCGGACAACGCCATATGCAACACATACAGGAGAAATACAGTGTGTGACAGGTGGCGGATGTCAGTGTGCAGTGCACTTCCCTCACCTGGTCGTGTATGCCTTGATGGTTGATCTGGCCGGAGACGAGGCCCGACGCCACAAGGGTGAGTAGTAGCAAGCTCCACTTTCGCGCAAGAGTCATTGCTTCGTGTCACAAAATCAACACGCTAGCTAGCTAGCTTTACTAGCGTACGAAGTTCTAGACAAGGGCATCCACCCTATCACAGAAATGTTCTAGGAGCTAAGAAGGACAAGGATTCTAGGCAGCAGCTCGTGCGCGGTACAGAACGTCAGGGGCTGTTTGTGAGGCGTACCGATCTGCCACACGCGGCACGGAATGCGCGGGTGGGGAGATTAGCTACGCTTGACTGATCGCAGCTAAAGCTTGCATAAAGATGCGCGCGCCTAAGCCAGACAAAAGAGGCATTTTGCAGAGTCTTTGGATGTGCATATACCGGTTGCAACACACACTTAGCTATAGCTAGCTAGCTAGCTGTACACATGGCTATAAAACCACGTGATGTGATCGTTGCAAATAATTATTCAGGATACCTTTCCGCAATCAAGCTCCATGCAATCAACACACTATAGCTAATTCAGCAGTTTTGACCAGTAGGGAAAACACAGCATGATTGGAATGTAAACATGGGAGTAAACAGCCAGTACAATTTTATACAGTTATATGCAACTATGAAATTATACAATTAAGGCACATATAATGTTCACATCAGTAACTATATATGATATAGCATCATAGTGATGTTTATATATAACTAAGGAGTTTGTATTTAGTGCTTCATAAACGGATAATAACTGCTATAATACCAGTCCCTGTATAGAGTCCAAGTACGTATACACATTTTTGTGCATGTAGCTATGTAGGTCATAGCTGAGGTTTACAGGTTGCAGCTCTCAGCTGTGATTCCCTCAGTACACTTGTGACTGGAGTTCTCAAACACGAATGTGCAGGAACTGGTGGTAGCTGCCATTTGCACATCAGTGAGTGGCTTCACTTCATACCTGCAGAACACAATGCCAATAAATACTTCTCACACACATTATAGTAGATGTTGTATGATTATACTCAAATAAAAGCCTTACTTTCTTCTCCGTTGCCAGTTTGCATTTGGTATGGCACAAAATGGAGCACGTTATAATGAGAACCACCACCAGGACAATAAATGGGATGGCTAGGACACCCATCACTATGGCAATTGTGAGGTCATCAAAGAGCTCCAGGGATGGTACAGCGGTCTCTGTCATTCCACACTCAGGATCTAGGAACGAGTTGACCACCGGTTGGCAGGACCCATCCACTACCAAGATTTGGCCACCGATTAGAAGCTGAGGGCTGGTAGAGGTCCACATCTGAATGGCAGACTTGATTGATTCAACAGTCTCTGCAGACTCCAAGTTGGGAAGGTACAGTGTCAGCCATACATGCAGTAAGACTGCTGAGGGGTCAACTGTAGAGCACGTGAAGAGTATGTAGTCAATGCTTGATGTGTCAAAGAGGCAGCCACACTGTCTGTCGACAGCACCAGCAAACAAGGACCTTGCATCTTCGTTCTTCTGAAAAATATTTCCTTTCTGCACAGGCCAAGGTACACCAAAAGCAATGCTTGTGCTTGTAATGTGCATACATATAACACATAACATTGCTTGTCTAATTCTGGTACTAGCAACAAACTAGCCTGCTGCGCTTCAACAATGCTACGCAAGTTGTTTGTGCGTAGAGGGGGGGGGGGGGCACTAATACATATCTCCCTATATATATTGCCGAGAACTAATGATCATCTGAGGGTCAAAGACAGTAGAGACGCAGTTAGTTAATCTGGTTGTGGTGGACTCATCGGTGAGCAGTAGTGATGGATGTATTTGGACGAGTATACATGCCAATATCTCCTACCAATAGTACACGACCTGTGGTTCAACAAAGGCAGGCTACAGTTCACAAACTGACACTGATTGAGAGGGATATTGATGTGTATATATATGTACATAGCATTTGGGGGCAATAGTTGATCAGCTATGTATAAATATAATCAGTGGTGTATTGTCCCAGACCGAGCCCTGAATTGTCACAGTAGTGTATAAGCAAACTGTTAATTCTGTGTCACAATTACTTACTAGCCATGTGTCACAAGGTTCACGGATACCATTCAATTGCAGGCGAAAGTACAGAGAAGTCGGTTCTTCTGCATAAATGGAGACAAAACAATGTCCCCTTCAAGAGATGCATTGAATACTCCAACAGCTACTGATATAGCTTAGGCGACAAACAGGTCAAGCAGTGCCAATGCTGCTGTGTATACAACACATGCTGAGGTAATATGATTCAAGAATTACATGAATATATATTGCTATATTAGCATATGCTCACCAATTGCTGTGCATGTAGTTGTTCCAGTGAATCCCAATGCACACTGGCATGTATGGGTTGTTGTGGTGAGACGGATACAAGTTCCATTACCACATGAACTACTGGAACATGGATCTCGGATGTCCTCACTACAAGTTGGAGCTGAAAACCCAGGTGGACAGGTGCAGTTGAAGCCACCCTCTGTGTTGGTGCAGGTCCCATTATTTCCACAGCGGGGTGGTGATAGATTACATTCATTGACGTCAACATCACAGAGGGTGTCAGTCCAGCCTTCATTACAAAAGCATATAAAATTGCCTGCAATATTCTGACAGCGTCCATTTAAACAGGGATCAGCTAAACACTCATTGACATCTGTTTGGCAGTTGCTGCCTGTCCATGCTGGTGGGCAGGTGCAGAAAAAGCTTCCTAAGGTATTGTTACAGGTGCCTCCATTTTGACAAGGGAAAAAATCACATTCATTAATGTCTTCGTCGCAGTTCATCCCAGTCCAGCCAATGTCACATGTGCAACTATATCCTCCGTCGGTGTTGTTACAGACTCCATTTACACAAGGGTTACTTGTGGTACATTCATCCACATCCTCTTCACAGTCCTGCCCCGTCCATGTTTCCAGACACAGACACAGGTAATCCCCTAGTGTGTTGGTGCATGTCCCTCCATTCAGACAAGGACTCTGAAGGCACTCATCAACATCTACGTCACAGTTTGTTCCTGTCCACTGATCCATACACGTGCAGTTATAACTTCCAACTTCATTTTCACAGCTTCCACTATTCTGGCAGGGATTATTGAGACACTCATTGACATCTTCAGTGCAGTTCTTCCCCATCCAGTTGTCTGGACACAGGCAGTCATAGTCTCCAAAGGTGTTGTTACAGTTTCCTCCATTCTGACATGGTGCAAAGGCAACGCATTCATCGCGGTCCTCTTCACAGTTGACACCCACGAAGGTGGAAGGACAGACACACATGTATGCACTTTGCTGGTTAATGCATTGAGCTCCATTTTGACAAGGGTCTTCAGCACATTCGTCACTGTCATCAGCACAGTGCTGCTTGCTTCTCTACTAGTTGCACCATGATACATGATCTCTTCTGTGCTGACATTAAATGCCCCACCCCAGGCATAGAGGAAGTACACACACTGCTCCAGTGACACGTCACTGGGGTCACCTGTCACCCACTCTCTTCTAAAGGCAGCAGTGGTCACTCCTCCCTCGAACATTGCTGAAGTAGATGTTATGTCTTGTGAGGTATCAGCTGTGGGTGCAACCTGACCTACTGCATACCTGAAGGGGATAGGTATGTGTAGTTGCATTGCTTAGCAAGGATTAGTGTTAGGGCATGTGACTTCTCCATATTAACTGTTGCTACCACAAACTCACCCATCAAAGACAAAAGACCCCTGAGAATTGGCTGCTCCAACAACCACATCTGAGTTAGGCTACAGGTAAGAGGATGTATAGACAGTCATAAAGTAGATGCCAAAGAGGCTCAAATTTGCAATGGTAAAAATCCACTGATATATTTCCTTAGTATAAAGTAACAAGCACTTGATTAAAACACAAAGACCTTGAAGTGTCCTACAATTTCATTAGCAGAGCTGTGTTTTGCTCTAATACCTTGCTATCAATAGCATGTGATCTAATTACAATCAAATGAGACAATCCCTAGTTACAAGTGCCTTACCATGAGCTGGTCGTGGGAGAAGCCAATGCCAACCCAGCCAGTAGTCGTGGCCTGTAATGTGAAAGTGATGGTCTCCCCATTGACAGCATATGTCATACTGTACACACCATCCGATGAGAATCTAGTCCCAGAACATGAATCTGTATAATTTATAGCAGATGTACAAGTAGTAATTACAGATTCCGTATTGTCAAAACACTTGTGCACTGTACAAGACCCACCAGTGCACACCACAGCAGCATCCATGCTGTGCGAGCATTTCCCACCAACAGCGACATTAAACGTGCACTGTTGGAGGATGGTCTCAGCTCCTGTACACTGCAGCTCTTCCAAAATAGGTCCACTGCCCTCCCCAAAAACGCCACCCTGACCGAGGTAGGCCTCTTCTGCCCTCAGGTAACCTAGCTGTGCGCACACCAGATTAGCTGCAACAATGTTCCATGTGTCCACACAGATGGACCTCCACAAACCAGACGTAAACACCTCAACTCTACCACGGTCAGCGGATGAACCATCTTCTAGTCTCACAGTCCCCTCTGAAACAGGTACATGCACAAATACATATGACAAAATATAGGTACATACATACAGTTTAATAGGCACCTTCTACAGTTTTTAAACCTACTGTATGTATCCAATCCACCATGTAACAGTTGACAATTTACAATTAATTGTACTGTATATTGTATATGCTATGTTGCAGTATCTGTTTAGCATTACATTTTAATTACATGCACAGTAAAATGTTGAAGAAACAAACTGGATATCAGTGGGCAAATTGATCTTGAGCATATATACATGTACGTGTATAGCCGAGTAGATTGCATGAGTCGCACTCCTGTAAGCCTCTGTCAACTGTGTACGAAACTAATTTAAAGATACTGTGTCCTGCAATCAAGTTGCTGATTCTGCTATGTACATATGGACATGCTCAAGAGCACTCATTATCAACAATACAGCAATGAGCCTATGATACCATAGACCTTTTAATGCTATATACAAGCACATACTAGAACAAAGGGTGCAGGAATACATATTATTAGTAGTAGATTGCGTGAAACAAAGGGTTTACAGTAATACAGAGTAGGAGCCATTCTTACCTGGTGGTTGACAGGGTCCAGCTGGATCTCCAGCCACCTCAAGACTGTCATCACTGCAGGAAGTACATGCTGTGGAGTCATTTCCTCTCAAGCAAGACTTACAAGATGAATGACAGTCTGTATGTGAGATAGAAGGTCCAGAGTCGTATTGTGAAGGTTTGTATATGCCAGTATAGGCTAACACGAAAGCACAGGACTTACAGTCAGTGGATTCGACTGTAGCATCACCGTAGATGCCAAGCACATTGCACAGATAACCACACCACAGTGCTCCCCCAAGAACTGGACTGCCAGATGTGTCATTGACCCCTTCTCCATCCATTGAGCAAGTGTAATCAACTGAAAACAAACAAGTGGCCAATGATAAGTTGTAGGCATACAGTAGGCATGCTACATTGTAGTAACAATATACAACATATACTGTGAAGCAAGTATAATGCATACAGCAGTCAGTCATACTTACTGTCTAAGACATAAGTACTGAGATGACAGTGAAACAAACAGGTCTATACACACACCACAAGTACATGAGACTTACCATCAAAGATAGTTGTTACACCATCTGCAGCAGTTTCAACTGCATAACGGTGGTTCGTGCCATCAAAGAATGGGTGAACTTTGTAGCAGGCGGCAGTTGGATCAGAGAGTGGTTGGCTTGGAGTACTGGCTGTGTAAAAGGATGACCTGAAGCAGAGAGACTGGTCACTAGCTACCTCAAGGGAAGGGTCTTGGACTGTGTGGATGGGAAAGGGATGGAGACAATGAATCAATTGGAATTCATTTAGTTGACTGATTGATATACTCACTGTTGGCAGATGGATGTCTGCAGTCTGCATTTACAGTTGTGTCTGGCATGGGAATGAGGCAGCCATCAGTAGCAGGGTGCTCCTCACACACAGCCTGCATGTGGGGTTGGAGAGAAGTGTAACACTTAACTTTACAAAGATCTTAGAAAATGCAGATGTCTGATGTCTGATGATTGCATGCAATTACTAATGCACCTTATGCACTCCATCGAAGGAACACCAGTCTCGACTTGACCCAGCAGGAGAGCAGGCATAGGGGAAGGCCTGTTCATTTAAACAGTCGTCATAGACAAAGGGACAGCCGAAGCCTGCATACAAAGGCATTCATCGTGAGTAGTCTAAACAGTGATTGTGTGTTATATACATACACTCATAACCCGTCATACCCTACATCTGTATATATACAATACCCATGCAACAAGTGCAGTGTACCCATTTAATTGTCCAGTGATTGAGCAACTATATGTAGAAACTTCGTTGAATATAGTACCTCTTTATAAATATACTCAACACCCACACCAATCCATGCATGACCCACCCATATACTCCATCACAGGCTCTGCCCACCATTCCCACCCACCTTTCCCATACAGCAGTGGTATTGCATCACCATTGACAGTCCTTTCTGCTACTGTATAGTTTGCCTGGTACCATCCAGAGTCCTCCAGCAGAGCAAGAGTGAATCCACTCAGTATCGAGTATGCACTGCAGAAGTGTGAACAGGAATGCACATATGGCAGCTGTTGGACAGGATCAAGAGTAGATAAGATATTTCTTCTGTTCTCTTGAAAGGATCTATTCAATTGTTTTACAATAGACACACAGACACTTTTTGTGCATGGGCTTACGGATAAAATTGCCTCGTCATCAACTCTGGCAACAGAATCCTTGTATCCCAGTGACTGCAGAGGGGAAGCAGGGAATGGTTGTAGCAGCTCATGAGGTATTGCAGTAAATTCTAAATGGCACACCTAGTAGAACTGTCCAGGAAAACACCACCAAGTGTGTCACATTCATAGTAGCTCTTTGCATATGCCGCAACCTACATAATTTTTATAAAGAGAAATAAGTGTATATTATAGTAAAGTAGACTAATAGCAATGCATCAATAATGTCAACAGTACGTAGGCAATGACGTACTTACTTTGGATGAGACGACAGCCCGTTGGCTCACTCCCTTGTATACCTGCTCTCCTAACACTGTTTCCCCATAACTAAGTCGGGATCAGTAAAGTGCACAATACAGTTGATGAGGCCACTAGTACATAACATGAACAGTACCACAGGCAGAAACAAACTTGTCTGGGAAATAATTTAGCAGAGAATCCAAGTACATGCAGCACTTCGCGAGTGAACAGTCTCGTTAGCTCATTAGGATCATTAGTTGGGATGTTCTGCAGAGACACGATTGCAGAGGAAGTCATGAAGCACAAGAAATTGGCACATCATTGAAGAGAGTCTTACCTGAGGACACACATTAAGGTATCCAGCAATTGGTGTGCCACCAGGATCCACAGCGCATGCTGATGCATAGGTGTACGTATTCAAGTTTTCACTGCATAGATCTGACAGCAGGTGTGCAAGAAATGGAGACGAATGGGTAGCAAATACATGGGTAAGCTAGTGCACCTATTCTGTAACAGTGTATCGCTTGTCTTTACCTGTTTGGAGTGCTGTGACGTAAAGTACAAAGTCTGTGTCTGCCAAACCAGCCCCATTGGGACCAACTGTTACACACTGCTGACTAGCTACATCACAAATTTGTGTCTCTGCAGTGCCAATGTGGGCATTTGGGAAGGGAACTTCAGCACACACCAGAGAAGGCAGAATAGCGGTTGCTGAGTTACAGGTGCATGACCCTCCTCCTGCAGCTATGCAGACTTCTGTTTCGTTTCCACAGCTCATGGTAGGCTTAAAGACAAGGTTCCCTTGGAGCCTCCGCACAGACAGGGCCTGTGATAAGAGGTTCAAGCCTTGTTCCAGTGGTCCTCCTGGACCCAATACTTTAGTGGGCAGACTCGCATCAATTCTGCCATTTACAAAGTAAGGAGTGATTCTAATGGGCTGGAAGCCTGCCTCTCTTTCGACCCCATTGTCCAGAGGTATGGTCTGAATACTGAAGGTCAACTGCGGAGCGAGAGGAGAAAATCTCTCCGTAGACATATGTAATACCATAGATACTCGATGCATGCGGTAATACAAAACCTATAGTGCGCAAAACGGATCTCGTGCAATGTACTCATGCAGTAACTGCTTTAAGTGACGAGTAATCAGCAGAGAACGCACAGTACATCGCGATCGTGTATAGGTACTTGCGATTGTTATTCAGCTATACGTAGTTATTTAGCTACAGTGCATCACCTAGCCACGCCACTGATAGCTACACTACAATTTGCCCAATTTACAGCTCACACTCCGCCTGTCTGCTGCCAGCTGTGTGTCACAGTTGCCTAGTGCGTCGGCCCTTTCCCCATTTGCTCACCTGGTCGTGTATGCTTTGATGGTTGATCTGGCTGGAGACGAGGCCCGACGCCACAAGGGCGAGTAGTAGCAAGCTCCACTTTCGCGCAAGAGTCATTGCCTCGTGTCACAAAGCACTGTGCCAGCGCAGCTGGAGATACTCTGAGAGGAAGTTCTGAGAGCCAACAAGTCCGAGGATTCGCTACGAAGACTTGTTGAATCTGCAACTGCGTAGTCTACTACAGCTACATACAGCAGAGGGCGTAGCCAGGAATTTTCGAACAAGTAGATATTTCGAATTCGCAATAAAAAAAACTCGTGGGGCGCCAGCGCGCCGTACTTGAGCAAAGGAGAATACAAAAATGTACTTGAATATCAAGTAGGCACTTATAGCTACATAGGTACAGGAGAGTTCTCAACCACACTACAAATGGGTGGTAGGATTATAGTCCTCTTCGGCAGGGCTGACCATGAATAGGCCATAGTCATTCTCAAAGGCAGATGAGGCTTGTTTGTTGACTATCGTTGATAGTTCACTCAGAGGGTTCTCTGTGGTAATTACGTACCTGGATTGGTCAGATAAATAGAACGTTGTGGTTTATAATCACATTTTTAGCCACATTTAATACATTGAGCATACATATAACACAGAGAATCAATAAACTCACCGCTTTGATGCCTGTTTGTGCCAGGCACAGCAGAAAACACAGCACATCATAAGGATGACTACTGCCAGGACAATGAGCAGAGCCCCCAGAATGCCCACCACGATGACTGCAGTGAGGTCGTCAAGGAGCTCCAGTGAATTAGTGGGGGAGGGTGGTCCAGACGTCTCTGTCATTCCACACTCAGGGTCCAGGAGCGAGTTGACCACCGGTTGGCAGGACTCATCCACTACCAGGATTTGACCTCCGATGAGAAGCTGAGGGCTGGTAGAGGTCCACTCTTGAACGGCAGACTTTATTGCTTGAATAGTTTCTGCCGACTCCAGGATGGGGAGACTCAGAGTGATCCTGGCATGAAAAATGGCTGCCATGGTGTCAGTGGCAGAGCAGGAGTAGAAAGATGAGACAATATCTGAAGACGTAATAGAGCAATTAGTGCCACATTCACTCCGAGTGGCTAGTGCAAATGCGGCCTTTGCTTCATTCTGTTTCTGGCTGAGATTCGCTTGCTGTAGAAAAACAGCATGCGAACACAAATCACCATGCATGCATACCACACTGGTAGTCAGCTTAACTCACAAGCCAAGATTCACAGTCGGTGGAAATCCCTTTTATCCTCAGCTGAAAGAACAAGGACACAACTTCCTCTGCAAGAGAACCAAAGGTGCACCAGGTACTGTAGAGGCAGCACAATGCTGAGCAATCTAGTCCTTGTGTCCACGGCTATACATGCTGGTGCTGCTGACAGTGCTGCTTACCAATGATGCTACAAGTGGTTACCCCAGTATATCCTTCCAGACATTGACATTCATGGGTTGTTGGCGTCAGCCGGGAACAGCTTCCATTCCCACATGGTCTGTTATAACATGGGTCTCGGCCGTCAGCTTCACAGAATGATCCTGTAACTTGGAATGGGCACAAACAGTTGAAAGTACCATTTTCATTGTTGCACGTCCCTCCATTTTGACAAGGATCATCGAGGCATTCGTCAACATCCACATGACAGTTTGACCCTGTCCACTGATTGGGGCAAGTGCAGCTGTAGTTTCCATCTGTATTCGAGCAATTCCCACCATTGTGGCAAGGGAAACTGAGACACTCATCAACATCAAAATCGCAGTCTTGTCCAATCCATGTTTCTAAGCACAAACAAATATAACTGCCATTTGTGTTGTTGCATGTCCCTCCATTTTGACAAGGGAAAAAGTCACATTCATTAATGTCTTCGTCGCAGTTCATCCCAGTCCAGCCACTGTCACATGTGCAACTATATCCTCCGTCAGTGTTGTTACAGACTCCATTTACACAAGGGTTACTTGTGGTACATTCATCCACATCCTCTTCACAGTCCTTCCCTGTCCATGTCTCTAGACACAGACACTGGTAACCCCCTAGTGTGTTGTTGCATGTCCCTCCATTCAGACAAGGACTCTGAAGGCACTCATCAACGTCTACATCACAGTTAGATCCATTCCACTGAGCCGCACATAAACAACTGTAGCTGCCTTCTGTGTTGTTGCAGGTCCCTTCATTCAAGCATGGATCTGAGGAACATTCATTGACGTCCTCTTCACAGTTCCTTCCTGTCCAGCCTTCACGGCAAGTACAACTGTAGGTGCCATCTGAGTTGTTGCAGGTTCCTCCATTCTTACAGGGATTCTGAAGGCACTCGTCAACATCCACCGTACAGTTCACTCCCCTCCAGCCACCGCCACACATGCAGTTGTAGCCACCATCCGGAGTATTGCTACAGCTGGCTCCGTTCTCACATGGAGCAAACACGATGCAAAGGTTGAAGAGCTCTACAATGTAGGAACATCAGAACAGGTAATGAAAACGGAGTTAATGCTGTATGTATACGTACCAGAACAAAGGTGCATGCATGTGAGCATATGCAATTCCACTCACC